>OY284492.1:27456877-28038745 GCA_958336395.1 Ctenicera cuprea | reverse complement strand
TATATATATATATATATATATATATATATATATATATATATATATATATATATATATAAATATATATATATATATATATTTATATATATATAATTGAAAACCTTTTCTTCAAAATTAGCCATAAAAATTGCTGCTAGTAGGGGTGAAAGTGGAGATCCCATTTGTAGTCCCTCCTCTTGCTTGTAAATTTGGTTGTTAAATTCCAAATAATTTTGTTCTAAGCAGGTTGAGAGCATGGTTCTGAGTTCTAATTTTTCAATATTCGAACCATGCTCGCAACCTGCTTAGAACAAAATTATTTTCAATTTATCAACCAAATTTACAAGCAAGAGGATGGACTACCAATGGGATCCCCACTTTCACCCCTACTAGCAGAAATTTTTATGGCTAATTTTGAAGAAAAAGTTTTCAATTCAAACAACAATTTTAGTAACAATGTCAAAATCTGGATTAGATATGTAGATGATATTTTTTGCTTGTGGTTAGGTACAGATAGACAAATACAACAATTTTTAGATAACATTAATAAAATTCATAATAATATTAAATTCACAATAGAAACCGAAAAGAACAATACCCTAAACTTTTTAGATCTAAGCAAAAACAAAAAGAAAATGTAAAGAATCTTTTGTACAACGAACAAAAGACAACAATTGAAAAAACAATATGGTCAAAAATCAATTATATAGGTAGAGTTAGCTGTAAAGTTTCTAACAGGCTCAAAAAATTACATATTAACGTAGCTATGCACAATCCGAACAAACTCCATAAACATCTAGTAAACAATAAAGACACAATAGAAAAATATTCAAAAAATGGTATCTATCAAATAGACTGTTCTAATTGTGATGCAATATATATAGGACAAACTGGCCGCAGTTTTAATACAAGAATTAAAGAACACATCAGATCAATTAAATACAATCATAAATCAACCGGCAAACACACAGATACAAAAATTTTACACGTAGAAAATAAGGGCAAACGTTTAAATAAATTGGAAAATTTAGAAATAGAAAAGGCAATACATAATAATAAAAATATAGTAAACGACCACACCGATTTAGGTTATTCACTAGGGTAGGCCGAAATCATAGGAAAAAAATAAAAATTAAAAATATTATTTTCTGATAGCAAAGAAACGGTACCTTTTGCCCACCATATTTACCCTGCAAAAGCATTTTTGGATCCAAGCATTCTTTGAGGGGTCGCAAGGGCCTTAATTTTTTTATAATATGTTTGTTCTGTATATTAATTAAATTTTCAAATTCCGGTACAACTATTTTTCTTACTACGAGTACTAATTAAAAAACTTAAAATTAGGCTCGGTTTTAGTATGTATTGTGATTGGCAAAAATAAAACAAGTATAATTATTAATAATTTCAGTTATTTAATATTTGTTTCTTGTTACAACTCAAACTAGAATAAAGCATGCAAAAGTTACTTACAAGAAAAGCGTATTATGGATTGTAATCTAATTTAGAATCAAATTTGGGCATTATAGTGCGAAATTCAACCCTGGATCTGATAAAACCATCTCTATTTGAAGGCCCACAAACAGCAGCTGAAGCTTCAGTTACTAATTTTACGGTGCGTTCCACACTTTGCGTATGGCAAGGAAATCGCGGAAATTGTACGACGTCAATATTTCCAGTTGCAACCATATCATGTAGTTCTTCGTCCGCAAGTTAGTTACAATAGGTGGCTCCGTTATAACTGTATCATGCCATTGGATAAGATCTATGTAATCTTGAGAATCAAAACACAGTTGTGGGCATTTAAAATAGCGAACAGTTTTTTGCTTGTTTTTTCTAGCATTAATAATTCGCCGTAATCCCAACTCACGAAAGGTCATCGGTGATCATAGCCAATAAAACGTTTTCGGGATGGGCGAAGTAAGCATTCCGATTTATGACTGGGTCTATAATTTTTCGTAGATCTTCTGTTAAGTATCGAGAGTTTTTAACCAACGTGAATAGATGTCTTGAACCGTCTTTACAAGATGGTTTTGCTTTAATACTGAACCAAGTTGGTGCGTATACTCTGACAACATATTCTGCCAGCGTTTTTAAGGTCTGCGTTGGATCTTTGGTCGCAACATATAAACGCAGAATTCGATTGGCAGCTGTTACCCAACGCGATTGGACTAATTTTCCAGGATTCTTTAAGGAAAGTCTTTCAGAACAGTGGCCACTTATCACTGCTTCGCATATTTCCAATAAGTAACGCTGATCTGTACTGAGATCTGACGATGCTTCTATGGAAGAGGGTTTATCAGCATTTATTATTTGGTATTCAACTATTGGTAGCTTCTCACAATCCGCCATCATCTTGCCAATTGGCCCAGAAAAACTGTTAGGTCCAGTTGTATGACCATCTAAATGCTGCAATAAATGCCGCAAGGGCAGTTCGTTGGCGTGCAGTTGGCATATAAACCATTGCAGTGGCCTTCACAGAGATTCTTCAAGCGTTCTAATCACTCCGCCCTTAGGCCCTGTGTTGACTGCTGTCCCATCACATCCAACTGCACAAATATTGTCCGAACTGATTTGATTATCTTTAAGGAATTTAATAACGTCCAACGCAATGCAGATGGCTGAACCATTTTTAGGAGATACACGTCCGAGATAAATGGAACCTGGCTCTGAAACAAGCGAAATATGCTCTTCTGTTTTAATTTTTCTGTAATATCTTCTGCCTTTTTTAAGGTTAATCCAAGTTCGATCTTTTCGTCCGCCGAAATAAAGGCCCTATTTTTATAACGGCTTCATTCTGAAGCTTTTTACGCTGCGACTCTATCTCCCGTCGTATCTTATTTTTGTCTATCACCTTTGACGTATTTTCGGAAGTAACCAATCCTACATCATGCAATACAGCATTAGCGATAGTTGCAGCAGATCGAGATGAAACTCCAGTTCTATCACAAGCCATAGCTAGCGATGGCAGTTTCAATCTCATTTGAGACGGCTTGGAGTTTGGCAATACCTCAATGGTAAGATCTTCACCAGTTAGCTTAGACGTTTCTGAAATTGATAGATCTTTAGCATTAGTAGGTGATGATTGCAGTTTTTGCTGTTTTGCTGAATGAGACGAAGTTATTGTAGAGACTGCGACGTTGGACAAATTGGAATCGTCTTGTTCTTGGACTAACATTCTTTTAGTGGCGGTTGATGACTGTTGTAGTTGTAGATGCTGTTTTGTAACACGATCAGCTTCTTTTGCTTTTCGGAATTCTATCCTTTGCAGTTTTTTTGTTACGACAGTATCAATAGAGCCAATACCCATTTTTCTGGCAGTTCTTTGATCTGTTAAAAATTTTCTTTCATTTTCGGGTACCCGTTTTCTCTTTTCGCACTTACAATTTACAAAATTCTTGCACTTACAAGCGGCAACGTCGAAAAGTGTAGTCTGGCCTGCCTTCACAAATTTGCGTAGTATAACTTGAAAGGTGGCACTTTCTTTTCTACTTTTCAGCGACTTTTTTAAATTTTTGAACTTCTTCCAATAATTGCGTAACATTTGAAGAATACGGTCTCGAGGTAGAACTGGAATATATGCTTTTTCCCATATTTTTGCTAATTTCGTGCCTACTACTTCCGATATTTCTGCTACAGTAGGTTCCTTGGATGCAGCAGTTGGCTTCATATCATTTCGAACATAGTGGTAATATTTCATCACATTTTCGTATGTGGGTAAGATACGATCGCTCAAGGCCTCAGGGGGACCAAATATTGCACAGTTCTGGTCACTCCTGGTTTTGATTTGACGTAATGTCATATTATTTAATAGTTTGTATGTATAATAATCAACACAAAAATGAAATCAGCACTGAAATGTATTCTCTAACGTATTACACAACAATGCCGCCACTGACAGTACACACTCCACGGATGACATGCATAAGCTAATTATAACTTCACTGGGCAACGGCGCGCCGCGAGTCAAATGGAGGGGATGCCTTGCGACCCCTCAAGGACTTTATGAAAACTGACCAAATTTTTTTTGGTTATTAAGTGGCCTGAAAGGCACACTTTTTTCACTATCAGAAGTGATAAATCAAATAAAAGTTTTTTCGTCCCAC
Organism: Ctenicera cuprea; assembly: GCA_958336395.1. NCBI lineage: Eukaryota > Metazoa > Arthropoda > Insecta > Coleoptera > Elateridae > Ctenicera > Ctenicera cuprea. The sequence goes on along the minus strand of OY284492.1, from coordinate 28,034,663 downwards.
CCTATTATTCACCCCTCCTGGACCTGCAGTATACAAAGCATAAAAACACGTGTTAACACTTAAAATCGGCGACGACAGAATGAGTAGGATTGTACATCTGTAGGTTTTTAGTTTTAGTTGTGTTTGTAAACTCCTGACAATGACCGGGATGGTTGAAACTCGAGTTGAGTAAATAAAAACCAACAAATTGTGAAACAATTACCAAGCGTTTCATTTTATTAATAAACTATTAATGTTTAATAGTTAAATATTTATTAATAATGTTTCACCATGTGCATACCACACAATCAATTCAAAATATTAAAAAAGTTACTTCCCGAGTTTACCTCAAAGACATCGTGGCTCTCAGATTTTGAAGGGGGAATACGTTCTTATCGTATAATACTAACTTCTTCGCTGAAATTTATGACGATCTTGACGACATTGCTTAGAAGAAATATAAAAAAGAATTTTTTCTAAGCCACTACAAAGTGTCATGGAGTCGGGTTAGAAAGAAAAAAGACAAAGATCTAGAATGAACTTATTTCATATTGTGCAATTTTCTTTTAAAATTGGTAAGAATAAGAATGCATTTGTTTTTAGAACACATCAATAAAATTGGCACATTACAAAATATGTTTTTTATTGAATCAATTTGACCTAAGTTCGGAAAATATCAAACATATTGCCCAAACTATGATGAGATTAAATTAAATACTGTAGTGTTAAATATTTACACCTTAATACATAATTCTGTTTTAGTTTTAATAATTAATTCTAAATATTAATGTTTTGAGATATTAAATTATTTATTAAATTAATTAAACCTAAATATGTCGAAACATTAATTTTGCAGAGACTCTTGTCTTAGGAGGGCAGTATTAGCATGTCTCGCGTCGAAACTTCAGCACACGGCCTCTAGCAGCAAAATATCCGCAAACGATCTGGGCGGAACGGTACATCGCGGCGAAATGGTTGCGGGTTAAATTTTGATGACAAGAGAGCCGCGGCGAACTATCCCATTTCAGCTGCCAAACTCAAGCTTTTAAAAAAAGAAACATTGCAATTGTTTAGATATTTTTCATCATACCCTCATTATTTTACGTAAATATCACTTATTTTGCTATTACCGATGAACCGTTTAGTTTCAGCAAGAGTATTTTATCATCTCCCGTTTATTAAACAAAGAGACTATTTAAATAAGTCACAGGGTAATGATAATAAAAAAATTGTCATAAAAGTAAAAAAAATGGTGAAAAAAAATTATTAGAAACATAATTTGTAAAGCATAGAATGATAATTTTACATTCTTGGAACCATCACGATTCTAAATTTTATACACTTTACCCTTATAATTCAGGTTTAGTTAAGCAGACGTAAGTCAAAATTTTAAAACTTGTAGAGACTGGCTTTTACAATTAAATAGTTTGGAGTAAAAATATTGACTAGGTCTTAATGTTATCAGATAAAGGTTTTACATTTATAATGATTTAAACTACCCACGTAGGGGGCAGACGACATACATCAAAAAACATGCAGGGTTGCTATGGTATAGAACAACAGAAGACTGAAACAAATGGCGTAATATGAGAGAGGCCTATACTCGCAAATGGGTAGAAGAAGGCTTATGAAGAAGAAGAAGAAGAGAAACTACCCACGTTAATTTTGTTAGTAACGAAAATGTTAAAACAGAAGGTATTGTATAACTATAATATTCAATTTAAGTATACAATAAAGGTTTTCCCTTTTGTGTACGAATAAGGGATCATACATATATATACACGTACATAATATGAGTTTTGAATGTTTGTACTATGTTGTTTACTCAAAAGTAAGTGTCTTGTATTGATTTCATATTATCATACACTGACTGTTAGGTCTTGTGCACTGTTACGTTATGCCAGAATATTCAAATGTGTAGGAAGCCTTACAGACACAAACTCAAACCTTTGAAAATAACATAAATGGAAAATGGTGGCAATTCTTTATGTTGGAACACTCAGACATGAAAATTATTTTTCAATTATTTATATGGGCCGGCGGGTGGTCTAGTGGTTAAAGTCCCAGGCTTTGAAACTAGACTCTCAATGGCAGCTGGTTCGAATCCACTGCTCGGCGGTAATTTTTCTGAACAAGTTAAATCCGCAGGGTCCATGGATGGTGTATGTAGGTGTGTATGTTGGGTTGCATGTCTTCAGGGGTGGGGTGCATGTTAGACCGGTGAAAGAGCGCAAGTCCGCTGAGCCCGGGTAAGGGGGTGGGATAGGAATCATGGGGTCGTGCTCACGCACGGCTTCATGATTCTTATAAAAAAAAAAATATTTATATACTCATAACTTTAACTTTATAGTATTAGCAAAACAGGCCGTTTCCAATTACCGCATACAGAAAGTTATTCTATAGTGCTATGATATAAGCCTACAAAAATACAACGCCAAAGCAATTACTCCAAGACAATTTTTGAATGCTTGTATCTCGCAATTATCAGTTATTTTTAATGAAGTTTTTAAATTTCAGAGTCCTTATTAAGCTTTAAAAAAAATAGAATCAGATGTAGAAGACCGAAACACACAACCAAATATCACGTAACAAGGGTATATATTAAATGGCTATTTGAAGTTATACTAGTCTAGTCCAAAAAAATTTCAAATTTTACTTTTCTTAAAACAAACATTTATCTTAGTTTCTTTACAATTACTGTTGTAATCCTTAACTTGATAACTGTTCTATGATATACTCTTTATTCTCTGGTTAGATTATTTCAAAAAACAACACCCCACTCACCTCCAAATAACCATCTTATTACCATTTATTTATTTAAGATCGTTAGAATCAGTTCGCGGCTTCCTCCACTGTAGCCTCTAATATGTATTAGATTGCTTTTACATTATATTACTTTTGCATACTTTCAATATGATTCAAAATAGTTCTATCCCTTTTATTATTGATTTTATTTAGCTAGAAAACACTATCTTCATTCAATAAGACTGGTTTTCCTTCTCAGGGGTTCAACATTTTCCATCCCTGTTTACAGAGCGAGCCGTAACTAACCAACATTCCTCTTTTTTTTTGTCTTCTTCCCTGATCTACTAATTTTTAGACAAATAGGTCTCATATAGTTAACGAGTGCTCTATTGTGCACTTGTTAAAATAACAAGTTTCTAAACTAATTCATAACTAAAATTAACATTAGCAATAATCGTACCAATGTCATTGTGTTGCTCTATCTTTCAGTGAAGACAAACTCCACAGATGTTGAAAAATATAAATTGTACAAAATAACCACGTTATTTGAAGTTTAAACAAGAAAATATACCAAGAATATGCATCCCTTAGTTTAAAACTTTGAATGTCAACAAATTACTGTCTTCACAAATTTGCGATTTAAAAAAAACGCAGCAAGCATTCCAAAGACTGCCATTAAGGAATTACAGTACTCCTGTTCAAACAACCCAGCTTCAAGATATCATGGCAGTAGATAGAGTTGAAAAAATGAAATGATACTTTCTAATTGTGAGTTGCAAAGTGCTATTTTGGTATATTAAATTACACAACCTGTCGGTAATGTTAATTGCAAAACTGTTATCGTTTTGCAAACAGTTGAAGTTACCAATGTATGAAATATATTTGAAATTATAAAAGTAATGAATAGTCAGCGAATTTTTAAGCGCTTTAATAGTTGTGAACTAGAATGCATAGCAATTAAAATTTTTGTTTTTTAGACTATTGAATAGGTGTTAACCCTGAATAAAATAAAGCGTAAAATGGGCATTAAAACAGGCAGAATAATAAAAACGGTAAACCGGCAAAAAACTGTAAAATCTATAAAAAAAAAAGCTACCATGACTCTGTAATAGCGTTCATTATATACCTTTATAGATACGCAACCAATGTAATTCGTTTACGCTTAAGTTGAAGACGACTACACTAAGGGGCACTGTGCGCCATGCGTCTAGTTTATACTAAGTTCTACGTCGCATACCTGCTACTGTTGGAAACGTACGTCATTTAGCATTCTTTGGGTAGGTACTTTAAACTCGACCTAAGTCAACAAAGAATAGAAACACATGTGTTAACACTTAAAATCAGTTCGGCGACGACAATTCTAGAAATGGGTAATTGTACATCTTTAGGTTTTAGCTTTGATTATAAAGGGTATAATCAATGGTTTTAGTTTTATTTGTAAACTCCTGAAGATAACCGAGATGGTTGAAACTCGAGTCGAGTAAATAAAAACCAACAAATTGTGAAACAATTACCAAGTGTTTTATTTTATTAATAAACTAGTAATTTTTAATAGTTAAATATATATCTTCAGTTCGTTTAGAGCAATCTTTTCGTGCAATAGTAATTTTTAACGTGTTTGTGTATCAACTTTTTAATTTTTTTTTAATTGACATGGGTATACATGGGAATAAATGTTCTTATCATGGATGCGAAAACTGCCAGCGTATCCATCCGGGCATAAAAATGTTTTCGTTTCCAGTGAAAAATGAAGAAAGATGTGAGCAGTGGGTACTAACACAGGTATGTGTTACCATTTGATCAATGGTATAATTATATTTGACAAATAAAAAATTCTTAAAACTAAATTTACTTCCCAAAAACTAAATATTAAACGAATTTTCCTCAATTAATCCACTTTTTTGGGAATTTTAAAGTAAAACTTACGCCACCGTCCCACAGTTAGAAAATTTACTAGATATAATCGTAAAAATGAATTAAAATTGCAGGTAATTCATCGCTAGTGGGATTATCGCCGGAAAAGTTAAAAAATAAAACCATCTGTGTCCAACATTTTTCCGAAAAAAGTTTTATAATCGCAAATAAACACATATTAGTTCATGACGCTGTTCCTTTGATATGTGCATCATCAACTGATATTTCAAGCCCGGCAGTCATCAATTGTCATGCGTCAACTTCATATTTACAGTTAGATTTAGAAACTACAGCCACCAATCAACCAACGCTTTTAGATGACCAAAATTGGCTTCCGGTTGCAAAGCAGGGAAGAACATATTCTCTTACAACTACGTGGATGCTCACTTCCAAAGTCGAAAACACTAAACCTTCGGATCTAATAAAAAACCAGGAACAAATCAATTTTGCAATAGGTTCGCCCACTAAAATTAAGCCGCCCCCTAAAAAACAAAATCTAAAGCGGAGACGTGTTATTAAAAAAAATGCCATAACATCTAGAGAATACAAGTTAATGAAAATTATGGGCCGGCGGGTGGTCTAGTGGTTAAAGTCCCAGGCTTTGAAACTAGACTCCCAATGGCAGTTGGTTCGAGTCCACTGCTCGGCGGTAATTTTTCTGAACAAGTTAAATCCGACGGGTCCATGAATGGTGTATGTAGGTGTGTATGTTGGGTTGCATGTACTTCAGGGGTGGGGCATGTTAGACCGGTGAAGAGCACTTAGTGTGCTGAGCCCGGGTAAGGGGGTTTGATGGGAATCATGGGGTCGTGCTCACGCACGGCTCCATGATTCTATAAAAAAAAAATGAAAATTATAAAAAAACAGAGCAAAATCTAAAATCATAAAATGTCATAATACATAGGTTACGTAAAAATTTATCAATGCATTAAGAGTCGCGCATTTGGGTAGACAAATAAAATCGAAATCCATATTAAATACGGCAAAATTTTGTGAAACATTAAACGATGTATTTGACATTTAAACAGTAAATCACTGTTTGACAAAAATAGAAATAAGTGTGCGTTAAGCGAAAAAAATAAACATATCGAGGATAACTTGACAGCCGCCCTTAGTTAGATTCGTCAATGGGAAACAGTTGAGAAACGGAAAAATCCCCCTTGTTTTGAGGGGCTTTTGCTCTCAATTACGGCTATTTTAAGCCTTTACGCAGACCTAAGAAAGGAAGGTATCCCGTTTTTGCTTACGTCAAGATTAAATCAAGACATCCTTGAAAATATGTTTTCGGGGTGGGTACAATAAAAATCCTACGGTACGTACATTTCGACAAATTTGCGAAACATAATTATTGAGATGTGCCTAGTGTACTATATGTAGTACGGCACAAACAAGTCTCAACCTGCGCAGCAGAAAACGAGTACAACATGGTCAGAAGCATGAAACTATTCAGTATACACGTGGTAATGCAAATGTCAGCATTCAATTGACTTGTCGAATCTCGTTTGTGTTTTGTTTCACTTCAAAGTTGGCCTTCCAATAGAAATGGAAGATCACAATGTACGCTTCGCAAGGTAAGTTGATTTGAAGTAAAACAGAAGACGATAACATTTTTGTTCAGTGGGTAAAATAACCACAAATTGCGATGTTATAAGTGAGCCTTACAATATTTATGTTATTTTGAAAATTTGTGGTAATTTTGAGAAATAACATACGGGTGTACTAAATATAGTACATTAGAAATATATATGACTATGAACATCATTCAATTACAGGAGATTTTCACTCCACGAAGCTCTTGCTATGTTGGAGAACGATGATGAAAACGCTGGCAGAGTCGAAGAAATAACCATATTTCCCCCTGAGAATGCAACAGCTGATCTAACAGACGAAGATTCGGGAGATGAAGATGATCTGACCATAGATAACTTTTCCGCAACACAACTGAAGGCTTCTGCAGAAATTATCTTTCAAACAAATGACGACGACGAGAGTGATGTTTCATCGGATGACAATTTACCCTTATCCCAATTGCGAACAAACGTACCGATAAACAAGCAGAAACAAGCAAAACCACCTGCGAAAAAAAAGAAGCATTACAATTGGGTCGACATTGACAATGGAATTATTTCTAATACTCCGACGTTAGAGACCCCTTTGGAACTTTTTGCAAAGGATAACCTCTTCGATAATTTCTTCACTTCCCTCCCTTTGATTGAAGAGTTGACAGCATAAATTTTTACGCTACCGGTATGGTAAGGGAAAACTGATTGAGAGGAATCTCTCTGGTGGATTCTAAATCTATGAAGAAGAAGAGTCGAGGGAGTTATGATTATGCGAAAGTCAGCGATCAGAATCTGATCGCAGTGAAGTGGCACGATAATAGTGTGGTTTGCCTTTGTTCAAACTTTGCGGAAGTTGCACCGATCTACATGGTCAAACGTTACTCGCAAAAAGAAAGAAAATAATATCCAGGTGGAGCAGCCACATCTCATTAACATGTACAATGCCAATATGGGAGGAGTCGATCGTTCTGACCAAAACACCAGTTTGTATCGAATTTCTATTCAGGGCAAAAAATGGTATATTCCATTGCTAACGCACATGATTGATATGGCCATACAGAACGCTTGGTATTTACATCGCAACTGTGGAAAAGTCTTGGATCAGCTAAGTTTCAGAAGGAGAATCGCCTGCACATTACTTGTTCAAAAATAAAAAAAATCGACTTATCAAAAAGGACATGGAAGTAGCTCACGAGACCATGATTTACGGTACGACAGGCTAGACCATCTTGTTGTTCCTCAAGAAAAACAAACCCAATGTGGCCACTGTCATCAAAGAACCACTACGAGATGTTCAAAGTGCGATATCGGTGTGCATGTTAAGTGTTTCGTGGCGGTTCACAGCAAAAAATTATTTTTATGCCAAAACCGTAAATGTGCCTAATGTACTATTTATTTATTTATTTATTTATTTAAAATACGGATAGAACGGTCATACGCCCAATTACACTATCCGGCTTCATGGAAATAATAATTAATTAACAACAAAAGCGTGAGAGAAAAAAAAGGAAGAAGCAATTATACTTATACTTAAAACTAATCTAAACTAAACTAACCTATATCTAGTATATCTAGTAACTAGTAACTTAGTAACTTGGCCCTAGGTGTTCATTGCAAAAATTTATTTTTATGGAATTTGAGCACCACCATTTTAAAACTACGAAATGAAGCGCTGAAAATATTAACATCTGATTCACTAACGAATGAATTTGTGAGCATAGGCATTCTTACCATAGGCGAGTACATTCGTAAATTAGTGCGATGAGACGGCACATGTAGTACACACCGCGGCCTTGTTCGATACGCAGGAACGTACAATCTCACAAGAGGCAGCAATCCGGGACAATCCATTCTATTATTATTAATAAGTTTAAACAAAAAAAGCAACTAAATTATTTCTCTCCGTTGGTGTAATTTAAAAATTTGAAATTCGCGCCTGATATTATGGAAAGATCCATATTCAGGATAACGCCCATATATTTTAAAATACAGGTATTTCAGAAATTTGTTTTGTACTGTTTCAATTTTTATCTGGTTCGTTAAAATAGAAGAATTCCATACTTTAGACGGATATTCAAGTTTTGATCTAACGATCGAATATATAGTATTACTATAGGTTTGGTTGTTGCAAAATTAAAAGTCTTCCTCATTAAAAAACCAAGTTTTTCAATGAGGAATTAACTATATAATCAACGTGTTTATCCCATTTTAAATTAGGATTAAAGAATACTCCTAAATCCTTAACCTGATATTCTCGCCGGAGAATATTCCCATGCATCGCATATAGTTTGAAAGTATTTGTAAATCACAAAGAATTCGGTGGTTAGGACACGTGCAAAGATTACAAGGAGGGAGAATGCCCAAGATGGTCTTGTATAGAAAGCCAATAGGTAAAAGAAGAAAGGGAAGACCACGAAAGAGATGGTTGGAACAGGCGCAAGAGGACCTAAATGCTATAGGAGTTGCAAACTGGAGGTTAAAAGCGGCAAATAGAAGGGAATGGAAAGAAATTATAAATAAATTCATAAGAAATGCCATGTAGAAGTAATTATGTAATTATGTAAAAAATAGTGTATAATGCCCTAGGCCTTCATGGCCTGCAGAGCAAAATAAATAAAAATATTTGTAATTTATTTAAAGAATACGTCATTACTTTACATTTTTCTATGTTGAAATAAAGTTTATTTCCATTACTCCATTCTACTAATGCATTTATGTCATTCTGAAGCTGCTCTACAATCTACATCACTGTTATTACTGAGTTTTTTAAAAATTTTCAGATCATCTGCAAACAGTAAACTATGAGAATATTTAACACCGAAAGGTAAATCATTAATAAGGATAAGAAACATTAACTGAAGAAACTATACGTAGTACGGCCCAAATTTCCGGTTTTTTGAAAATATTTTTTACTTTTTGATAGTCTATAATCTTCTTATCATTAATAAAGTGGAATTTCAATCAAATTAGTTTATTTTATTTTCACAATAACTTTTAGGCATATCTGGGTTAATATGAATTTAAATATAATTATATCTGACCAGGCAAATTGTGAATCAGATAGTGACAAATCGCTCTTTTCAAATACAGTAATGCATCAAAAAAGCGATAAGAAAGGCGATGAACCGGAATGTCCTTTTACTGTACCTAAACGTAAACAATGATGACGTGCGTCACTTACAGCTTTGTGCTATTACCAACACCACAGGCTATGCAATTCAAAAATTAATAAAAATGTATAAGTGCAAAAAATGTATGTCGCTTTGTTGGTGTTTCTATCAAAACCTAAAATTATCTTAAGTATAAGTACAAATTAAAGTGTAAAAAGAGATACTTACAGATGTGCAATGTAAAGGGTAATCGTTCTAACACAATTTTAAAATTTGCAAGAGATAATACATATCCAGGCTTTAAAAACTACAATATACACAATCGCAGGTTTTTGAGCTTCAAAACCAAATATTTGTTGCTTTGATATCAAAATAAATAAATCCGTTATCAATTTCTCCAACAGCAAAGTTTTTAGTTACCATAATTTTATGCGTGATTGTAGTTTTATGCTTAAAATATCTAATTATAAAAAAATAATAAAATGTGAATATAAACGCGGTTTCAACTTTAAATAAACTTAGAAAGTAATTATTTAGCAGTCACCTTAAATGCGAAATCTACTGCGTCATTACTAAATCATAAGTAAGTTTATATTGCTGAAACATAAAACCGTTTCAATTGGCGTCTTTACAGGGTGGGCTTTCCTTCATTTATACGCGTAAGTAAACTGATCTGTTCTTTTATTAAAGCTCAGACGTCTTGGGATGCACGACAGATTTAGTGTTATAAACCAGCAAAAGCGGAGAGAACAGCTTTAGATTGAGTTTTACCTTCTCAGGGTTCTTAACGATTGAAAACTCAGTATTTTTATGGAACAAATAAACTCCTGAGAATTTACAGATGGAAAAATATGTTCCTAACCAAAATGGACGTAGGAAATTATTTTTATTTTTGAATCCGTATTTGTGTTGGACAAAATAATATAAAGTAAGGTCAATTTTGTTACAGATTTCAGAATTTAGGATGTTAGTGAATTTGAGTTGAGAGATTATGGAATTTTACCGAAAATGTTGGGAAGTGTTAAGTTGTAAAGAAATAACTTAAAATAATATTAAATTGCATAGCTGTATTGAAAAAAACATAGATTACGTATTATTCAACAAAAGGACTTATGAAAAAATATGTATCTGTCATCCACAACCTATAAAAGCTCTCAAGTTTTGCCTTGAGAAAATGTTTGTTTTTATGTAATGTAAGTTGATATGTAACCTCGGCAGTGAGTAAAAGGTTGGTAGCGTCAAAACTGTCAAAATCAATTGCAAAGGTTTTTTGTGATGATATACATTATTCATAATGTATTACAGCAGCTTTCGTTGTTGTTGCTAAATAATTTTTTTTTTTGAGAAAGTATATTTCTTTTTGCAATCTGTTATACAACAATAAGCAAAGTTTAGGTTAGTAATTTAAATGACATGAAACAATGACATGAAGATTGTAACCCTGCGGTTAAAATATATATGTTACTTAAAAATAAGGTTTGTATAAAAATAACTTAATTAATAACTTAATTTAATTAGTCAAATCTATGTGGTAGGTCTAGCGGTTTGTATCTATGTAACCTTTGAATATTTGCACTATTGTCTAGTAGGTTCAGAGCCAACGCGTTAGAATGATGTGCTAGGTTGCTTAAGTATTTTTCACTGTGTTTCCTTATAGCGTCTTTCACTGTGTCAACTTTTAAGTCACGTAAGATGTCTGCGTTTCGTACAAAGTATGGCGCATCACACATAGCACGTAGCACTTTACACTGAAATCTTTCTAACATTTGGATGTTGGAGTTGGCTGCCGCACACCATAGCTGGATGCCATAGGTCCAGATGGGTTGTTGCTAAATAACGATTCTTAGAGATTATATGACGCAATTCAAATTTATTTTTTAGAAAGTTTCACTGTCGCTCGAAGGAAATAAAATAAAAATATATGACACGATTCACAAATTTTATGCGCTCTACCAGCTTTCATCGAATTTTACGATGTACAAATACAAAACAGTTATGTAGGTTTGCTTGTATTGTACGTACATATTTTATTTTTAATTCATTCCGCTTTAATAAACAATCATGAATTTGTTTGTTATTTTTTTATTTACTACGCTACGGCATTTAAAAAAGTGTATATGAATCGCGCTGTGACATCATATTTTAGTTTATTTTTCAAGATCAATCAGAACCGCCCAAGAAAAATTACCCGAGAAACTGCCTAAAGATCGAGTATTAGTTTCTAGTTCAAACCAAATCATACTGGTAGGCTCTTTTAAGAGCACGACTTCTGGATTGAGCGCAAGTTTACGGTCCGCAGCCCCCGAGAACCGAGGTCCTCTTCAACAGTGAAATAGTTGCTCCCCCCGGTCTTGGAGAAGCTCCCCCAACACAGCGAGCTCTTGCAGCAGAGGCTATATCAAATGTCGGCAAAATTCTCAGTGCCACAAGCTCTTTTTCAAACGAAGCCGCGGTATTACCACCAGAACATGCAAGCACCCGACTCAGTCTCTACGCCAAACATGAACTTCAGCCCGAGCCCTTTGTTTTTGGAATAGATTTGTTTCTGTAATGTTATTGTTCTGTGTGTTCATATCAAATGGTAATAAAATATAATTAAAAAAAAATAAAGTACGTTAAACTCCTAAAACGTGGCATATAAATCTTTGTTTTTCTATATTTAGAAACTAAAATTACATTTATAAAATCTCAATTTAGGTTGACTGTACCGGTAAAAAACGTATTTCGTTTCGTTCATTGCAATAGAAGAATAATTTATTTGCCAAATATTATTCTTAGCACAGAATAAAGTAGTTTTAATCGTCTAATAGTTTTAAGAAGATTTAGAATTTACGTTTTTATTGCAGTAGGTTTTACAAAATTCTCATACTATTTTATGTGGTTATATTGGTATTGGTATCAGGGTACATTTGTCGTGTCTCATTGTTTCATTACCGATTTTGTAACGCAACATTAGGGAGGTTGCCTGGGTAGGCGCATTGATACTGAGCATTATCCGTAACAACGATTTCCTCTGAATTTTATTCAGTGCCGGTAGCTGATTTTCCATCGATGCGATGCTTGAAATAAATTCTCATTCATGAATTGGTGATAATCCTTATCATTGTTTTTGCAAGCCATAAGTACCGCATCTACTTTCTATCCAACTTGACTTTTGGTTCTGATAAAAATAACAGTTGAAACTATAGCTATATGCATTTTCTATCTACATTCGTAATTGGTAAATATCTATTTAAAAATTTAATGTTGTGTGCTATAATATGATATATTATTACCTTAAGGACTTTTCTTCCATCAACTTCTTTTATACGTGAAGAAACAAATTGATTTAAAAAATGTAGGTATAGAGTGCTGGCAAACCCTAAGAGTATCTAGCATAAAATTCCCGGTTGGTATAGATTTTTCGAATTTTTTTTCTTGTCCCTCCTTGAGAATACAGTCGTTAAAAATGTATACACGCTTTTTTTTACTAGATCTATCTTGTATGTCGCGGTGACTTTCGTACCAGATATTCTTTGATATTTTAAATACGCACGGGGTTGTTTTCCAAAATTTAATTCCGAAAATTATAGTTTTCCGCTAATTTTTCGAACATTTGTACGAGTTAAAACGCTTTGGCACAATTTGGGCACAACATCGACTGGTCCCAACATTTACTTTGCATATTGGTCGCATATGCTAACACTGCTGAAGGTGCCCACAACCCCCCCACAGCGTCCACATATGTTTGTTACCCTACCGATTCCATAGCGTCTACCACTTTAGGACCTCGTAACAATCACCTCGCACGCAGTTATTAGCGATGGTCAATAGATATAAAGACCATCCTACGAGGTTACACTTACGAGACCCCAAAATGGTAGATGTTATGGACTCGGTGGGCATTGTCACTAGCAGACATCAGTAGGCGTTGTGTCCACGGTGAACTTTATGGTCACTTTTAGTGGTGGCTGTTATAATTATAGTGATGGCTACTAGGTAAACTGTGCGTTGTCACCGGTTGGTGATGGTGATCCATGAAATACATAGTAGGACTTGTGACGCAATACCAGAACTAAACATAAAATATTGTATTAAATATAACGTTTACTATGAGCAGGAGCACAACGCCCACTCATGTGCGGTGCTCACAACGTCTACCAGTTCGGGGCACAGCCACTGTGACCTCGCACGCTTATATTTGTGATAGCGATCGTATGAGGTGGCATAGGGACCCGGCCGGATGTAAGTAGAATGGTGGAGTAAACACGAAACCCATAAGAAATGTACAGCGGACTCTCTCTTATTTTATTTCCGGTCTGGAAGATGGAGATAATTAATGTCTATCATCCGGACCGGATCTATGTCCTTAAAGGACATATGACTTACACATGGATTTTCACTCAAGTACACGTATTGCGGGATGTCTCACATAAGGTATACACCTAATCTTCTTATCACCCTGTACACGCACGCAACCGTCAACTACGTGGCTCAACTTACCCATCCTTATCACCTCGAGTGACCTACGGTGGCTCCTTATCACCTGATCTTATCAACATACACGTACTTTACCATCCTTATCATCTCTGATCTGGTCTTACAGCCTCAAGTCACCTGCTGTAACTGACTTGACCTAATCTTAGCATCTGGTAACCGGTTAGGGAAGCGGCAGACCGGATGTAAAATAGACGGGCTGTGACGGCCCCTGTGTATTTGTCATAGGAGTTTAGGTCTCGTATTGGCTCTAGTAATATGCAGTCGGTGGGTGTTGTGACTACCAGATGTAAGTGCGTATTGCATTGAAGGTGAACATTATAACTACTTCCAGTGGTGGCCCTGGTAGACATGGTGGCAATTGCGACCAAAATGCAAAGTAGATGTTGTGTCCCCGTTAGGTGATATAAACACGGTAAGTGTTGTGAGCAGCGGACGTTATGTCCTATACCTCAATTAAACATAAAATATTGCAAACTATATATTAAATCCAGATTCCTTCCACTTGTCTAAACTTTTAGCGGTAAGGGGCCCCACTACTATAACCCACTTATTTACGCTCCATATACATACGACTCAGATTTGTTTGTACAGTGGACCAGTACAGTGGACCAGTATAGTATTCCATATATAAACGCTCCTTTGGTTGTTTACTATTTGATTGTGTAATTGCAGCACAATCTGCTGATAGTTCATTAGAAAAACAAACTCGGACCAGGACCCATCGCAATACGGCCGCGATCATCTACCGGCTGCACGGCCGGCACCGATATGCGGACTGGTCTGGCCTAAGATGGTCAAGCGAAATTTCATTTCAAAATCCTGCTTATAGTTGTTCCTTAACATTACCTACTACTATTAATACATAAATATGAAAACAATGACAACGATGGCTAAATAAGCAAGAAGCAGTAAGAAAATAGAAAATAATATAATATAATACGAGTAGTTAATGAAATAAAACCAAAATTGTACACTTAAGAAACAGTTAGTCGAGAATACCACGAAAAAGTGGTCTTGCGTAACATTACATCTTGGCTCCTTCTAAAAATGCACAGCTGAACGTGACAAAACGCTAAATACACACTTATGATACTATCGGCAGATTATTACTCTTACAAACTATGTCTAGGTTATTCTTATCTAGTGCTACACGCAGACAGACATACAGTTTAAAGTGGGCTCCGAACCACAGGAAGTACGTGCTTTTACTTCTTTTCCAGAGAGGTTTTCCTGGGGAAAATATTCCACTCGCTGGTTTGGCGTTGCCTTGCTAGGGAGAACGACCGGGGCGGGAGTCAAACTCGAATCCGCTGCATTGTTACCCCGCGCGCTTACTCCTGAGCCACGGCCGCTCTAGGTTATTATACAGCAGCCTCTTATGTGCGGCCGGTTTACCATCAGTAGCGGCTAGTTTTGCTTTTGCTTATGTAGGCCAATTTCGGTTTACGAAGCACACGTCCCTGACGAAAGAAGAACAAATTCGCAGTTAAAAGTTTCATTAATTCCATCAGTGGCGCCTAACTTTGCTTTTGCTTATAGTGACCAATCTTGATTCACAACCCAGATGGAAGCCCTAAAACTAATGTGATAGGAAAATCGTCGATGGAAGAAACAACTGCCTACAAAAATCAACCAAGAAAATGGACAAAAAGGTCCTGCAGTAGACCAAACCCCAGAAAAAACAGCCTGGTAAATAATTATCCGAATCAAAAAAATAGCTAAAACATCCGCTCAACAAAAGCATGTGTACTTTCTTGCTGGTAGATTACTGTGTAATTAAAAAAGAGCTTCCCCTGAAAAACATACATGTTTTTTTTTGTTAATCGATTTATATGAATAAGAGCAAGTATAATTTGGCAACTATACTCAAATGTCTAACAAGATTTTACTGCGTATTTATTGGTTCCAAAATATTCGGGAGCAGCTGTCATTCCCGAGACGCGAGCATTGAGTATTACGTTACAAAAAGCAGCGGGGGACGTAGCCCACGGGTTCTGCTAGTAAATATAATTTAAGTTGAAATTTTAAATTGTCTTTTAATGTAATTTTATGATAGCGCGTATCACCTTGCCGACTATCTGATTTGTAATATACAAAATAAAGTAAACTACATTATAATATTTTTCAACACCTACAAAGTTTTGGCAACTGAAAATTTAAAATTTATTATACAGAAAAATTACAATGTTTACGTATTTCGAACCATTTATTTCTGCTGCTCAGAATTTAGCAAACTACTTTTGACATTAAGTTTCATTTTCAACCTGACATGGTGTTAAGTAAAAACGCCCGTAAAGGAGGATTAGAAGTTCCATTTGGAAAAGTAAACACATTAATTCATCAAGGTTTGGCTTTCACCGACTCGAAAACTTAAATTTATTTCCGCCACATTTCGTCGTATAATAATGGTGCATGCGATGTGATACTGAGGTATATACAACCACTATATACGGATACAAGAGTTTTCTCTGAGTTTCCAACAAGGATTAATGTTATTATACGTTGGAAACTTGAGGTAAAAGCATCACTTCAAATTACAATAGCTGAGGCATTACAAGTTTTCACGCTTTCTGACGGTGTAAGTGAAATACTGTTAAAACGGATATAAATATCGGTGCTAACTTTCATATTCATTAATATTTTATAAGCAATTACGTTAATGGTAGCTTTAGTTATTTATAATGAATTAATACCATCTAAAAGTGTAGTTTATGTTGTGTAAAAAGCCTACATTCCCCCCGTAAAAAAGAAACGTAAAGCAGTAAAAAAAAACCGTATAAAGCCATTAAAATAATTGGAAGGTGCACACTACTTTTGAAAGCGTAGAAAAGACTGAAAAGACGACGTGACCGAAATTGACCACACAGAGTGGCACTTAAGAAAAACAGCAACAAAAACTTAGACCTTATGGCTGTGTCCAAGTGCAAAATCGTGAAAGCACTAGTAACAAATGTAAATTAACACCACATAGCTTATTGTTCCTCTCAGATAATGTTGGTTAACATAAATTTTTCGAAATTACAGGGGTGTGGATAATATTAACCCAGAAACCTCTTGAATTTAATTAATAGTACATAAACTGGACACTGAGTGTAATGGATCTAAATTATCGCCAGATAAAGCTTTGACAAAGTTTTGGTAGGAATAACGCTAAGGGTTGCTTTTCAAGCTGTTACAAATTATATGACTACGTTTGCAGTTGATTAAATAATTAAAGTTACACAACATGTGCACATTATAATGTCAATAACAACATATTCGGTACAATATACAACTAAGGAAGTATATACAACGTAGCAAGCAAATATGTAAAGTTTCCCAATTAGTTAGATAAATATTTTCTTGTGTTAAACTGTACACATACAGTCCTAAAGCACCTTCTAACATGCTTTGGCTAGACCTGGTTATTGTTATTAACGACATTGCAATTACTGTTCATCATAAAGCTTTACAAACTCATAGGGTAATCACCGGAACTGCAAAATTTAGTAGGATGTAAATTCAGACACTACAGACGTGACACAGGTCTGATATATTCCCATAGTTTGCTTTGTTCTCAACTTGTAATAAATACAAATGCAGTTCAAAATATACAACAAAATAATCATGAGGAATTGCTGCATCTTTAGATTATTATAAATGTGCTTAAACAAATACCGCTTAACATTTCCCAATTTCACAAACCACTGTTATATCACAACGCTCTAGCCTCAACGTTTACTATAGGATCAAAATAATACTAACATGCTCCTCTAAGTTAAGTAGTGAGTATGACTTATTCTATCCGCTTAGACTAGCGATATCTACAAGGAATACAAAAATTAACGGTAAGTAGTTGAAGAAGTCTTCTCAAAAAAAATTATTAAAATTATGGAGGAAAATAGAGGAAGTAATGATTGTCGCCAAAGAAACAAAGAAGCTGTACAATAATCTAGGGGTACAAAAAATAAAGCTGACAAAGAAACTAAAAGATTTGGGTGCGATAATAGAAGACGGAGCTTTTAAAAGCGATGTGAATAACAGAGTAAATGCCGTATCCAGATTATATAATATTTTAAACAGACCCTTTATAAGCAAAAAAAAGTTTTGAAGGAGATTTATAACGCAGTGTTTGAACCAACGCTAATTTACGGGAGTGAGTCGTGGGTGTGGAGTGAGTGTCTGAAAAGTAAAGTGGAAGCGTGCGAAATGAGATTTTTAAGAAGGGTTATGGAAATGACTAGAAGAGAGAGACTTCAAAAATGTGAAAACACAAAAAAATACTGATAATAATAGAAAATAGGCAATTAAGCGGGTTTGGGCATATGACGCAAATGGGGGTTGACAGTGTAGTGAAGGAAATGTGGGAAATGGGAATAGATGAAAAGACACAGAAAGGACGCCCGATGAGTTTGTAAAATAGTGTGATAAAAGAGATACTGGAAGAGAAAGGGAGTAGCTGTGCGCAGGGGAAAATTTGTGCAAGAGATAGGAAGGATGGA
Organism: Ctenicera cuprea; assembly: GCA_958336395.1. NCBI lineage: Eukaryota > Metazoa > Arthropoda > Insecta > Coleoptera > Elateridae > Ctenicera > Ctenicera cuprea. The sequence goes on along the minus strand of OY284492.1, from coordinate 28,016,393 downwards.
AAACGATTTGCGGATTTAAGACCCCAAACGGTCGACACCTTGAAGTACAAGAGGGAAACGGATAAGTAAGTAAGTAATTTACAATGTCGGCAATTACTGTAAAACAATAAACAGCGCAGTTATAATAATAGCTTCATAATTTGCAAGCTAATCATCGACATGCCGCGCTTGTTTCATAGGCGACTACGATTAAGTTTTTATTTGATCGCTCTGTATATTTAAGTTTTCTTATATCCGTCCAATGCAGTAGCGGTCCACTGTACAAACAATGTTCGTCTAAATATTGGGGTTGTAGTAATAGTGCTCCTCGCCACTAAAAATTGAGACAGGTGCAAACAATCCGGATGACGGCAATCTCTTTAAATTAATATGTGATGTTTATTTACTAAATCTTTGAAAAATACTAATTTGCTTACATTTTTACGATCCGTTGAAATGATTTAGGAATGTTTCATACAGCGCTATTACAAAAGTTGCCTTAGCAACGTTGAGTATCTTCGCTTAAATGATTTCTCAGCACCAAGATTTTTTAGTTTTTTTTCCTTTAAGTAGTTAAGATATCCGAGAAGAAATTGGAAACATTGATGTTTTGGTTCGTACATGATTCGGGTATTTAAGAAATGGTGGTCTGTCTTTATAAAATTTTCACGGATAATAAGAGTTTTACAATGAATGCAGCAGTAAAAATTAATATTCTAACAAAAGTATAGGCTTTTCGATATTTTTTAAAAATAATTCAATTGATGTCTTATAGCATGAGGAAAAATGTTGTAAGTTAAGCAAGCACCTTCCAACTTGAAAAATATAACCAAGGAAACGTTTTGTCCAAATTAAGCTAGAATATTTTTTGAACAAAGTTGAGAGCATCAGTCGGATTCAATAAAGCCTCTGTCAAGGTTTCTAGTCACTTGGTTAACCTTTTTATCCCGTTGATCTAAAAGCTCTGCCGTGGCAAGAATACTGGTTGACCTCTGAGATTCAAGCTGCGTAGACAGGTAAACAGCGCAAATAATAACAAAATGATGGAAAAACCTGAGTTTATTGTGTACCCTGTAGGCATAGACGTACTTACAAAAACAAAGAAACACGAGTAATTTATTATAGTATTTCTCTAATAAGACATTTTGCGAGTAGATTTAACGAGAAAGTCAAGTCTTTAAAGCTAATGATACGAAAATGATGAACATGTTACATAATGAAAACTGGTGGTAAAATAACGGTACTTATTTCCTATGCAACTATCTCCATCATAGTAAAGAATTCTGTCCAAAGCATATTAGCGTATAATAATGTTTTTTTTTTATTAAGAATAAGAGTTTTCGTAAGTACATGTTTCTTAAAGCTTAAATTAATAAAGTAAATTTTATTTTTTTAATGCTAAATTTTGTACATTTCTTATAGTGGAATTGTTTTAAACTCAAAACTTTTAAAATTTAAGTGCAGGTAAGACCTCCAATTTATTTTACTTCATCCTTATAATACCGTTTTGCAAGGTAGGTAGAAATTGGGATTTATACTAACTTCTCGTAAAAATAATTGTCCTAAGTGATTGGTGAGTTACTGAAATCATATGATTATTTTTCAGATTTGTCTCTGTTGTTCTTATAGCAACACTAACTGTTTACTTTTTAATATAACCTTTGTCAATAGCATCTAAACATGTCAAAATGCCGTACACAGAGTTTAAAAAAATGATTATTGAAGTTGAAGTTGTAAAGTATTTTATTCATACTAAATATAAACTTCAACAAGTAAGCTAAAACTTATAAATAAACTGTAAATGTTAATCTAGTACCCGAGGATGCTAAAATAATTGTAGGTAATAAAACAACGTTTCTACATATCTGCCCTCTTGTAAGCTCAGCTGCAATGCAATTTGCAAGTAAACCTTATTTGAGTTAGGTATGATTAACCTCGCGCGTGGCTTCGTTTGCGTGGCTTGACCTACATTTCTCCGCAGAGTCGTTTTCGGTACTATTTGCGCCGGACATCGTGAGTAACAATCTAGCCGGATGGAAAGAATTCGTAAGTCCGACATTATGTGGGCGCCTCGCGGAGTCTGATGGGAACGCCAGTGTTTGGCAGATTATGTTCCAATAATACAGAGAAAGCGTATACGTCGAATTTAATTTATCTGCATTGAACACTGTAGCGGTCCACTGTATAAAAGAATATAAGCTCTATATGTATAATAGACCCGCAAAGATGTTGCTGCTAGTAGCGAGAAATTTTACCACTGAAAGTTGAGACAGGTTAAAGGAATTTGGAGATAGCAAAACCCGTCGTCCATGCTTCGCGCGTTTCTTAAGCCAACAAATACTACACATTAAATTCGTAACTGTCTTACCATAACAAGCGTCTTTAAAAGATTTATCACTATAACATAAGGACGGGCGGGCCTTTTGTATGTCGACGCAGTTTATTTTTTGCTGTCACTTCTGTTTTGCTTATTTGTGGCTTACTTTAATTCTAGTGAGGGGAAAATGGGTACGATTTATCACGCCAACAACAAACAAATTGGAACATACCAGACAAATTCTACAATTCATTGGTACAAATTTAGAGCTTAAAGTTCCGCTTATATTTTCAAAGTGTTGAGCACAAAACTGTTTACTACGAATTCTTAGTCACAACGCAGTCAGTGAAATTTGCCTTGCAACTCGCGACAGCGTAGATATTTATTATTCTTGCAGACCAATATATTTACTTTAAAAACATGTAGGGTGATTGGGGATATGAATTTGTCGGTAATGTATTAATTATGTCATTATGTCGTTACATCTCTGATCTGTATGAATAAGGGCGAATTTAACTATGAAATTATATGCAAATGTTTATGAAACATTTTTAGTGCGTATTTTATTAGTTTCAAAAACATTTTAATAATTTCCGTTACGGCACTTTTCTGAAAATGAGAACAAGTGATTAGCTTCAATAATTATTTCCCGCTTTTTAAGAAATGTTTCGGAGGTTATGATAGAATGCTTTTCCTGATGATATTACTCGTTTTTTTTTAAATATTTTTTCGGGGTTGCTTTTCCGGTCTTTTTTTAGGTTTTTCTCCCGGGGCTTCTTTTCGGTTTTTTTCACGGATTTTATTTCCCGGAGAAACTCTTATTCAAAACAACTCAGCGGACGAAATATTCGTAGCAGCAAGCGCCGGTTATGAAGTTACCTAGAAAAACATTAAGGGCGTAACTAACGAGTTCTACTAGTCATACATTAAATCCGGATCCCTTCGACTTGTTTTAACTTGCGAAATGTGGCTGCAGTTACCAAAAAAATGTAATTGGTTAGTTCTTCTCAAATGCGACTTTCAATGTAATCGCAGCAGTTTATGGCAAACGCGCTTCTTATTCTAACTCTTGTTTCCAATATATGGTTGAAATTAAGTTTCGGTTTATTAATTCTAAGTTTATTTATTTTTAAACATGAGCTTAACATCGTCCACACACGACAAGCAAAATATATTCGGTTCATTCCATTTGTTAGCTAAACCTGAGTGTGCCGTATTTATTTTAGAAATTTATGAGCAAACATCGCTTGTAATGGTAATATCTACCTGTCCAATTGATGCATCTACTCGTCATATTTCTGGATTTAATATTGGGAAGTACTCAGTATGTGAAACTATACAAAACCCTCCTTTTAAGCAAGCAAAATTGGTGGGTTAACAATCTACAGCTTAACACTATTGCCTACTTTTAAACATAAACGAATAATTGTTATAAAACAAACAGCGGCGCTAAGCGCCTTTGTAGTGGTGCTCTGTAATATATTTTACATCAAGCAGCAGATTATGTAGCAATTATACAAATATTGTTAATCGAATTTTCTTAAGGTAATAATAGTAGAGTACGTTGTAACATAGGAAAAATTAATATTCTCTTCCAATATATAATTTCTAGGTTTAAAGATTAGTTGAATTTTGAAGTTTATAAAATTTATGACAAAAACACGGTAGACCTCACACAACTCGTGATAAACAAATTATAAAGCCAGTATTAAGAAACGCCGCCCTAGGTGACTGCGGCATAAACATTTGCTCAAAACGACAATTAATTGTTGTCGCGATGTAGGAGCTCGTCGTAGTGTTATGGTGAGACAGTTACAGATTTATTCTACAGATAGATTATAGTGCGTCTTATTTCCAGAAGGAAAGGAACCTAATAATTACCGAAATTTATCATATTATCAGTATGCGATTTTTGAGAATTACATAATAGTTATTTACTATAACAGTGGGATAAAGGCATTATTAACATACGAATGCGGTGAGTTGCCCGACGAGGGTGTTAGCCCCAGTCGCAGTAAGAACATGAGTATGTTAATGGCCTTGTATATAATAATGTATATAATACAATTTTTCATCTACGTCTGCTCAAAACTGAAAAATTACATAATTTATTATCGTCATAGCAACCAAACATTTTTTGTCAATAATTGAGTTGTTTATAATTTTTCCTTGATTTGTGGTGAAAATTGTGTTTTTCCTTGATTTGTGTTGAGAATTGTGAGAAAACCGGTAAACATAATTATGAGTTAGAAAAATGGTTATCACCCATGAGAGGAAATTTTAATAATAGGAAAAATTAAAGGTCCTTTCTCTCAGCAAAATGTTTAATTAACGGGAACCGGTTTTCGGGCAATTAAATCTTGCCCATCATCAGCCTTACGAAATTAAATCTAAAAATTACAACAGTCAATATTTAAAAAATTTAAAAATCTAAAGGGTAACTTACTGCACTACTCTTGAAGTGTATAAGTAAAATTTAGCATGCCTCAATCGGCGTAAATGAACAAAGAGAAAATCTAACAATCGAAACCAAAAGTACAATCTTACAAATTAACATTACGAGGAAAACATAACCTCACACAGTTTTAGCTTAAAAATTAGGTAAGTGTATAACTAAACTATACCGGGATTACCAGCAAAAAGAGACGGGATAATAACAAAAATTGTAAAACATAAGATCTAAAACTAACAATTACAAATAATGTCAACAAAATCAATGTAGAACTATACTAAACATTGTGGAACCCTTAGTTTGTATTTGAGCATTCAAGGAAAAAAAAATCATTAGAGCGTGAGTATCTAAAGATCTCTAAAGCTTCCAGATTGTTAAGAAGTAAACCTTTGTTTTGGAAATGTAAGGGTTTAAAATCATTATTTGGATTAAAACTATGATTACTTTCTCTCAGATGGTTTGCAAATAATGAGTCAATTTTATTATTCTTTAGAGATCTTAGGTGTTCATCGATGCGTGCTTTAAAATTTCTGAAGGTTCTACCTACATATACCGCTTTACAATCTGAACATTTCAATAAATAGACCCCACATCTATCTATGGCGTTAATAGTGTCTTTATTTTTAACAAAGTAATTGTATAGTGAATTGTTAGGTTTGAATGCTATATTTATGTTATATTTTTTTAGAATATTCTTTATTTGTAAAGTGGATTTACCTTGGTAGGTTAACGAAAAATATTGAACTGGTTTTATTGGTAATATCTGACTATAAGCTTCCTGGATTAACTTTTTATTGCGTTTTTTGTTTATCAATTTATCTATCATGACCGAATCAAAATTATATTTAGTAGCTGTCTGTTTTATAATTTGTACTTCTTTTTTATAAGATTTTTCTGTTAGAGGAATAGTAAGTAGTCTATTTATGTAACTGTTGAAAGAAGCTAATTTATGGTTAATGGGGTGATCAGAAAAGTTGTCAATAACAATACCTGTATGGGTCGGTTTTCTATAAATATCAAAAACGTGTCTATTGTTAATAATGGTTATAGTGAGATCTAAAAAATTTAGTTGGTGTTTTTCGTTCTGTAGTTCCACCGTAAATTTGATATTATCATGTAACGTGTTTATGTAATGTGTAAATTCATTTAACAAAGGTCTACCACCTGTCCACAAACATATTATGTCATCTACATATCGAAAATAGTATGTTATATGTTGAGTAAACTTGTTATTAAGGATAGAGTTACGTTCGAAATCATCCATAAATAGGTCAGCTAAAAAAGGAGACAATAGTGAGCCCATCGCCAGTCCATCCTGTTGACTATAAGTGACATTATTAAAGTTACTTTAATAATGTCACTTATAGTCAACAGGATGGACTGGCGATGGGCTCACTATTGTCTCCTTTTTTAGCTGACCTATTTATGGATGATTTCGAACGTAACTCTATCCTTAATAACAAGTTTACTCAACATATAACATACTATTTTCGATATGTAGATGACATAATATGTTTGTGGACAGGTGGTAGACCTTTGTTAAATGAATTTACACATTACATAAACACGTTACATGATAATATCAAATTTACGGTGGAACTACAGAACGAAAAACACCAACTAAATTTTTTAGACCTCACTATAACCATTATTAACAATAGACACGTTTTTGATATTTATAGAAAACCGACCCATACAGGTATTGTTATTGACAACTTTTCTGATCACCCCATTAACCATAAATTAGCTTCTTTCAACAGTTACATAAATAGACTACTTACTATTCCTCTAACAGAAAAATCTTATAAAAAAGAAGTACAAATTATAAAACAGACAGCTACTAAATATAATTTTGATTCGGTCATGATAGATAAATTGATAAACAAAAAACGCAATAAAAAGTTAATCCAGGAAGCTTATAGTCAGATATTACCAATAAAACCAGTTCAATATTTTTCGTTAACCTACCAAGGTAAATCCACTTTACAAATAAAGAATATTCTAAAAAAATATAACATAAATATAGCATTCAAACCTAACAATTCACTATACAATTACTTTGTTAAAAATAAAGACACTATTAACGCCATAGATAGATGTGGGGTCTATTTATTGAAATGTTCAGATTGTAAAGCGGTATATGTAGGTAGAACCTTCAGAAATTTTAAAGCACGCATCGATGAACACCTAAGATCTCTAAAGAATAATAAAATTGACTCATTATTTGCAAACCATCTGAGAGAAAGTAATCATAGTTTTAATCCAAATAATGATTTTAAACCCTTACATTTTGTAAACCTTCACCAGCTCTTCCCAGGTAGCTTAGAGCCAGAGTTCAAAGAAATAATAAGATCGAACTGTAAATCAAATTATTTATAATATTTATTCAATGCGTTTACAATACAAGAATAAATTATCGTATGTATCGGAAAAATTGTAAAATTAATAATTTTATGTATAATAAAGTTAAATATAATTAAATGTGAAACAATTAAATTTTCTTCGGAGCTTGTCAACTTCGGTTCTGCTTCCTTGAACGGATCTTCTTTCGTCGAATCGAATTCTGCGTCGAATTCACGGCTGACAGACAGGACTGGTTGCGCAGAATCTCTGGTATTCAATGTGTGTCGGTCGATAGGTTGGGTCGATGCGACGTCACAATTAAAATGGCGTTTCTCGGCTTCAGTGTTTCTGTGAAAATAATTAATGTCTTGTGCACACTCCACATTCACTCAATCTTGCAGATAAAGTCTGAAATTAAATTAAATAGTGTATGGTGTAGTGTTCCACTGGTCACCAACCCTCTGGTTACGGCTCTAACTGGAAATAAACGGATAATTGTGAATTCGTCAGGTAAGTGCTTGTGGATTTATTTAATTGATCGGTACTGGATAAATAAATTGCCGGGTTTGACGGTACGGGGAATTATTTACAGGTTCAGGTTATAACTCAAATTCATGGATAGATTTAAAATAATAAACCCAACGGGTAACTTTACTTTATTAAAGTTATTAAAACTTGACGAATAATTTTCTAAGTTTAATTTAATAAACTTAACTGGTGACTTTCTAAGTGAATATAATGAATCAATCCCAATAGGGCACCCCAGTTTTGAGATTAGATGCATTAATTCTTAGTGAATACGGTCTTATTTCCATTAGAAGCTCGTCAAACTCACTAAAAGAACATTGACCTCCACTAATGTTTTGATGTAATTCAATAAATGTCGAGTTCTCATGGAAGATATCTACTTCCTAGGAGAATCAAACATTCCATTAAATTACTGTTTGTATTTAATTTAAACTAAAAGTAACTTTAAGTTTAAATCAAACTCCCGCCTAATTTTTAAACTCTAAGTCCAGTCTTGACTTGAAATAAAAATTTACTAACAGTTAAACTGTTCGAAAACAAAATCAAAATAAATTTACTAAGTCGGATCAAAATAAATTGAACAGGAAACTAAAAGTTTTAACGGGATTCTGGTTTCTAAGAAAGGCAGGTCTGGGTTCTTTGAAAGGCAGGAATGAATTCTCTCAAAGGCAGGATTGAATTCCCCTATTTTGAGCTGGTGCTCCGGTTTTATACCCACTGAAGGTGGTAGGGATGCTATGGAAGGAGTTATTGTGGGAGTACCGTTTCCCCCATACGACTTCTTCTGCGAGCACTTCGCTTTTAAATTTCCACTTCCAGCGCCACGAACGCCTCGTCTTGGAACCACAACAATATAAATACTTACTATTTATTAAAACATTGTTGTTGCAGGAAACTTTGTTACATTTTCCCCCTTCCTTCGGGTTGAAGAAGATGAAAATTGGATAGAAAAGTTGACTTCTGGCAGGATAATCCAGGGATCTGAATTAAAGTAGGTTGAATTACTTGGCTGGGGACCATAAGCCCATAGAGACGGCGTCCACCCGCTTCATTCTAATGAAGGTACCATCTCCGGTCGGGATGCATACCCGTCTTAGGTTCCTCCACTGCTTACGGGAATATCGTTTTGTAATGCCTCCAGGGACTGCATTCACTGGTTTGGGATCCTCGCCAATGATCATCAACGGAGTGATGCTCAAATTCGCCTTGTCTACTGGATCACCGGACGTTACCAATGGCACAGCTTTCCACTCCCGGAGTTGTCGTTGGACCATTGGGGATGGAGTGTTGGGGGTTACGGCGACTTCTGGAGTCTTGATCCCAGGAGAAAAATATAAGACAGAGTGCTCTGGTGTCTTTATTTTAGGTTCGGGTGTTTTGGGCGACTTCCCAAACAACCTCTCCATTTTTTCGGCCAGCAGGCTAGCTGGTGACTTCCCGACTGGTGGATCAGGCAAAACATCCCTCACTGGTCTTAAGAAAACCGCTGGCAACGCTTCCCACCTTGGAGTTCCTGCAGGTAAGTATGCTGCTGGGTTCCACGGACGTATGATTGTCTTACTTCTCTTCTTTTTCAGATTAAACGGCCACGGACGAACATTACTTTTGGACAAAATTGGAGCCATCTTCATTAAACTAGTCAGGAATACTGAATGAGCATTCTCTCTGGAGGACCTGGCTTATATTACTCTCTCCCCACCTTCTAATTTCGACCTGGGGAGGGAGTATCTGCGTGGACTGGCTTGATGTCCTTCACGTGAACACGCCTCACCACCTGGTGATTTACTGGATTCTTCAATTCTAAAATAACTGGAGAAATTACCTTATGTATTATGTACGGTCCGGAATACTTAGGTGCTAGTTTTGCCATAAAACCACGTGCTGCGTCGGATAGCACATGTTCTCTCTTGTAGACCTCTTGGCCTACCTGGGGACGATACTGACGTCTTCTCAGGTTATAATGATGACTCTGACGTGTAAACGCTTTAGCTAAATTTTCCTTAGCTATTTTAATAATATCTTGTAACTTACGAAGCTGAGCACGATATTCCTGGTGATTACGTTTTTCGGTTACGCCAACTGGATATGCTTCTGCTCGTATAGCACCTGGAGGAAGTAGTTCTCGGCCGAAATTCAACATTGACGGCGTGAATCCGGTCGATTCATGTTTTGCTGTGTTCAAAGCAAACATCATTTCAGGTAACCAAGCATCCCACTGCTTCTGGTTTCCTCTGGCATTCTGGGCGAGCATTGTTCCAATTACTTTATTCATCCTCTCAACTGGATTAGCCTGGGGAGTGTACGGAGGAGTTAACCTATGGAGGATACCAAATTCTTTGGTTAAAGCCTGAAACAATTTACTAACATACTGGGAACCATTATCTGAAACTACTACCTTTGGAGTGCCGAATTTATATATAATTTTTTCTTTAAATGCTTGGATTATGGGTCTGGCTGTAGCTCTTCTTAATGGATGTACTTCTACCCACTTTGTGAAGCGATCTTGAAAAACTAGAAGATACGCATTACCTTTCGATGACCTGGTTAATGGACCTATGAGATCGGTACTGACTGATTCCCATGGACCTTCTACTCTGGATAAAAACATTTTCCCTGCTGGTGGCTGTTGTGACATCTTGTACTCTTGACAGGATGGACAGGAATGAATATATTTGGTTATATCACGGTACATTCCTGGCCAATAATAATTCAGCGAAACCCTGGCTATGGTTTTCGCAATTCCAAGATGTCCAGCTGCTGGTGAATCATGACATTCCTGAAGAACTGAGTGACGCCGCGGTTTCGGTACACACATCTTCCATATGGAATGAAATCCCTCGGTAATAGCTGAATCTGTATTAGGAAAACATTTAAATAATTTATTCTGGTCAATTTTATACGTATCGTATTTTTCAGGTTCGTTCTGCACTTTTTGTAAAGTAGTTCGGTACCATTGGCATTCTTCCTCTGGAACGGATTTTTCTAAGGCTGAAATTTCTGGCACATTACCTTCTTGATCCTCTTGGGCTCGAGAAAGCGCGTCAGCCACCTGGTTAAGGGCTCCACTGCGATAAACTATGTCAAAGTTATAATGCTGCAGCTCTAGGATCCAACGAGCTAACCTTCCTGTTGGTTTTGGCATTGATCTCAGCCACTTCAAGCTTCTGTGGTCACTTACCACAGTGAATTTATATCCTTCAAGATATCCTTTTAGTTTATTTATGGCCCATACTACGGCCAAACATTCTAGTTCCACTGTAGAATAATTTTTCTCGGCTGCTATGAGAGAACGACTGGCATATGCAATCACTTTTTCTTGGCCCTCTTGTTCTTGGGTCAGGACGGCTCCAAGTCCTGTTTTACTGGCATCGGTCTGGAGTTTAAACGGTAACGTAAAATCTGGGCACGCCAGAATTGGTGCTGAAATGAGTGCTTCTTTTAAATTTGTAAAAGCTTCTTCTTGCTTTTCTGTCCATCTGAATTTATTTTTCTTTTGTAGAAGTTCCGTCAGGGCCGAAGCTTTTTGAGAAAACTGCGGGATAAAACGTCGGTACCAAGAAGCCATGCCCAGGAAACGACGTATCGCTTTTGGATTTTTCGGAGTTGACATGTTCTTGATAGCTTCTAACTTCTCTGGATCAGTATGGATTCCGGTTCTATTCACTACGTGACCTAGATATTTAAGTTCGGTGCGGCAAAATATACATTTTTCTGGCTGTAATTGTAAACCTCCAGCTCGGAGTTTAGTAAATACTTCTCTTAAATTTTCCAGGTGTTCCTCGAATGTTTTTCCTATGATGATTATGTCATCTAGGTAGCAGAATGCTTTCGGTTCGAGTTCAGGTCCAATGATGCTATCCAGCAATCTCTGGAAGGTAGCGGGAGCGGCATGTAATCCAAATGGAAGTACTTTAAACTGGAATAATCCACGGCCTGGTACTGTAAATGCAGTAATTGGTCGGCTCTCCTTAGTCAAAGGTACCTGCCAGTATCCTTGTTTTAAATCCAAGGTACTAATATATCGGGCTCCACGTAATTTATCTAAAATATTCTGGATAAAAGGTAGAGGATACGCATCAGTCTTAGTTACCTGGTTTACCTTTCTAAAATCAATACAAAATCTATATTTACCGGATGATTTCCTAACTAGGACTACGGGTGAGCTCCAGGAACTAGATGAAGGTTCGATCACCTCTTCTTCGAGCATCTTGTCAACTTCTTCGTTGATGATTTCTTGCATTGCTGGATTTCTGGGATAATAACGTTGTTTTATAGGTTCAACCTCTTCTTTTAATTTAATTTTATGTTGCACTAAATTTGTTGGACCTTTTATACTTTTAAATTTATTAAGCTCGGTTGCTAAAAATGTATTTAATTCTTCTAACTGGACATCATTTAATGCTTGAATTCCGGCTAATTCTGGATAATGATCCTTCGACTGTAGTTTTACGGTCTCGTCATTCAATACGAGTTCTGGTATCTCGGCCCGGATGACTGCTCTGTGAGAAATCAAAAAATCCATGCCTAAAATAGCATCGGCTGTCAAGGATGATACACATTTCCATTTCCCCTGGAATTCTTGTCTGCCTATTTTAACTGGAAACCTGTACGTACCTTCTGTGTTTATTATACTACCATCGGCTAATTGTACACCATGTTGATTTTCATAATGACATTTTAAACCATTATTTTCCAGGTGACTACTTAATCTCCGGCCTACGTATGATTCTGCGGCTCCCGAATCAACCAAGGCGTAGAACTGCTGGTGGAAAACTTCTATAACGGCAAATAATCGAGGATCTATGGAGGTTACGGTGGAAATTCTAGGTTGGCCTTTCTGAAAAAATGTTTTTACCTTATTTAGCCACTGTTGCCATCCTACTGGGTTGTGAAATGGTGAGGCCCTCGCCGTTTGTAGCTGGAAATGCCTTAATTTTCCTGCCGGCTTATTCCGTTTCCCTGCTTTTTGCATTTACAATCTCTGGATAGGATTCCTGTCTTTCCACACCAAGAACAGAAGATTTTCGCTGGTCCTCGGCATTGAAGTCTCCTATGTCCTGCTTGACCACACCTCCAACAAACTTCTAACCTGGAGTAGGTAGGTTGTTTTCCTCCGGATTGTACAGGCTGACTGGTTGCTTGCTTAAATTTTCGGACCTCCGAAACTGGTTGTTGTACTATTTGCACTGGTTTATTAGCAAATTGTACGGCTTTATTGGTTTTAACTGGTGATGCTTCTGGTGAAATTTGATCCAAATCCTTGAACTTGGACAACTTTCCTGGTTTATATGCTGTCTCGAACACATATGCTTGACTAGGTAACGGAGGAGAACGAAACGAAGCTGTTACACTCTGGAGTGCCTCGTATTCTTCTGCTATCCTTAACATTTCAGGTAGCGTATTGAAATCATTACGCTTCAGGTAAAATTTGTACTCGGGCTTCAGGTTTTCGTATATTCGTTCCAGCTGTTGAGTACCTTGAAGACCTCCATGCCTTCGCATTAATGTTTGGATCGCTGTTACATACTCCGCGACCGTTTCTTTGTTACCCTGGGTACGATTGCGAATTTCTTCTTCCAACCAAAAATAAAATCTAGGTGGAAGATACTGGATTTTGAAGCTGTCTAAAAAATCGTTCCAATTCCTCCAATTGGTTTGATTATTACGGTACCAAAGCAATACTCTGCCTTGGAGAAGTTCCGGTAAAGCTAGTAGTAGGTCCGCTTCGGCGACGTTGTAGCACTTGGACAACTCTTCGATCCTTTCTAAAAAAGAAATTGGGTCGCTACCTCCGTCGAATTTTATTCCCCACTTACGAACGCTCTCGCAGACCTGGACTCTGGATGTCATCACCACACCTGGTGGAAAAATTTGTTGCTGATAAGCGACACCTGGGGCTTTATCTCTTGATACCTTATCACCTGCTATCTTATCAACAGATATCTTATCAATTGATAACTTATCACCACCTGGTGGTTTTTCATCCGTCACCTGGCCATTTCCTGTTCTAAGGAATTCCACTAACCTTTTTCTCATTTCCATCATTCCTCCACCTGTTTCCAATTTGTACTTGCGTAATTCCTCAGCAAGTCCTTCCTTTTTCAGCTCGTATACCCAGCCTACACGTACATCGGTCGATCTTTCCTCGTCTTCTAAACCCATTCTGGCAAAATTATTAATTCAATTTTTCAACTTACAGTTTTGCGGTTTCAAATCTGTTGTTGCAGGTGAATACGGAATTCTTCTGGTTGAATTTTCTGGTATTTCAGGTTTTCTGAGGTCCTGGACTAAAAACGTGGTTGCTCTCGGGTTTTCTGGAAACGTCCTTGCTCTCTAGGATGTCCTGGAAACGTTCCTGCTCTCTAGGATGTCCTGGAAACGTTCCTGCTCTCGGGCGCCATGTAAACCTTCACCAGCTCTTCCCAGGTAGCTTAGAGCCAGAGTTCAAAGAAATAATAAGATCGAACTGTAAATCAAATTATTTATAATATTTATTCAATGCGTTTACAATACAAGAATAAATTATCGTATGTATCGGAAAAATTGTAAAATTAATAATTTTATGTATAATAAAGTTAAATATAATTAAATGTGAAACAATTAAATTTTCTTCGGAGCTTGTCAACTTCGGTTCTGCTTCCTTGAACGGATCTTCTTTCGTCGAATCGAATTCTGCGTCGAATTCACGGCTGACAGACAGGACTGGTTGCGCAGAATCTCTGGTATTCAATGTGTGTCGGTCGATAGGTTGGGTCGATGCGACGTCACAATTAAAATGGCGTTTCTCGGCTTCAGTGTTTCTGTGAAAATAATTAATGTCTTGTGCACACTCCACATTCACTCAATCTTGCAGATAAAGTCTGAAATTAAATTAAATAGTGTATGGTGTAGTGTTCCACTGGTCACCAACCCTCTGGTTACGGCTCTAACTGGAAATAAACGGATAATTGTGAATTCGTCAGGTAAGTGCTTGTGGATTTATTTAATTGATCGGTACTGGATAAATAAATTGCCGGGTTTGACGGTACGGGGAATTATTTACAGGTTCAGGTTATAACTCAAATTCATGGATAGATTTAAAATAATAAACCCAACGGGTAACTTTACTTTATTAAAGTTATTAAAACTTGACGAATAATTTTCTAAGTTTAATTTAATAAACTTAACTGGTGACTTTCTAAGTGAATATAATGAATCAATCCCAATAGGGCACCCCAGTTTTGAGATTAGATGCATTAATTCTTAGTGAATACGGTCTTATTTCCATTAGAAGCTCGTCAAACTCACTAAAAGAACATTGACCTCCACTAATGTTTTGATGTAATTCAATAAATGTCGAGTTCTCATGGAAGATATCTACTTCCTAGGAGAATCAAACATTCCATTAAATTACTGTTTGTATTTAATTTAAACTAAAAGTAACTTTAAGTTTAAATCAAACTCCCGCCTAATTTTTAAACTCTAAGTCCAGTCTTGACTTGAAATAAAAATTTACTAACAGTTAAACTGTTCGAAAACAAAATCAAAATAAATTTACTAAGTCGGATCAAAATAAATTGAACAGGAAACTAAAAGTTTTAACGGGATTCTGGTTTCTAAGAAAGGCAGGTCTGGGTTCTTTGAAAGGCAGGAATGAATTCTCTCAAAGGCAGGATTGAATTCCCCTATTTTGAGCTGGTGCTCCGGTTTTATACCCACTGAAGGTGGTAGGGATGCTATGGAAGGAGTTATTGTGGGAGTACCGTTTCCCCCATACGACTTCTTCTGCGAGCACTTCGCTTTTAAATTTCCACTTCCAGCGCCACGAACGCCTCGTCTTGGAACCACAACAATATAAATACTTACTATTTATTAAAACATTGTTGTTGCAGGAAACTTTGTTACAATTTCCAAAACAAAGGTTTACTTCTTAACAATCTGGAAGCTTTAGAGATCTTTAGATACTCACGCTCTAATGATTTTTTTTCCTTGAATGCTCAAATACAAAGTAAGGGTTCCACAATGTTTAGTATAGTTCTACATTGATTTTGTTGACATTATTTGTAATTGTTAGTTTTAGATCTTATGTTTTACAATTTTTGTTATTATCCCGTCTCTTTTTGCTGGTAATCCCGGTATAGTTTAGTTATACACTTACCTAATTTTTAAGCTAAAACTGTGTGAGGTTATGTTTTCCTCGTAATGTTAATTTGTAAGATTGTACTTTTGGTTTCGATTGTTAGATTTTCTCTTTGTTCATTTACGCCGATTGAGGCATGCTAAATTTTACTTATACACTTCAAGAGTAGTGCAGTAAGTTACCCTTTAGATTTTTAAATTTTTTAAATATTGACTGTTGTAATTTTTAGATTTAATTTCGTAAGGCTGATGATGGGCAAGATTTAATTGCCCGAAAACCGGTTCCCGTTAATTAAACATTTTGCTGAGAGAAAGGACCTTTAATTTTTCCTATTATTATAATTATGAGTGATTGTGACAGTATTTCGTCGGACATAGAAGAAGCTGCAACGATGGTAGTTTCTTCATTGTTACCAGAAAAATCAAAAATGAAGTGTGAAAAATTGTCATATCCCACTGAGTGGGATACGTGATCCTTATCCCATTGAGTTGAATAATAAACATCATTATGTAACTCAAACGAATGATATAATAGGTTCTTATCCTAGCAGACGTAGATAAATATAATTGAGTGATTGTGACAGTATTCCGTCGGACATAGAAGAAGCTGCAACGATGGTAGTTTCTTCATTGTTACCAGAAAAATCAAAAATGAAGTATGAAGACGTTTTTGCGAATGGTGCGATCAGAAGAAAATCAAAAATGTAGCTAGCGAAAAGGTGCGAGAACTCTATTTCCAGAATTTGTTCGAACGATATAAATAATAAGCTTCCCAAAATGCAAAAATGTTGTTGTTAATGTTTATATCAATCAATTTATAATCAAACATGAAATATGAAAAATTGTCATATCCCACTGAGTGGGATAAGTGATCCTTATCCCATTGAGTTGTATAATAAACATCATCATGCAACTCAAACGAATGATATAATATGTTCTTATCCTAGCAGACGTAGATAAATATAATTATGAGTGATTGTGACAGTATTCCGTCGGACATAGAAGAAGCTGCATTGGTGGTAGTTTCTTCATTGTTACCAGAAAAATCAAAAATGAAGTATGAACAAGCTTATGGACGTTTTTGCGAATGGTGCGATCAGAAGAAAATCATTTTTAGCGAGAAGGTGCTGTTAGTATATTTCCAGAATTTGTCCGAACGATATAAATAATAAGCTTCTCAAAACGCAAAAATGTTGTTGTTAATGTTTATAAAAAGTAATTGTTTTCAATTTCTATTAATAATGTTGTTGTTAATGTTTATAAAAAACAATTGTTCTCAATTTCTATTAATAAAGAAAAAATAAAACTTTTGGTCAAAAATTGTCATATCCCACTGAGTGGGATAAGTGATCCTTATCCCATTGAGTTGAATAATAAACATCTTTATGCAAATCAAATGAATGATATAATAGGTTCTTATCCTAGCAGACGTAGATAAATACACTTTGCTTTTTAGAACATATTTGTGCACATAGCTGTACGTAACTGCATATTTTGTGTATGTATTTCAAGTTTTGTCATATTTATCTTTCTATGAAAGCATTGTCTACCGGAGAAAACATAGACCGTTAAGATTTAAAAGCCTAGAATAATACTTTCAATTACGTGAAAAGTCACCCCTGTTTTCTCTCTTATAAAAAACTATTTACTGTTTTTAAATGTCAACATCTGTACTAAATAAAAAGCAAAAATAAAAAACCTAAATGCTATATAAAAATAGGGTTTTTCATTTAACACCTTCAGAGTGAAAAACACATTTAATTAGGATTAAGTTTTGCAGTGCATCAAATCTTTCATTTAACTCATATGGTTTAAAATACAAAATAAATATGAAGTTTAACTGTTCTTATTTGTATACAGAAACACAATGATGCAGCTGAAAATGTACTATTAATTAAACACCCAACATAGATTACACGTTACGTTTTGGCTTTAATTAGTTTTAGTTTAGTTTAGTTTATTCATCATGAAGATGTTTACAAAGAATAATTTATTACAGTTTACATATTTTCATAACATAATTTAAACAATATCTTTAAACCTGCAAACAGTACTGATCTGCTTGGCTTCGTCTGGCATTTCATTATCAAATTTCAACCCTTTATAGTACAAACTATTTTGTGAGCAACTTTTCGTGTTTAAAGGTAGCGTAAAATGATTTATAATTCTAGTTTCATAGTTATGAATAGTATTGAATATTATAAATTTATTCAAGTAATCAGGCATTTTATTGTTAGTTATGTATTTTAAAAATCAAAACCAAAATATTAAAATAAATGCGTTGTTTAATGCTGAGCCATTGTAATGTTTCTAGCATTAAAGAAATTCTCGTTCGTTTATTGCACATTAAAATAATTCTCATTGCTTTATTTTGCAATTTCTGCATTCTTTGCAAGTCTCCTTCATTTGCCAAGAATAAAATTGTTGCACAATAATCAGAATGCGGTGCAATGATAGGTTTGTACACGGTTATTCTGGACCATATATTTAATTTATTACTAATTCTACCTAAAAACCCAATGTTTTAGCAACCTTCTTTACTACATAATCTATATGTTCCCTAAATGTTACCTTATTATCAATAACAACATCAAAATTATTAATAACTGGCACAAATTCTATAACTGCGTCATCAACAATTACGCTTTCTGCCGAAGTAGATAATCTGTTAGCAATAACCATTGTCTTTGTTTTTGAAGTATTCAGTTTAAGCTTATTGAGATTTAGCTACGTTGAAATGTTTCTTAGATCATTATTTACTTTAGCCACAGCACTATTTAGATCGGTGTCTGGACACATAAACACGCGACATATAATCATAGGACATTTAATCACGGACAGTTAAACACGCCGACAATTAATCACATAGGCATTTAAACACTGAGGCACATAATCACATGGACATATAAACACACATTCTGCACATAATCTGTACTTTCACTAAATATGATCTTTAACGTTAAGAATCTTAACTTAATTAATAAATTCAATTTTTACTTCGTTAAAGCCCATATTTAATGATTATCTGTATATAAAACACTTAATTAGTTTAACAATATTTATTTATTTTAACTTTATACGTATTTCGGCATGTTTATATTCCATTGTCAAAGGTTATATTAGGAAGTAAATAGTTAGTGTTGTTATAGCAATAAAACTTGGTGACTTGTTCTCTGTAATCGTCTGCAGATGACTTCATTTCTTATTCCAAAATGTCTAGTAGAGGAGAATTTAAGAGATCAATTTGCTCATTCATTAACGGTACAGTTTTTAAATGTTTGTGAATTTCAAAAGCTTCTAGTATGTCTCATTTACGTTTATCATCACAGAAGTGTAAACATTTTATGGTGTTATTAGATGTCATTGAATGATTGTGTTCTAGTAAGTGTTTAGCGTAATTGAAATTATGTGGGTATTTGTATTTGTAACAACGTACGTATTCTTTATACCTAATATCAAAATTTCTAATTGTCTGGCCTACATAAACCTAATTACAATGCGAACAATTTTATTTGTAAATGCTGATTTTAGCAAATAGTCTGTTTTTGATTTTACATTAAACAAAATGTTTAAAATGTTTCTAGAAACTAGATTGCAATAAATCTTCATTTGCCATATTTTTTTTATATTTTAGTTTTACTGCAGTCATATAAGAATTCAAACACAATGTGTTTATACGCCAATGTGTTTATATGTCTATGTGATTATGTGCCTCAGTGTTTAAATGTCTATGTGTTTAAATGTCCGTGTGATTAATTGTCGGCGTGTTTAACTGGCCGTGATTAAATGTCCTATTATTATGTGTCGCGTGTTTATGTGTCCTATAACCATTTAGATCACTGTCAGCCACCGTTTTCGGTGAAAGAATATAGGAAAAATCGACCTGTTTAACCTTTTGCAATAGTTAAACTTGAAGTTCATATTTGCTTGCTTCTGGGCACTACCTTTGATCAGATATATTGTATTTTATGTTCCTCTGAAAAATTTCAGTGGTCCGGAAGCGTTGAAATTCGGATTTAAAATATTCACAGAATTGCGCATCAGCGCAGCTTTTAACTGATTTTTACTTAGAAAACGACACCCATTAGTTAACGTAACGCAGTATGCCAAAAATACTAATGTCTTAATTTGTTCTACATTTATTAATAAATGCAGAGAAGAAGACCACATAAAAAATATTATGTATATCAGGAGAACATTGGTATTAAGGAATGTTTATTTATTTGTGCATAAGTGTTGTTCTTAACAACCAAAAGGGGCGTACCAAATATGGTACCCCTCTTTTATATATTACACCCAGATCTTTTCCACCTTCGTCGCCCTTTACCGACAACGCGACGAGCTTCCTCTACGTAAAGCCAGAGGTTTACAAGTCCATTATATAAGGCTCATATTTGTATGTACTGCTACGTATCGGCCCAGTGCAGTTTTCGATGCAAATGAGAAAATTGGGTTTACACTTTTTGTTTGTATTATTGGAAGATAATCTGCAACTAGCTGTAGTTACAAAATCAAACTCCGAGAAGGAACGATGCAAACCGGGCGGTCGAACACGGTGCCATGTGTATGTAAAAGTCGCATAGGCTGATTTAGGCAGTGAGTATCCGAGCGCCAGTATTGGCTGCGGGTGCTGCGGCACTTAATTTCAACAGCTTGCAGTTGTTTAAGGGTGATTATGTTCAATATTGTTGGAACTTATGGGGTATTATACACTTTTAATCAACAATTAAAACTATATATTATAATGCGCATCAACACTCCATGCATATTTGAAGCTATAACGTTAGAAATCTTAAACAAAACTGTTCTTTACGTAATTATTTAGCAATTGAACTAGTATTTTATAATAATAACCGCCTACAGTGGTGTTTCGGAAACGGCATGCTAGTTACCGCACCTTATATTATTCTATATTTTTAAATAAATTTGCTCAAAATTGTTTTAAAAGAAGTTATCAAAGCAAACTTGGGCATAGCCCATAGGATCTGCTGGTACTTTTTTAAATACCTATAACCAAAATACATTTCGAAATAGAATATACTAATGTAGTGGGATAAAATTTATTTAATAGTTACAATGTCCAACAGTTTATATTGCTGTGAAATATATATAGCTGAAGAGAAATAATACGCCTCTAGGGTGCGAATTCAAATATTAAACTGGGTAATATGTTAACGTGTTCGCGCTTCAGAAACTACACAAAACAGAGCGTGCATTGAAGTTTTATGTACTTTTATTTTGATGCAAAATATGAGCGTTAAAAAATTCAATAAAAATATAATCGGAGTTGTTTCTGAATTTCGTATAATATAGGATGATGTTAATTACATTTTTTTTTTCTAAAATTGGTCGTTTTTATTGGCATCAGCTAAACGAACACTGAATTACAGTACAGCAATGTTGTGAACTAGTGTTTTGCTTTTATTACATAAGGCGAGTTCCTTTTCAACCCAATTTTCCATTTATTTGTTAAATCTAGATCTCGTCTACTTGTATCAACTTTTAGTGGTGAGGATTTCCCGCTACTAGAACCTACATATATACCAATCCTTTATATAAGGCGCGTATTCCTTTGTACAGCAGAACACTACAGTTTTCAATGTAAATAAGTAAACTCGGGTTAACACTGTTTGTTTGTATTATTGGAACAGAAAGTGTTGATAGCGGTCATCAAACAACTCGGAACAAGAAACAAGGCCGCGAGTCGGTAAATACCGGTGTGCTGGTTTCTACTGCTTCACGTATTTTTCTCCTATTGAATACTTTTCTATTTCCCACAACATTTGTTTGTATAATTACAACAAAATAGTTAGAACTTGGACCCCTTTATCTCGGGCCGCAATACAACTGCATTATGAGTTTAAGTTGACTTTTGTCTTAAGTAGAGCTGTAGTAGTCTAATACATTTAACGCGATAAATAAAAATACTTTGATTGGAAACCACAACATTAAAGAATAATGGACGCTTACGTTTGTTTAACGCTGTTAAACACAACGGCGTTTCACAAAAATTTGTGCGGCTGCTTTATTAATTTTCTACTTTGTCCTAACTTTCCTTTTGCTTATAGGAACCAATTGCGGTTGACGAAGAAATGTCCCTGAAAGAGGTCTTAGAAAAAATTCGCCGAACCACGTTGTTAAAAAAAAAACAGCCACCGACAAAAATCGTCCGACAAAATACCGTTAGAAAAATTCTGCAGTAGAAACATTATCTGGAAACAACAACTCGGTAAAATTATGTTTCGAAAAAAACCTAGAAAAAATATTTTAAAAACATAAGCACGTCTATTTTGTTGGTGGTGGGTCGCTGTATAATATAAAAAAGCATCCCTGAAAATGATGCGTGTGTTTTTCTTGCTGATCGATTTATATGAATAGGGGCGCATTCCATTATGGAATTACACACAAATGTCTAACAAGATTTTCTTACTGCGTATTTAGCAATTACAAAAACATTTTGACAACCTCAGTTAAGGCAGCCTTTTGCAAATGGGAAAATTTGCTATGTTCTATTAACGTTTATTATGCTCTTATTATAGAAATATTTTCTGGAGAATTTAAATATAATTTTTTTGACTGCTATACTTTCAACATAGGGAAGTAGTGATTTCATTAAAAGCAATGTTTTGATCTTTAGAAAATTGTTTTGTTTTTTTTTAAACTGTCTGTGGGATTGTAAGTATGTGCGCGTTGCATAACTCACGAATGGATTTTCAGATTTCGATCAGCTTCAAAACGTATTAGTATATTAATATTAGTCCACAGAATAAGCTTTTAAAAATCCGAAAACGGGAGCGGAAGTGCAGAACATGTTCCTTGATAGCACTATTTTTAGAAATTGTTATTTTCAAATTGTGAAAAAGAGTTTGAGAGCTTTAGAACGAATCCAACGCTTTTCTTTCCAAACTCTCTGGCTTCAAAATGGCAGAAGCTACAACTTTTTTTAAATATTTACTTTAATGCTTTATTATTCTAAAACATGTTCATAGATCTGTATAGAATTTGGTACTATAATAACCAAAGAGTAGTACAATATTACTACCTAAAAAAAATTTGTACAAATGAAAACTGTAAAATGACAACTATTTTCAGTTGTGAAAAGTTTCAAAACAATATTAATTAGAAACTAGCCTCATCATATTTGTTTTAAATTTCCTAGGTTTGCAGAGCTAATTAAAATAAAGCTTAGAAGCAAACGTTTTACAAATCCGTTTCACAAAAGCACAGTATAAATGTTTACTTTCAATTGCTCCCGATAGTAGGTCGTTTTGATAGTTTCAAAAATACTTATGTTCAATATTACTATTATTAAAAAATGTTATACAGCTAAAATTAATTTTACTTGTCTTGTTTCACAATATCTTTATCGGTTTATATTCTCTAAAGTTGCTTCAGATAGAGAAATTTTATGTTCTCTTTCAATTTTCCTTTTCAGTTTGCTGATATAAAACTAAATTCCGGGAGTGTATTTTTAACCTGATTAAACAGTAGTTAATAAATTTTATGTTTTTGAGCGATTGTACATTTATTTTATAGCAACCGAATCTAACATTTTTTTAAATGTGATCAAAATATTAATCAAAGTTTAAAACATAATTTGTTAGTATTTACTGGTGAATAGCAATAGGCCAGTTTTCCAAACCTATGAGAATGTACATTTTTCATAAGATCCACATATTATTTACGAAAGAGTGGCAGATCATAATTCCTAACATTTAATAATGTTATATTGTGGTCAGTACATGTTTTAGTAGTTTATTGCTATCTGACTTTAATTAGCTTCTGCGCACCAACTGGTTCAAAACGGATACTACGAGCATATACAATAAATCTATTATATTGAATACTAGACTAGCAGAACACATGGCCTACGCCCCACGCTTTTTTTGATAACTTTGTCTGAAATACGCAAGATTTTGAAATCAAGTACCACTTCGCCCTACGTGACTGTAACATAAACGTCGGAACCGGTAAACAGAATAATAAATAAGACGTGTCGAGATGTAAGAGCATAGCCGGTCGTCACTAAATGATGAGACAAGGGACTGATATAATGCATATATAACAGAAACCGTGGTCTGCGGCACCTCGGCTTTTTTTTAAATTGAATTCATATCCGGGATGCGTAGGTATTTAAACCCTTTTAAGCCAGTCGGGCAGAATAACGGAGTTTTGGTTGGCTGTCATCATTGGGCAAAGACGGATCCAGTGGAGCGTGATCGTGAGATTCATGATTATTATGAGTCCTAAGAGGATAAATTACTGGAGCTCAAGCTTTACTGCCTGTTTATGTTGTTAGGTTGCTTCTCAATTGCATTTTAACAGCAACAAAGACTGTTGTAGATCCCGGTTGATTTCAAGCGTGGTGTGTGGTCTTTTGTGGATCTGAAGCCGTTTCCAAGACTAGTACCGTTTTTTGAACGTCTTCATCTTACCGCAAAATTCAACTGTTTTTGAGAAAATCAGATTCTAAGCAAAACAGTCAAGTAATTTCTAGAAATCCAGACAACTGCGAACATTGTTTTAATTTATGTAAAAAATTAGTTATTTAAAAATTTTGAATTGCTAGAATTCCATACATAAATTCTTGAACCAAGATTGGTTTGGTTGGTATTTGTTTAAAAGATATTTAAAACAAATTCATATCACTTTTTAATTTGTAAACTTCATTGTGATATTCGTTTCTATTCAAAGTAAAATACGTTATTTTAAGCAAAACACAGGTATCTATCAATATCGTTACTATAGTGTAGAAGTAAGTATTAATTTGACTACAAAATGTTAACTGTTAATTACCGGTTGCCGAGGAATTAAAAATTCTATAGATGATGATGTTTTACTTAATAGATCTAACAAAACGTTCATATTCTCTTGAAAGACACTAGCAAAAATCCACTTTCGGTTTACCAGCACCCATAACTTCCGAATAGAAGAAAGAAATAATTTGCAGTGTAAATATTTAGAACTGCTTTTGCGGTAACTCAAATTGCTAAAAAGGAGAACAATGCCCCGCAATAGGCCTTACTTTATATCCATCATAGATTTCAACATTACTAAGCAAATGCACGAGAACTAAAAGAAATGATGCTGTTTTATATCCACGATCCACAGTATGCGAATGACTTTGATGAATAGCGGCTATTAGACCAGTCGTTTTTCTTTCGACTTAGCGGTAAAGTTTAGGAAAAAAGAAATATTCTACATATTTGTAAAATGCTTAAGAAATTTCAACGCAATGTCTGGGGTATAAGTAGATTTTCCCAGTTTGCTTTTTCGAGCATCTGTTTTTGCTAGCTCGTAATTTTTTTTGGAATTCCTCATCTCGTTGTAAATATGTTGGTGTTGTGAAAATTGCATCATTTTCTATATCAACACAAAGTATGTCAGAAATAGATTGCGCGTCAGTGGCAACCTTTTAATCTGATGAAGTTTAAGGTCTCCATAGAGCACAGCAATTAAACCGTAGATCAAGATTTTCGGAATCAATTAATTTTCAACCAAGGATCCAGATAATTCCTTCGAAAAGAAAATTACTTGGTATGCAAACACCATATTCACTAAATGCAGCAGTAGGGTCTTTCAAACACTTAGCAGTGCTTTGTGCTATGCTGCAAAATGTAACTGCTTAGCAGTGTCCTAGCCCTTTTGTTAAATTAAAATTTACAAATTTTAAAATAGTGTAAACTTATGCATAACGCCCCGCTCCAAAATATTAAAAAATATTTTTTTTGTATTATCGCAAAATTTCGTGGCTACATCATCGCTAATTATATAACATATTAGTTACAGAAAATACAATGCCACCACTGGAACCATTATGTAAGAAATGTCATGACTAGAACAACAATGTATACTATACACTAAATTTTCTAGCAGTAGAGTAAAATGTAATAGCATCTATAGACAAACGCGCAAAGTTCTAACAGCTTCTTTGCATCGCAATACTTAGCACTGCATCGGACCAGAAGACTCACTCACCAGCAGTGGCAGTCCGTCCGATTAGGCAGGATAGGCAGTGCCTACCTATAATTGTTTAAATAAAAAATCGAATTCTAAATATCAATAACCATACAGTTTTTATTTTTACTGTTTAACACCACCGCGTAACATTAAAAATTGGACGCCAAACAAAAAGTGGTAGTAAACGTATTAACCAGCATGTAATCAAATTTCACTTACAGTTAAAGCAACAATAGCAAAATAGTTCGAAAACAAAGCGACCGCACATAAACAACAAGCCTTTAAACACCGTTTTGGTTACGCGAGGCCGAGCTTATCGGGCCGAATGATTCCAGCTCAGACACAATTAGCCAGTCTTTTATTCTTAATACGTTTGAATGAACATTTATTAAATAATGCAATGATCAGACGGAAATAAATAGTACGAATTTCAGAACGTTTAAAACATCCAAAAAGCACGACCTCGCTCGGTTCCGTAGTCTTTAAATTACTAGAGTCGCGGTTGGTCAGCGGCATTCACGTCCAGCTTGGAGCTACTAAGCGATTATTTATGTCATACGTAGTTTGCAAATTTGCAGTTAATATGGAAATTCTCGTTAACCAGCTTCTTAAAGAAAACTTTAATGGATACTCTTACGACAAAAAAAAATAGAAATTAAAAATCATGGGCGATGTACTTTAAAATAACTAGAGCCGTTACAGACAGACAGTGGGAAGAAATCTAGATCGTTTAATACCGAATGTATAAAAGAATGGACTAGCATACTGAAAGCGATATTAAAAATAAACTAGTTTTCTGCAATTTCTTACTATTTTCATCTATATCTAACCCCTCAAAACTGTCTGAAACAAGATACTCTGTTTTAAAAAGTCTTTCAGCTGCAATAAATTAAAAAACGTTCATAGACCAAAGAGCATTTATCTACAACTGTTAGATTAATATTATTTGGCAAATCACGCAATAACTTAGCTTTAGACGAAGGTTAGCATTATTAAACTAAAGTGTATATTCAAAAAGTGAAATTTAATAGAAATTTTATTAGTATCCTACCAATAAAATTCATAAAACAACAGGTCTTGGTAAATTGGAATTGTCGTTTGTTTTTACCTTTTAATCTTAATGGTAAATAATTTTTTCCATTGCTTACCCAAATTTTACCCATATGTCGTTGGCTCCGATCCTCAATACCGCACCGTGGGCAAAATTATCAATTTAGGTGGACAAAATTAACGGATTGAGGTAGGGACTTCAAATGTGGCACAAAAATCAAATCCCCAATTGTAAGGAGGAGGTCGTTATCCAGCCCGATCGGACAATAATAAAACGTTCAAATTTCAAAATTGAATTTCAAAAATTCAAAATTTTTAAAGTTGTGTGTGGTATCAAATATTATGTATTTTTGGACGCTGAATCTAATGAGACCATCGACAGGTTCCGTGCAACTTTAGAGCGTTTTTTCCATGAATTTCAAAGTTATTATTTACTACAAGTCTACTAATGACTTTTTTTAACAGAAAACTTGGTTCTTTGCGTTGTTTGGTAGCTCTACACGATAAAAATATGAAAACTGACGAAACACTTACAGAAGGAACTGTGATAACAAAATGAACTATTTGTAATTTATATTTTTTGTCTGATATCTTTCAGTTTTGTACCTACTACATTCGACAAGTACCACAAGGGATATCAAAATTAACATTAAAAAAATAGACACAATGAAAATAAAACAAGCTTCTGATAAACAACATATTATAAAATAAAGTATAATTATTTGCATTGTTTATCGCCATATCCTGTGTCATTCAATGACAATTGGGACATGGACAGTGACGATTCAGGGAGACTGCATTGCAACGGTTGCAGTACTTCTGAGTCAACTTTAATAGCTTTGTTTAAAGTAGGACGCCTAGAACTAGCTATCACTGGGTCCGATGATACCAGAAGGATATTGATCAAATCTTCATTTGTTGAAGTACGTGATTTTTTTTGTGTATGGTACAGCCGGAGGTTTCTCAGGTCTTTATTACGGGCTTCTTGGGCCTCTTCAGTTAGCATACCGATGGGCACCAAAAGGAGTTTTACAATTTCTGTGCCTCGGCACAGTAACTTATGCACAGTTACTGGCATTGGATACCACGGATAGAGATTTAGGTACAGTTATCTCGTTTCAGACACATAATTCTCGAATTTTTCTCAGGAAATCTCAAACCCAGAAGACACAGTCTGTAAAATGACGCTAAACCTTTTTATCAGCGTTTCATCGATTCCTGTGATTTTTGAGGAAATCTCCGAATTTCGGAAAAAGCACCTGGCGGTATTTCCGTCATTGGTGGATCCAAAACCTTGTTTTGGTTTGTCCACGTTGAGCCCCAATTCAATCTTGAACTGATGTTGTATCTCTTTCTTCTTTGCATGATCTGTTGGTCACTTTCGCACTTTCCTTTTTTCCCGTCATCATCATCCTCATCACCAATAATGATATCTTCATTTATTTTTTCTCTTCTAACTTGCCATTTTTGGAAATCTAAACGGTAAGCAATATGCAATAAACATTTAAATGACCTAATATTGGCATGCAACGGGGACAAACCAAAACTGTAATTTTTTATTATGTCCTCAGGAAAAGTTTGTGTGGCATTGTTCGTGTTTTTTGGGGTCGCGCCACCCACACAAATGTAGCATCTTTGTGATGACTTTGTTCCTGTGAGCGCATTGCAAACTTTGCCGTCTGCCATTGCTAGATATAGTTTGTGTGTAATCTTGATTTATTTTCCTTCAACAGTTATCATAGTAGGCTTTAAATTCGAAATTTGATCAAAACTGAGGTTTGTTTCTTTTCTAATTAAAGCTACAGTTTCTTTTTCAAACATGTATTTGATAGGTCTACAAAACCTGGGAGAACCAGAGATATTTTGCCATACCACACACCATGATTCACTATTAACCCTGAGGCGTAACTGAAGAGGAACAAGTGAATACATGAACTTATATTCATCAGTCATACAACCATCATCACCACTGAATTTTTGTTTATACCCACTATGCCCTCCACTCCCATCGCCGCCCCATTTAAAAAGTAATTCGAAATCCAAGTTACCATCTGCAACAACCTGTATGGGTTGTTGAACGATAGTTAATCGCTGAGCTGTGTGATCTACTAGAGCCTGTAATGACACCTCTGCACAAGTTTCTCCGATTGATGTATCATCTAGTACGCAACCCTTTTTTTTGTTTCTTGCACACTGTGATAAGGAGGGAAAAGGTTATGCCCCTTGTCAAGGGCACGTTTTCTGAGGTAGATATAAGCGTCTTTGCTCAAGTCACAGTCTACGAGGATAGCCATAGCCTCTTCAGGAGAAAATTGGGGTGCATTGCACATGGAGTGCTGGTGCATTTTATTCCGTATCATATTGGCCGCGTTTGGAGATGCAGTGGCTTCTTTAAGAACATTTGCTGCAATTCTTTGGCCTGAGTCGTGAAGCGCTGCTCTAGCTGCAAACGTGAGTTTTTCAGCTCCAGTGTCCAGCAAATGTGCAATCTTTCTCCTTTTTGATTTGTCAGAAGAGGAACAAAAAGATTTTGTGGGACGTCCACTCACTTTAAAAGAATGACCTTTATAAGATTCCTCGAGAACCAGGAAGATTGAAAAATCATCCTTGTCCAGCCACGCTGTACACTTCTTCATGAAGGCAGACTTGGATCGATAGCAGCTCTCCCATCGCTTTCTGAACTCTGCAGATAAGTACTTGATCTTTGAGTTAATGTTTTTAAGGTTTTCTCTACCAGGAGACCCACTCTGCTTAGTCAGACTCTACACATACTCAAATAGCTGCTCACTTCTGTCTGACTTCGCGATATTTATCCATTTTTCAAAAAACACTCTCCTTGAGATTTTTATTTCTGTAGATAAAAGTGAAATACATAAATAAATATAAATAAATAAATATAAATGAATAAATAATAAAATAAAAAAATAAAAAATATAAAAATGAAAATAAAAAATATATTCCAACGTTTTTCTACAAATAGCGCTTTATTATATGATTTTTTACAAACTACGGTTTTTCTTACAAAAGTAAGAATAAAACACTAATATGCAAGTTTATGCAAAAAGTGAGGTTATAATTGAAAACTACATTAAATTTCCTTTAAAACTACGCTCTAATCATCGCACCACTCCTCGCCACTTTACTTTTTTTTTTTCTGAAGTTAGGAAACAAAAATTAAAAATTAGAAAAAACATACACTGCGTGCAAATAGGCGTGTGCCATTACACACAATTCTTTGAAAATATTTTTATATTATATTAGTCGTACATACCTGGCTTGGAAGCCTCCATATCATCAGAGTTCCACTCCTTGAATAAAAACGTACAGGCGAAAGAATTATCGCGACTCGAAAAGAGCTATACTGGCAGAGAACGTAAACTTGTTCAGTCATGACGTGAACACGTCGCATAGTGTTTACAAACAACCTATGAACGTGAACTACGCTGTTTATGACCTTCCCCACTATCATAGCAAACAACCAACATTGAAAGGAGAACAATTTTGAGATTGACTTTTGTCCACCTAAATTGGCTATTTTGCCCACTGTGTACCGGACAGAAGAAACCAATATTATGTATGCAAGGAAAGAATCGATTTTTTTTAAACTTAGGAAATAGGTTCCTAAGAATTAAAAAACAACAACAAAGTAGAAAAACCGAATCCATTTAGAAAAAAACTAAGAAGGTCCGAACTTATGCCAAAGCGCGCAAGGCGGTTGCCTTAAGGCTCGCACTTTAGGGACCCCGCGCTAAATGCTATTACGGTCCCCGCTCTGCTTTTCCATTTGTGCAAGTTCCTATTTTCCCTGCCATTTTCGCTACTGTGATTAATATAATAAAACATATTAATCTCAGGACCGATTTTAATAAAATTTAGAATACTTAGATGTTATAAAAACTTGCCGAGCTATTCGGTTTTATTTTACGAACCGGAATCGGTAGCATGTTTGGGTGCAAGCTGTTAATAAAAATTAAAAATTCATTAATTAAATCAAATGAACTATTAAAACATGCTAAAATGTCATCAACATAACGAAACCAAAATATAACTTTATCAGATTGATTTGATTCGAAACATAAAATTTACACTAGAAACTGAACAAAATAAGTCCATTAACTTTTTAGATTTAAACATAAAAATTAATTCAACTAATAAATTTGAGTACTCAGTTTATAGAAAACCTGCACAAACAGACATTACAATACCACACGATTCTTGTCACCATAAAACACATAAATTAGCAGCATACAGGTCCCTGATACATAGGGCTTTGACGGTCCCTTTAGATGAAATTAATTATAATAGAGAAATTTCAATTATTAAACAAATTGCATACAGTAATGGTTATAATACTAAACTTATTGATACATTAATTAAAGAAAAATATTATAAATTAGCCATTCAAAAAATTTATCCGAATATCCTAACTTCGTTCGATACAATTAAATATGCTTCGATCCCATATTTTGGTGAGAAATCAGAAAAAATTGCTAAAATTATAAACAAAACAAATAAATATAAAGTAAGCTTTAAAACAACTAGGAACATCTTAAATACTTTGTTTAATGCAAAATCAAAAACAAACGATTTGTTAAAATCAGGCATTTACAAATTAAATTGTTCGCATTGTAATTCGGTTTATATAGGCCAGACAATTAGAAATTTTGATATTAGGTATAAAGAACACGTACGTTGTTACAAATACAAACACCCACATAAATCCAATTACGCTAAACACTTACTAGAACAAAATCATTCAATGACATCTAATAACACCATAAAATGTTTACACTTTTGTGATGATAAACGTAAATTAGATATACTAGAAGCTTTTGAAATTCACAGACATTTAAAAACTGTACCGTTAATGAATGAGCAAATTGATCTGTTAAATTCTCCTCTACTGGACATTTTGGAATAAGAAATCAAGTCATCTGCAGACGATTACCAAGATAAGTAAAAAAGTTCTATTGCTATAACAACACTAACTGTTTACTTTCATATAACCTTTGACAATGGCATGTAAACATGCCGAAATACGTATAAGGTTTAAATAAATAGATATTGTTAAAGTGATTAAGTATTTTATATACAGATACTCATTAAATATGGACTTTAACGAAGTAAAGCTGGAATTGATACATATAATTATAATTTTGAAATTTTGAATGTAGGAGCTATTAAAGTAATTCAGACGACTATTTTTAATTTGGATAGTGCCATTCATTGTAAGCGCTATTTAACAGCCTCGTTAAACACGTGCGCATGAGTTTAATAGTAACTTGCAGCAATACGAAACCAATACAAATTATCATTTTATAAATGTTGATACAAACATAAATATTAAATCAAATTTAGACTATTGCCAAGATTACATTAATATAATAGAGGAAGGCAGGGTTCGTTTCTTTGATTAATTGTTATGCAAGAGTACATAAACATTGTAAATCTTGTATTAACCACAATTTTTTGAGGAGTACAGTACAAAACGTTTGTGACTTGTATCAAAACCACCACAGATCTCACTTCCCTATTATTGCCAGAACTAAGATTAAGTTACCACAGCCAACTACATCATGAATAAAAAACTTTTCTCACTTAACCAAAAACAACTGAAACTCAAACTTGGACTGAAGACTCACTGACGTATATGAAACGAATGACCTTGATAGTAGTGTAAATATTTTTTTACAAAAAATTAAAACTGCAATTGATTGCTCAATTAGCTTACTACCGATACAGAATAGACAATGTAAACGTAATCATTGGATAACTATTGGGTTTCTAAAGTTGGTAGATACTAAAAACAAGTAAAGACTCTCTAGCACATCCTAATAATTTAAAACATATTAGTGAGTATACAAAATTTAAACATAAAGCGGCTCTACTCGTAGTACCAACAAAAACAAATTAATTGTTCGAAAATAAAATTGATCAGAACAAAAACGGTAGTAAAGCTGTACGGAATACAATAAAAACATCCACTAACAAAAATTGCGCCAACAATGAAATAAAAGTAGACAATACAGTAATTTCAAATAAAGACTAAATAACAAACCAATTAAATAAATATTTTGCAGAAACTGGAAAACAATGGCAAAAAATATATCTAATCACTCAAAATATCTCTACCCTACAGATATAACTGAAGTAACTAAATGTATTAATGAATTAAAATTTCGCAAGTTCGCCTTTCACATTTGTAATTAACCAAATTATAGAAACAGGATTTTTCCATCTTCTTTTAAGGTAAATGTAATTACACTCCTTTTTATAAAAGAAAACATAGATGCAATTATCGGTCGACATCTCTTATATCTAATCTATCTAAAATTACTGAAAAGATAATCAAACACAGAATTTTATCATATGATATTAAATATGAATTACTGTCGGAAAATCAGTAGATTTAAACAAGGCCAAGGCTTTTGGCACTGGTAATCGTGGTGCTGAATTAATTCAAGCAGTGAAAAATTTGATTTTCGTGGGGTTTATTATGGGTATTATATTTATTAATAAAAAATTATTTAATTAATAGATTTCAGAATGTAAAAATTGAAGAGTTATTGAGTGATTTTAGAGGCATAGAATGCAAAGCTTCACAGGTTACCGTGCTTAGACCAAGATTATTTTCATTATATATTAATAGTTTGTTAAAGAAAATGATTTAAATAAAATAAGAACTTGATTCGACCAAACATTTTTATCGATTGATTTAAAAAAAAAAACAAAATACATACCCTTGAGTTGGTACACAATTACATCAAAACAGTTTGAAAAATTAGTAATTACCGATGAAAATAAGGAATATATTATAGAAGCAACTAAAAGCATAAATTGCATTAAGAAAAATTAAACAAAAATAGAATACCTAAAAATTATATATGATTCACTAGTAGAATCACGTTTGTAGTATGGTATAGTTGGCTGGGCGGCATTCTACAACATTTAGAAGTTTTAAAAAATACCTTCTTAAAATAATATTTGATAAAGACCGTACATACTCAGGCTATTTGTTGTCATCATCATCATCATCATCATCATCATCATCTGACATGGAGCTGACTCGAGGGTCGATCCTGGATTACGCCAGGCCCACCCCATGCCAGTAAGGTGGGTAGGAATTTATGTGATAGATGGGATCGGGTGGGGTGTTGAACCGCGTTATCATGTCTGCAATGCATACAGCAAGACACCGCTGCTGCAACACCGGGTAGTTAGTAAGCTACGCATCAATGGGGGTTTTGAGTACGTAACCAAGAATGTTATGCGATTATGCATCTTAACTTAATAAACTTTGGTATCAAAGTTTCACATTGTTCTTACTTCACACATATCTATTGTTCTAAGATTACAAATTGAAAATATCTTAATTTCCTAATAGCTAATAAACTACTTAATACTATTCTTTGATCTAGCATGATCATATTTGGCGTTCCATTCCTGCTTCCTATGGATTCCTTTTCTTCTTTGGCTTCTTATTGCCCTGGGTGGTTGATTGTTGTCTACCGGAGTGTGTGTGGATGTTGGACCTGCTTTGTAGTGTATTTCTATTGACGCCTTTAGTATTTCTGCTGCTGCTGCTACTGATTCGGCTCCTCCCCAAAATTCTTCTTTTCCTAGGTCTTCTAAGTAGGCTTCTGTTTGTAGTGCTGGGCCGTAGGTATGTGCTAGATGGTCGTAGCGCGGAGCCAAGTTTCTTACATTTTCCTCCAGTTGCAATTGGAATTTTTGTGGGTTTTCTCTGATGCATGACACGATTTTTTGATTAAGATGAAAGCTTCTTTTTTGAGCTGTTCTCGCGTTGTTGTGACATTTGTGTTTTGGTCTGCTATTGAGGCGAATAAATAGTTTCCATCTCCTGGGATTTTCCGCACTGTCAATTTGTGTCTGTCCGTATATATTGTTCCTGTTCCATGGTAGGTATTGTGTTTCCTGCTTCTGATGATTTCCGTTGGTTTGCTGGTGTGTACACTTCCGTGTATATGTTTACGCACCTGTTAATACTATTAGTTGTTCTGATTGACAACAGACGTTAATGTTAGATACTAGAACCAATCTTATTTGACATACCCGGTTCTGAGGCTTAAATTCAACATTACGCTCCAAACCTTACTTAAATTACATGAACATAAACGTACTCCCCAGATGCTCTGTTCTACAACTTAATATACATATAAAGTTTCTTAATGTTAGGTGTATATCACTACCTTAGAGTATATAATAAATAACCATCTATACAAACATAGTACTAAAAAAGTGTATTTTCAATACAAGTATCGGTAATTACATCAATTAATCTAATGGAAAATTATTGTACTGTATTGTCGGTATCGCGGTGCACGCACGTAAAAGAATTCGTTTGCTTGAATTTTCCCGCCTGTTGAGTGTAAATTAATTTTGGTTCTAACTACATTGTAACCTATCCCGTTTGTCGTTTTCAGCCGAAGGGACCCTTAGAAATCTACCTGCTTCAAGACCTTTAGCGTCGAGTTCCAGGAATTCGTCTGTTGGCGTTCTCTATTGTCGGGTTTGGACGAAAATAAACTCTATTGCCTAACAGACTGCCCTAACAGAATAACAATATCTATTTTTTTTACATTATTTGTATTGTTTAATATCTACTTACAGCCGCCTGTTCTTAATTTATCTTGGGGATTTTATCTATTTATTCTCTATTAGAAATTACTACTTATATTTATAACTTAGCTTTAACTGTTTGCTGATTATCCATTTTCCGGTTTCCTTTCATCTGTTGTGACATCGGCAGGTAATCCAGGTGGTACAATTAATCCCGCAGGTAATTCTCGCTTCTTTGTTTTTGAGAGCTGGCGCATGTTACTGATGCACCTGCTTTGCGCTGACAAAACAAACATTCTCCGGGCGCGCGCGCTACGTTGTTACCTGTTTTACCTGATATGCTAACCCAAAGGTACTAATTTACTAACTTTAATGATCACTCTACACTAAAATTGTCTTTTCAAACGGTCAAAACGCCGTTTTACATTTAAAAGCTGGAGTGGCGTCGTTAAACGTGTGGACTCGACCACTGCTCAAACTCGACTCCCGTACATACTCAGGCTATTTGTTGTTTTTTATAAAAAAAAAAAAACATGTTTGACATACGGCAATTATATTGTTATAGAATAGCGTGCTAGCAGCATAAAACCAAATACACCGTAAAAAAACATTGAACATGAACATAATAAATGACATGGAAGAAATGCAAATTAGAAAATGCAAACATTTTCAGAAATAAATGGGGAAAACTGGGATCTTAGTTCACAGAAGTACACTACTTGTGCGTGAGTCTAATTTTCATAACAAAAGCCAGCAAGATTTAATAATTGCATAAATTCCGATTTCTGTTTTAAGTATAATTTAACACCACAAACAGACAAAAAGAAGACAAATTGTTGTTTTTAACTTTGATTGTTAAGTATTTTTTATATTAACTAGGTTATGGATACAATTTGTAAGTATCGTTGGCAACCAATTTTTTATTTTGTGTAAGAAATATTGTTATTTAATTTTTCTTAATATTGCGGGGAAGGGCAGATTAAAGACGCGGTGCAACATAACTATAAGAACACCGCCCTATAGATTTGTGTGACTTTTCGACCATAGTTTCAGCTTGACGTTTGCGCCTCGTGATATTATAGAAATAAATATTATTATTAGGTCAAAATATTTTCAAAAGTATAAACATTGCCGAAAAACTATTGCTCGAAAACTGGCCACACGATTTTTGTAAACTTTGTTAGCCTATAGAGCTAGAGATGGGCTACTATTTATTTCGTCTCCCAGTCCACTCATTTCTCTGCGACGCCTGCTATGAATTTTTGACGTACGTAAGTTAATATTCCTCTCTTTAGTAAGCGGAGGACGATGAAACGTTCCCTTACGACTACAGTGCGCATGAATATTAATAGAATAAGATTGAGAACTTAATTTATAGGTGCAGCAAATTTAGGGGGATAAACTTTGCCTTCTCTCCCTAATTTGGGCCAACAAACTGGTCGAGATTGATATATTTATATAGACATAAAGCAATCTCTATAAAAGACATAAAACTAAGAATACGATCCAAGCTCCGCTACACTACCAACTTAAGCAGTTGATTCATTATTTTAAATAGATGTCGCTAGTCTATTTGTAAATCACTAACTGTCTCACCTTGACACGACGACGGGATATTACATCTTATTCATTATTATGAGTCTGATATTAATTGATGTTTTATTTATTATTTGACTAATTAACTAGCTACTATAAATTTTGTTATAAGTATTAAATTTTACAAACACACCAGACAAGGGCATCTGCAAAGGAATCGGGCGCGATGATGTTTATTTATTAAAAGCCATGTCGGCCGACCTGCCGGGGCTCGGAAACGAGAACAAGTATGAGTACAGTACTTCTTCTTCAAGATTGACTTTTATAAACTACAAATTGAATTACAACAGCAGAAGCAGCAGTGCCTACAGTTCCTAGAGTTTCACATGGGAATTTAAAATTAAAAATATTCATAAACAGAAACACTTAAACATTTTAAAAGAAAAGTGGGTATTTACTAAAACTATTGTATATAATGAATTAATAGAATTATAATTTCGATACATGTATTCTAACGATTAGGTATTGGACGTCTTGACACAGTTTATGAAAACAAACACAATGCAACTACATGCATTTACATTGTATTTTATTCAGTTGCGCTGCAAAAGACGTAAATTTGTATATTTAAACCGGAAATATGTACAAGTAAAATAAGTAATTGAACAAGCAGATATTAAACATTTATATTACAAGCAAGCTTTGCCTATAAATTTCTAAAATAAATACAACCACCTCGGGTTAACTATAAGATAGAATAAACCGATTTAATTTTGTTGATTGTGGGTGGACGACGTTGATACGCCCATGTTTTAAAATAAATAAGCTAAAAATTATTAAACAGAAACTAAACGTGACCCAAATATTGGCAGCTGAAGTTACAATAACAAACGCGCTATGATGAAATTGCTGCGCTTAGACTACTGTCATTTAAAAAGAAACAATTCTATTTTTATACAACGCTCTACGGTTTTGTTTGGTAATTGAAAAAGAATAATGCACGACTCGCGCATAATCTAAACTGCAGCCGCAATTCACTCAAGTTGAGACAGATCGAAAGGATCGGATTTTCTATGTAGAATTACAGCAATCGCTATATAAGTCATAAAACTAAGACTCCGGTTCGCAAGCCGCTATAAAACCGATTTAATTAACTTATTTATCAATAAAACAGAAAGAACAAAAATCGTTAGTCGTGAAGTGATGACTGCAAAGCAATTACAATTATTTTTATTTTTCAGGGTTTATTATCAATCAGTACAGTTTTACAGCGTTGCATAGCCCACGGATTGTGCTTGTTTCCATTAAAAATTTTAAAGTGTAATTACATGCAACGAGGTATGAAAATAATGATACTAATGAGTTCTAGTTCAGGTGCAATAAACACTAGGTTACAAATAATTACATCTCCCCTAAATTATTTTGTATTAAAAGATA
Source organism: Ctenicera cuprea (assembly GCA_958336395.1). NCBI lineage: Eukaryota > Metazoa > Arthropoda > Insecta > Coleoptera > Elateridae > Ctenicera > Ctenicera cuprea. The sequence continues at coordinate 27,978,093 of OY284492.1, read as the reverse complement.
ATGTTTAATAAAATTTCAATCCCTTGAGAAGTAAATGTTTATTTTAATTTGAGTGTAAAATATGCACGGTGAAGGAGCCTTATGTACGAGTAAAATTAGAAACGTGCAGATAAGTCACGTTAACAGCAAAATCTGGTGGAAATTGTGGAACCACATTATTATGAGCAAACATTTAATGTGGTCGGTAGGTACACAACAAAGTTAAATTATGCACATAATTCAGGACTAATTAACAACTTGTACAATAAATCCATAATTTATGGGAAGGGTATTTTCGAAAGTGTGAATTCACATTCAAATTTCAAAATAAACTGAAGTTCCCTGTTTAAGAACAAGTGCACATCAACATCATTGGTAGTTGTCGGAAATGTTTTGTACCCTGTTTCCCTCATATATCAAATTAAATAACCAGTAAACAATTTGCTAGAAATATTAAAAAACTATATTCAATTATGTTTTAAAACAAAATTCTCTAAAATAAGAACGTTAAAATAAAAAGCCATTATCGCTTCGTCTTTCCTCACATGTCGTGCTACAATGTTTATTCGTGGTCAAGTCACAGCTCGAAAAGCTCTCACGTCGGCGAAAGTTGAGCAAAAGGGAAGTAAATTCCCGCAGTTATATTAGATTACACAGTATTTAATTGCACAGAGAACAAATAGCCTGGAAACTTTTATTCTTTTTGTTGTTGTGTAGCATTTTCTGCTGTATCGAGTTTTTCGTTATAAAGCTTTAAACCAAACTGTTCAAACAGGCAGATGCTCGTAAAATTTATTATTTTTGTTTAATGTCCCGTTAAGTAGCTCCTATTGTAGGCTTTACAAATAAATATTGAAATCACATGTTTTCCTGCGTATTGGTTTCCTGTTTACGCAAACAATATTCAAATGAAAAATGCCAAAAAAAAACAAAAACAATAAAAAAATATCTTTTCAGCGATAGTAAATTTCTAGGAAACCTTGCTGAAACTGACATCAAAACGGTTATGTGGATTTTCAATCAATGTTTTTTACAATGTCCAACAAGATCACAGAAGCTTTGATCCGATCATAAAAGAACCACTGAGTTTGCATTCACAGCCACAACGTTTTCGTTGCTTTCTCAAATTTCTTACAACTTAAAGCGACCAAAATTTCAGGAATGTTGTAGCTTGCATCAAGCTCCTGTGAGATCTGAAATACCTGTAATACTTGAAGATTTTCAGAATAAACTTCTGGTACCGTTTTTTTCACAGTTACCTGTAGAACTATGTAAAATTTTTGTAACCTCTATATAAATAATAAAAATGTGTATAAAATACAGCTAAAAAAGTATATTATACGTTTAAAATGTAATTAATACTTCGGCTTCCAGCTTGACAATGCAAAATTAATTACCTTGTGGAAAATTGGAGGAAACCTTTACATTTCTCAGTTTTAAATCAAACTTTTGCGACACTTTATAACGTGAACGAGCAAGTAAAACATAACCATTTTCATATTATTGAGGACAATTAACATTTCCTACAGTCACCGATATTTGTAAAATTCTAATAAACAGTTTGTCTTTTCCCACACGCCAAGGTACAAGAATAACTGAGTAATAACACAAATCGTAAAACACTTAATGAATTTACAGGCAAGGCTTTACGGTTTAAAAATGTAAATTAGAATTTTAACCATATGATAACGTCCATCATATGGCAGAAAGGTGTAATGTTGTTAAAGCAATGAAATAGGGTTAAAAAACATTTCGTAAACAGATTTTTGTCTGTAAAACGTGATTTATCATAAATGTTATTTTAAATTGTTCTCGGGTTATGTTGACTTTCATTCGTTACATAAAACTGGAAAATTTTCTTATTTATTTAGGATACCCCATTCACGGTTGTTATATGTTTCGTTCAAACACTCTGAGAGGTGACAAATAACCATTCCATAAACAGGAATAAAAATACAATATTGTCCAATTTGTTGTGACGTATTAGTTTTTCTATTAATTTTGATTTTCCTGTTCAATTATTTGATGCCGGTTGCATTCAATTACTTTTGTGCTAGACTTTTCGTTTTGACTCATTTGCAAATGTCCTATCATTCGGAACAGATCTAAAAATAGGACTGCTACGTGAAAAATGTTTGCAGAATAATGCCGCATATTCGACAACATATTCAGAGGTTTTTTAAATAGCTTTTCACTTGTCGTGCTTGCTTCTTGTCCGTGAACTGAAGTATGTAATAAAACTCTTAAAATTAATTTAAAAAAATTAACCAATAATTTAAGTATAAATAAATCGATAACTCTTCCTTACATTGATTCAACATCTGTGAAAGCATTTGTGACAGTACCTAAGCTTGTTCCATTGATTTTTTTTATTTTTAAACGTTGTAATATTTGTTTACGCTCAGAGTGGAGAAACACCTGTAGTTAGTTATTGATGTATGTTAATTAAACAGAGGATGAAAGGTGGTTTGACGTGCAATGACGTCCTAATCAAAATCGTGTCACGGTTATATATTTTTTGATTATTTATGATTTTCAAATTTCAAGATAATCAAAGAGGTTAAAAGGCGACAACCAATTTTTAGTTAAGGTTTTAATGTTAGAGGAAATAATTGAGAATGAAATTCCTGTTTGCCATTAATCGAAGAGAAAGTTATAATATTTTCGAATAAAATTGTTATTATATAATTGAATGTTTGGTATTTTCTGGAACATCCCTGGAGGCTCTCGTTGCTAGTCTACTAGGCAAGGTTGGACTGCTCGTTGCAACCTTAGCAACGAGTGTTAGTTTAGATGGTTATACAATAATAATTAACTTTTAAAAAAAAGAAAACCGACTTCAAATAAAAACACAAAAGTGACATAAGTTAACTAAAAAGCAAAAAATAAATGAGAAAGAAGAGATAAGAAGAGATTTGGTTTCAATTATGGCTAGAATAGACCACTACCTGTTTCGTTCTTATTTGAACTCATCAGGTGGACATAATTCTAACCATAATTGAAACCAAAAGCAAACAAGCAGATATATGCCAGAAAGTATAACATTAAAGGGGAATTACACTAGTAACGCCCTCTATTATGTGCGCCGAGGAAAAGTTGCAATGCAACAAACCGGCAAAGTTGCGATCGGAACCTGCTAAGCAGGTATCTGCGATCGCACCGGCCTCTAAGCACAAAACACATTGCAACTTTTCCTCGCCGTACATAATAGAGGGTGTTACTAGTGTAATTCCCCTTTAATGTTATACTTTCTGGCATATATCTGCTTGTTTGCTTTTGGTTTCAATTATGGTTAGAATTATGTCCACCTGATGAGTTCAAATAAGAACGAAACATGTAGTGGTCTATTCTAGCCATAATTGAAACCAAATCTCTTCTTTCTTATTTCTTGCCACACGGGCGTTTCTGTGTTTTGTGCTTAGAGGCCGGTGCGATCGCAGATACCTGCTTAGCAGGTTCCGATCGCAACTTTGCCGGTTTGTTGCATTGCAACTTTGCCTCGCCGCACATAATAGAGGGCGTTACTAGTGTAATTCCCCTTCAATGTTATAAAAAATAAATGTTTTTTATACAACAGTTTAATACTTATTTGTTGTTCCGTTTAATGTAATTAAGAAATTGTTGTTTATTATATAATTATTAATTGATTTATAATTTTTAAGTCGGTGCCAAGTAAAACATAAAAATTCGAATCTAATTTGTTATTGCAGTAAGGTATATAAAAAAAAATTATAAAACAATTAATAATTATATAATAAACAACAATTTCTTAATTACATTAAACGGAACAACAAATAAGTATTAAGCTGTTGTATAAAAAACATTTATTTTTTTGCTTTTTAGTTAACTTATGTCACTTTTGTGTTTTTATTTGAAGTCGGTTTTCTTTTTTTAAAAAGTTAATTATTTTACAATTTTAAGTGATGGGTAGACATAGTAAGGATGCTTCTCGAATGAGGAAATGACGGCTAGTTGAAACGGAAGATGAAATACGGAAACACTAAAAAGTCGGTTAAAAAAAATAGATTTTGAGGAGTATCTTCGAAGTTCAAGCTCCAATACCAATGAAATTATAATGGGACCACCTTGGAACTATACTGAACCCAACACAAAATCATTAAAATCGGTTCATAAACAAAAAAGTTATGCCCGAACATACATTTAAAAAAAAATAAAAAAAAAACATATATACAGACGAATTATGAACCTTCTCCTTTTTTTGAAGTCGGTTAAAAATACGTGGAATAGTTTATGTTTATTAAATCTCGATCAAGTGAAGCCTAGTCACCTTTCAAAAACATAGCTCTATTACGGGAGTAACGCATCGGCACCAACAAAAAAAAGTTGTCAGTGGCAACCGCCACGGGATTTTCCTCTTGTCTATTGAAATTTTTGAAAATTTTGAAACCTGAAAAAACTTGAAAATTTATGAAATTTTTAAAAATTTTGAAAATGTTTGGAAAATGGGATGTTTAGAATGATAGGAACCGACTACATTTTTTTGCTGTTTTATCCAACTGCAAGTTCCAATCTTTAAGCGAAATTGAGGTTTTCTGCGTTAAGGGGTCTGGACTGTAAAGTGTATATAGACACACAGACAACGCTGCAGCGTCCGCTTTATCGGCCTTCTAGGTTCCTAAAACCTACTTATTAGTCAAAATGTTGATTGTTAAAAGTGTTTGCCATAAAAGTACCTTTCTTTTAGGCATAACTCGTATACCGGCCAGTAAGTCCAACGCGAATAAAACTTCGCTGAATAAACGCATTTGTTCTAAATCCAACCTGACGATCACAATACCTTTCTCTATAGCTATACTTCGTATAGTGAGGAAGGTAAAAGCACAATCAAAATGTGGTATGCAATATTAAAATAAGGAAATTTGAAGAAAAACGTCTTGCAGAGCAGAGCGATCGTTAAAAGTGTACTTAATGTCCACTAATACAATTAACACTAACGGCGCAGGATGGTGATTTTTAAGCTATTCGTTGTATACTGTGAAATCCACTTCCATATTGGTATGTTGAAATTCCACAATAGATACGCGAGGATCTATTTCTTCCACCATGAGTTACAGTGCAGGCTGCTATCGTATATCAGAATATTGTTCTGTCCCGCATTCTATTCTATACAAATCAAATCAGCTTGGTGGCTGTTTTTCTGAACGAATGCATAGATCATAGTTTTCAGAATTTACTGTGGCCCCATATTCACCTGATACAATGTCTTGTTTTTTTTTGTATTTCGGGTTAGAGGCTTTTGAAAAACGTTACTGACTCTTAGTAGTGTTGAACATCACCAATCATTCAATAAAAAATCTTTTCGTTATTAGCATTAAATTAAATTATAATTGCTTACAGGTTTTACACACCTTCTTACATTAATGTCATGGTAAGTATTTCATCAAACAACATCTAAACATAATAATATGGAATAAAAATAATCAACAGGTAATTGGACTAAAAATTTAGAAACGTAATAAGAAAAACAAATTTGCCACAAAAACTAGAATTATCCCAATTCCTAGAGACAACCCAACAACTACAACACTAAAAAATGTTGGTATTCTCTTGAAATTCCAAAAAACGACAAAATCAACGATTCTCACCTTTTCCACCTCTCTTGGTAACATCACTGACAAAACTCTTTTAATTTTCTTATGTTTGTCACCTAGCATTTAAAACCTTCGTAAAGGTACAGTAATAAAGTACAAGATTCGGCATTTTGGGACTTCACAGTCATATTATTATAAGAATTTAATTAAAAGCAATAGTCTACTTCGACATGAGATATTTCATATGGCCTTTTGTTGTTTCTCACTTCAACGTCGATTTTTCATTACACATTTTAAATAGTTTCTAGTTTCAATAGGCTTTTTTCAGTGAGTGTGTTTTATGGGATACAGAAAGAAGAGTCTGCGAAATACAGCGTTGTACTGAAACCAGGATATTGTAGAAAAAAATAACGAGGTACTTCGCCTCGCCTCCCCATACTTTACAAATAATTACTTTTTCAGTTTATTGTAAATAAAACAGTTCATAACTTTTTTTTGTTACAAAAAATATTTGCAATCTTGATATGGTTAAACTATTGTCCAGCAGATTATTGGTGAATGAGCTTGGGCGGTTCTCCAGTTTTTTTCAGTATGTTGAACTGCTTGAATTAATTGCACTGTCTAATGTGATTGATCTATTTATCTATGTAAGTTGTTTTCATATATTTTTATATTATTTATTGTTCTATTAATAATTTTGATTTTCTATCTATGAGCAAGTAGTGTTTGCTTAGTTTGAAGTTAAATTTTATCCTTTTGTTCTTTATATAAATGCGCCAGTATGTATTTCAAGGTATTTTACAGGTCCGTTTGAGGTGATGTTTTTTGTTATTTAACACTACTTGGGCACAGGTTTCTTTTTTGTTGGTAAAAGTTATATGGGTTGACTTGCTTCCGTTTGTTCAAATCAGGCACCTTTTCAAACTGAATTCAAACTTCGTCTAGATTTTGCTGCAGAAACTGTGTGTCGGTGGGAGGTCAAGGTAACTGTATCATCTGCAAATGTTGTTGTAGTTGATTTAGCGTGCATTGGTAGGTCTACTGGGCATAGAAGGTAAAGCACTGGTCGTATAATATAGCCTCAAAATACCTCTGCTTTTATTGGTTCTGAATCACAGTTAGATAATTATACTTGAAATATTCGATTTGCGAGGTATGTCTTTAGAAGACGAACGTATGGATAAGGTAGCGTTTGTTAGATTTTTTAGTAAAGACTGTCATAACACCACACCTTGCCAAAAACCTGTAAGATGTCAATATTTACTTGAAACGTTTGTTCAATGGATTGTTCTATGAATTTGTAACGTCCTTGAGTGTTTTTATTGAAAACCGAATTGTTGGAAGAGGGGATCAAATTATTTTTTGCAATGATTGGTTTCAGTCTTTTTAATAGCAGTTCTAAAAAACCTTAAGATATAACAAAGACAAATTAGCACAACAGAAACAAACTAGATAGTGCAGCAGACAACTTAAAAAGTTGGTAGATAAAATGAAAAATGAAACCGTACAAAAATAATTGCAGAATCTATCAGCAACAGAAAAATCGATTGTTTACTCTGGAATACCACAAACAGGATAAAACAACCCCAAACCAAATTAATCGTAATTCGCAGTTTAAATAGTACCTGAGCTATAACCGACAATGAAACGGCCTAAGTATTTGTCAAGCAACTGTAGAACATTCAAGGGATAGCGAAGATCTCCTGCATCAGTTCCTAGATGTACCTCTGCAGATGTCCACACCCATTATTGCGGTTTCACCAAAAAAGTGCTTCGCATAATCACAAAACATTGGATTTAAAAAACCTCTTAGTTTTCTCCTTAAAGAACTTCAAATTTGACGAGTAGCTTTCATAAGAGCAGTCTTCAATTCAATAATGGGGCTAGGTTACTATCCACATCAGTAGAAGCTGGCATACATATGTTTTATCATATAAGTATACATAGGTATATAATGCAGTCTAAGAGTTAGCTAGTACATAACATAAGATTATTAAAATTACAAAACACCGAAGACCAAATACCAAAAACTAAAGTTATAAGCTTATTCTACTGTGATCCATGAATACTTTAGCTAAATTAGCATTAAAATTAACATATTAGTACTAATTCATTGATGTAGGACTAAAAATATTTAGTTTCGTTAACCACTTTCGAAGTTAAACACTATAAAAACGTTGCTGCCAAAAGCGCCTGTTTATCTAAAAACTTCAAGTGGAAGAACGTGATTTTATATAAAAATGTGGCAATTTTAACATGTTTTTATGGATAATAAATTAATTAAAACAGTTGATAAATAACAGACTGATATTTACGGTATTAAATAAATTTCAGCCGGGAGATTGGCGCAGTGGTTAACACCGCTCTCGGACACGGGTTAGAAGCCAGGGCAGCGACATAATTTTTAAAATAATTCTTGACCATCTAAGTGAAGAATCTGGGATTGGGGTAAGTGGGGTAGACCTGTGCATAGCCGAATAGGCTGATCCAGGGTTAGTGGGGTAGGGAAAGATCACAGAGTTGCTTGATGTAACTTTATTACAATCGTTTAAAAAAATAAACTTAACAATTACATTCAAACAAAAAGAAATATTTTTATATATTTGATTTAAGCGAACTGTAACTGTCTAACATGTTGAAATTAGTTTTCTTTTGTTTCTGTGTGATACAACAATCGTTATCGAAATGTTATGAATCAATCAATCTATCCATAATAAATCCGTAGCTGCTTCACCATAACAACAAGACTAAATATTGCACCTCCAAAAGATTTACCACTTTAACACAGCCGCGGGCCCTTATATGTCGGCTCGGTTTATCTAGTGTTTTCAATGAAACATAACGAGAAAGCCTTTAAACGACGACAAAACTAAATCTAGAAGAATACAAAATGAACTCAAACTGCACATGGCTGAAGCCCAACAAATTACGGACACCTCCAGAGAATTCACCACAACAGATATCGAAACAGCCGTAAAAGAAACAAAAACAGGTAAAGCAGCAGGCCTAGATGGGGTCTACCCAGAATTTCTGAAGCACTGCGGCCCTCGTACGATAGTATGGTTAACTAGCTTTTTTAATAACATTCTACAGACAAGCAGGCTGCCAACACCATTCAAAAGGACAAAAATAATAGCCATACTTAAACCTGGGAAAAATGGCCAGAGCGAAGAAGACTACAGGCCAATTGCACTACTAAGCGCCTGCTATAAGCTACTAGAGAGAGTAATATACAACAGGATCTTACCCAAAGTACTTGAACATATCCCCGTTGAACAGGCCGGTTTCAGACCAGACCGCAGCTGCTGCGATCAGGTGCTCTCATTGACGACCCACATCGAAAAAGGCTTTCAAGACAAGAAGAAGACCGTAGCTGTATTCATCGATTTAAGCTCCGCCTACGACACCGTCTGGAGAAAAGGAATGATTCTTAAATTCCTAAGAAACATATCATGTAAGCCCCTTGCTCTGTTGCTAAACAACATGCTTTCGAATAGATTCATTGAAGTCCACCTGGACGGCAAGAAAAGCAAGCAAGTTAAAATAAATGACGGGCTCCCGCAGGGATCAGTCCTTGCACCCCTGCTCTTTAACATCTATGTTGCTGACCTGCCACAAACTACTGCAAGAAAATTTATCTACGCCGACGATATAGCTTTAACGAATCAGTCCACGGACTTTGCCACGTCAGAAGCTGTCCTGACAGAGGACCTGCGTAAACTAGACAACTATTTTAATGAGTGGCGCCTACGACCTAACATAAACAAAACAGAGGCAACCTGCTTTCATCTTCATAACATATATGCTAGGTACACCCCACAAATCGAGTTCAGAAACCAACAACTACGCTTCAACCCACACCCAAAATACCTTGGCGTAACCTTAGACCGATCTTTGACATATAAACAACACCTGTCTAAAACAACCGCAAAAGTCCAAACCAGAAACAATATCTTACACAAACTCACGGGCACCGGATGGGGAGCGAATGCAAGCGTTCTGAAGACCACAGCTCTTGCCTTAGTATATCCGGTTGCAGAATATTGTTGTCCGATATGGTTGAATAGCTCACATACTAACATGATCGACGTGCAGTTGAATGACACTATGAGAACTATATCAGGTGCAGTAAAAACCACCCCACTCAAATGGCTACCAGTATTATCAAATATTCCGCCTACGCACATCCGCCGGAAAGCAGCGCTGAAAAGGGAATGGCAAAAATGTCTAAATAACACAGACCTACCTATACATCAAGACTGTGGTGAACACTACAGAACTAGATTAAAATCAAGGACCCCGGCCTGGAAACTAGGAGAAACACTAACACAAGACGATTTCCAAGTAAACACCGCATGGCAAGACGAATGGGAACTATCTAACCCAGACAGCCTCGGTCTCATCCAAGACCCCACTAGTATCCTTCCTGGATTTAACCTCCCTAGGAAAACGTGGACAGCACTAAATCGAGCCCGCACCAACCATGGCAGATGCCAATACTGGTTAAATAAATGGGGAATATCCGAAGACGCCAGCTGCGATTGTGGACACCCAAGACAGACCATCCACCACATCGTCTTAGAGTGCCCATTGAGAAAATTCGATGCACCCATCAGAAACCTACACGAGGCCACCAATGACGGAGTGAACTGGCTAACAACCTTAGACATTCAATTTTAAACTCTTAGACACGCTTATTCCACATATATATTGCCATGTTATCTGTACATAATATCTTACGTATTCCTAATATTCTATTTATTACATGTGTACGTGTTTAATTTGCTCATTTTGTTATGTTTGTATATGCATATGTTTATTTTGTCTATATTATGCCTTTAAAAATGATGTATTCTCACGCCATACGAAATATATATAATGAAACATTGTATTGCTTTTAGTTCTGTGGGTATAATTTGGTTATTTATGGCTTCTTTAATTGTAGCGAATCGTAAATGTGTATTTATGCATTGCCAACAAACAAATGTATAGAATGCAGAGGAATTCCACCAATCATCGCCTACAAATTGGGATCTGGATTAAGTTCCGCTTACTCTTACAAACTGTTTACCACAAAATTGTTTACTAAAAATTCTAGCCAGATGTATCTGCATGAAGTAGACGTTTGCTAATGCATTCATTATCATTTCCTACTTTCCGACGCAGCTTTGATATTTATTATGTTTGTGGGTTCTGCTATCCATATCCATATCCATACATATATAAAAGCTCAAAAAGTTTTCTTCTCCGGTTCCTCCAGCGGCGACCGCTTCACCAATTTGAACTTTTTTTTTCAATGAAAGGTCTCTATCCTCAAATGGAACATGAAACATTTTTATATTTTTATTCTACGTCGATTGTTCTATAATAATTATTTTAATTTATAATATATATGAAGGTCGGCTAGACGCGCGTCACTTGGGGCGCCATCTACAAAACCGCCGCATCTCATTATTGGAACTAATGCATCACGTGACGCATTTATACGGGTCGGACAACGCGAGTCTGTCAGTGCATTGTGCGCTGGGGTCTCACTAGTTTACGTTAAAATCACGTAGGGTATTTGGGTCATGAAGCTCGTCGATATCAGAGTAATGTATATTAATTGTATTATTCCATATCTGATTTATGTGAATAACAGCAAATTTAATTTTGGAATTATACGCAAATGTGTAACAACATTTTTTAGTGCGTATTTATCAGTTCCAAATATTTTGGAAATTTCCGTTAAGGCACTTGCATAGAAATGAGGACAAGTGATAAGTTTAATTAATTATTCCCGCTTTTTTTTTTAAATTTTCTGGAGATATCATAGATTATTTTTGGGGGATGTTTCTTCTGAAGATTTTGCAGGGATTTTTCTTTCTTTAATTTTGTTTACAGAGCTGTTTTCCGGTTTTTTTTACCGTTTTTTGGGCTTCATTTCGATTTCTTTTAAGGATTTTATTTCCGGAGCGGGAGCGACTCTTATTCGGACCGACTCGGCGAAGGAAACATTTTCTGAAAGATGAACACGGTGAAATATTCGCAAGAACTGGTAAATCGATTCGTTGTTGTTGAGAAGCATCGTATAGAGATTTAAGCTTTAGAGTAAGAAAACTCATTAGCTAACTTACGTATTCAATATTATTTCATTACAATTGCCTACAAAATATAAAAAAGCTAGGTGTACTTTAAATAGTACATTATTGCGCTCGCCCATTATAAATAACATAATATCCGTTGGTAACTTTTCATATTTACCACCAGCAAAATGTTCATAATAGTTGTTTAGGTATCCGTAAACTTTCATCAGCAATGTGCATGGATTTCCGTTAATTAATCACTTCCACCACATTGTAGCTAAACCATTCTACGTAACATGAAATTATACAAACACAAGCTGTTTACGCGTACGAGAATATACGGTTCGTTATTGTAGGTTCCTAACTTTGTGTTTAATAAAGCTACATTTGACATGCAAATTACAGTGTAGACGGTAAACATCTGAGACAGAGAAATTTTATTTATCTGAAAATGACCTGGTGGACGAAAGTTGTTGAATATTTAACCACCCTATGATATTTCAGGTAGAACTAACATCGGCAGTTAAATTCAATGACATGTAAAAGTAATAAATAGGTGAAAATGGGTAGAATAATTTGTAAAACGATGTGAACCAGCTCATCTAACTTTACCTTGCTATTTAGAGTGGAAAGCTGTTGATCTAGTCGATATGCATGAACTCAGCAGGCGGATAGTTTCGACACCAGCCTGAATAATTGACCTTCTCCACCCTTACCTTAATTTCACTTGGGATCATGTGGCTTATTTAATCATTTATTTGAAGTTTGCATCATAAAACTTGATTATCTACCTAATACTTTTTTTATTCTTTATAATTTTACCACGTTATTTTATTCTGGACAGTCTCGGTTGATTTTTAACATGGTGTTAATTTAAACTGACGAAATGCATGAGCTACGCATCACGCTTCTTTTTTACATAATAAATAAGTTAACGAGGTAAGTAGTGTAGCGAACCGCGCATCAAAGTGCTAGTTTTATGAATTATAACAGTTCATTTGCACAAAAATGAGTTGCAACATGTCCTATTGCTAAAATCATTTCCTAATGTATGAAAAGCAAAGGTATAAATTGGGCAGAAGCGGGCACAAAAAATAGGTTTGGAATCAATACATACTACATTCAGTACAACATTTTCATAAGAACAACAATTATAACATGATCAAAGTGAATTGTCAGAAAACAATAAAGAACCGAGCTGATGCTGCTGTGTTAACTAACAAGCCTAATGGCGGACAAAGCACGCCAGTATTTTACTAACTTGCGGTGTATATTGGATTAACATTTTATATTAACAATAATACTATACCTGCCTACTATAATCAGCAAAATTAATACTTGTGCAAGCACAATTAAAATTTACGGTGACTGTTATAAGTTGTGCTGTGTAGAACGCTAGTATTTCGTAATAGTTAAAATCAAATTTGCAGACTGCATGTTCAGGGTAAATATTGACATATATTATTTGTTATTTTGAGCGACTGTTTATGGAACTGACATGTAGGGCGTCTCGGCAGTTACAAGTTATCAGAACAATAACTTCCTATAGGTTTACTCCGTGTAGTGAGGAAAGTAAAAGTGCGTAAGACGAAGGCCACGAATTCAGCTAATAACTATAAGTAGTAGATACTTTAATTAAAAGAAGCGTGTACTTTACCTATAAACAACTTTGAATAAATCTCCGTTAGTTCGAAAACCGGATGCTTTGCTAGAAGCTCTGATTATTTTCTTCCCATACAAGCTTCCTGTAATTTCTAAATTAGGACTGATTATTAAATTAATTAATCAAGTTAAAGGGAATTCTAGATATGAACAAAATTTAAAATTTAATTTTTACTATTTTCAATACACTTACCCGTATGGCTTATTAGTCGTTTTCGATGGTAAACAAGCATAAAGCATAATTCTCAGCTTCATAACTAAGGGTTGATAAATTCGATTTTGTTTGCCCCCACATAGTGTAATTAGTTTCTTGATACTAATGGATCTCTCAAACTGAGCAATAACCATTCAATATAACCGTATTTTAGCGAATGGGTTTCATTTACATTCCCTAGGGGAATTTGCTTTGATCAGGAATTATGCACCGAAGAAAATATAATTAATTTCATGAAATTTTCGAAGTCAAGATTTTAACGAAAATACTCGTTTTGGGGCTCCCAAAAAAGTTGTTTAAAAAAAATTTCTGTCTGTGGTTGGGTGTGTGTGTGTGAGTGTGTTGGTGTGTGTATGTGTGTGGATAACGCCTCTAAAGGTGAAAGTACAGGACCAACTTTGATAAAATTTTAAATACGGAGGTATATTGAAAATTTTAGTTTTAGTAAAGCCTTTTCAGAAGTATCTGAAAACGAAAGCGGAAGTTAAACATGTTTTTCCGTGGCGTTTTCTTCAACACAAAATTTTTAAGATTTGAGCACAGTATCTGAGAGAAGAGTATAACATTTTTACGGAAATACATGTTTTGGCCATCCAGGAACACAAAACAGTGGATTTAAAAAAATGATGATGATCTGTATGTGCACGTGTGTGTAACGTAAAATGTCAAGAACTCTTAGACTGATTATAATGACATTTGATATAAATAGGTACAACGCAAAGTTAGGTATGCCAAAAAAACGAAAGCTAGGCATGTATCTTGTAGCATTACTGTCACAAACGGGATTTCATAAATGAAGAAGAGAATATGTAAAAAGCCGTGAAGACAAATTTAAAGTGTTTCTTCGCACTCTAGCTTTGAAATGGCTACGATGTTTGTAAATGTTCGGATTTAACGAATATTTACTTTAAAACGAGTTGACGAATCGGGATTAATTGTGGCATTAGAACAACCCGAAAGGAACACAATGTCACTATGCAGAAAATTTTCTTTTACAAATGCAAATATGTTAAACTATTGCTTAAAAACTGGCCACACGCTTTTCGTAAACTTTGTAAGCTTATAGAGCTAGGAATGGGCTACTATTTCTTTTCCGTTCTAGTCCACTAACTTATCTGTATCGCCTACTATGAATTTCTGAAAAACGTAAATACTTTAGTAAGCGGAAGACGATTAAAAACTTCTGTTGCGGCTAAAGTTCGCATGATAAATAGTAGAATAAGATTCAGAACATACCTTTTAGATGCAGCAATATGTAGGGGAGTTACCTTTTCCCTCCCTCCCTATTTTTGGGGAACAAACTCGCCAAAATCAATTTATATAGAATTAAACTAATCCCTATAAAATTCATAAATCTATGAGTACGATCTACGGTCCGCTACTCTAGCAATTTCAGTAGTTATTTTTTGTTATTTCAAAAAAGCGTGAAGCATAGCCCACGGATTCTGCTAGTATTAAATTAAGGCAAAATAACAATTTTTGAATATTGCCACAAAAAGATGAGATTAAAGAATTTCAGAAAACGTACAACAAATTTGTTAGCCCAGAAATTAAAGAACGTAGATAGATTACCATCAATTGCGTATTTAAAATAAAAGAAAAACATTAAAGGAAGTCATAAATGTTTCATATTTAAGTAAAGCAAACATACTCAAACAACAAAGGTGAATAAAATATTCAGATTCAAATAAAATGTACTTTTTTGGAGCAAAATTGCTGCGAAAACAAGGCATTAAACCGTGCAAATCAGAATTAAATTAACGGCCAGCAACGAATGCGGGTAACGTGTTCACTGCGTTGATTAACGAAAACAGAAACAAAAGTTAATAAAATTAGCCAGAGTGCCTCATTTCCCACAGTTTATTTATAAAACAAAATTTTGCTAAACATCACTAATAAAATGAGTTACATTGTTACATTGGGAGGATATAGATGGTAAATTTTTATTACAACCAAATATAGAAACGGACTACGTAAAACACCCTTTTTGGAATAAACGTTGGTAAAGAAAATTCGATTCTATATTAAACTTAAAAATGGGTTTCGCAATGCATTAAGATGAGTGGGATAAACTCAAATCTTTTAGAATGCTACGCGTAGCTCCAGAATTGCTTTGATCTAGATAGCCAATTCAGTTTTCCCGTAAGGTTTCAAAGTTTTATTCTGGGCATAATGCTTACCTACGACACAATGTTGAGACTGACCAACATAAATCATCTTTTTCTTGATCCTATCTTTATTGGGTTTGCTTTCTTGGGATTGCACATCACTTGTCATATGTATACAAAATACAATGTAAATGCCGTCCAGATTATTTGCTTAGAAAATTTTGACATTGGACTATTTATTAAGTTTATTTAAAAAAACATATTCTATCTCATTAATCTCGTATAATACACTTTTAATGTATTAAGCAATAACCACAGATTTCGATGAACATAACATCGATTTGCAGAATTATAAAAAACAAGACAAATTTTTAAAATCAGAATATTTCACCATACAGAATAAAACACAAACCTTAACGTGATGCACGTGGTATAATTAATTAGCGCTATTAGCAAACACAAATTTTACAGCTTTAAATTCATGTTGGTTAATTGATTCCTAAACCAAAACAATTTTTTATTGGCGAATAGCAAACCCACAAGACAATTTATTTCGGGACACCTCATATTAATTAAACTCCGTTCACCATGCTAAGCTTAGCACACAGTTATTTATCTTTGCAAAATCCATTACCTTTATTATATTTGTCATCCGAACTGAAACCGTTTGTTGACTTACAGTTAATTGTAATTATGCTTCTGATATAGTTTAATTTAGGCAAACACAGAAATCGTCCAGAAATGTTTAAAATAGTGCTCACTATAAGAAAAAGCAAATGGGAAAATTAGCAATTTACGAGAGCCTTGCTCAGTGGTATCTAGTACTCTCAGTTTTGGCGAAAAAGATTAATCGGTAACGATTATGTAGTTTTCTATTATGTAATTAAAAATAAAGAGATTGATTGGTATAAAAGACGAGATGAATAACCCCGTTGTTATAAAGCACAATTTGTAAATAGCGCATTAGTGCGCTATAATTCTTAAATGAACTATAAAAAGCTACCAGATTTAGTGAAATCGGGAAGATTGCTACACTAAAGTTGCATAATTTGTTTCTGTTCTCTATATTACACAAGGTGTTCGGAAAATTATTGTCCCCCTAGCAAAGAAACATCTTGTACCATTAAAAATAAAACAAAAAAAGTCCTATAAACATGTTTTTAAAAATGCAGATTCACAGGTGGTTGAAAATGACCTCTAAAATGCAGTTTTTTGTTGGATAACTGTTGCTCGCCTTGAGCTAGGTATTTCAACTTTAATATGCAGTCATGTTTAATAAATTGATACCTACTGTGTAATTTTTAATAAAATCGGTTTCGTAAAACCGGTTATTTTAAGGTCGCGTAACTATTCTGCCTTTTAAAACTTTTTTATCGGGTCAAATGTCCTTTAATAATCAGCTCCACAAAACCGATAATGCTAAATATTACAAAGTATGTGGCCACTTATTAAGGGTAACTGCATATTACATAAATTTGAAGTACTTACATTTAGCTCATAGTCATCAACAGTTACTCAAACCTGCATCTAAGAGGTCAACCTCAAACACCTGTTACTCATCAAGGAAGCATTTATTGTTTTAAAGTATTTTTATAGTTCCAAAGGGTACTGTGAACACCACTAGAATTGCTGGTACCCAGAGAAAACATCGAAACCGCCATAAATATTATCATAACAATTGTTTGAATGTCTCTACAAATACAGAGTGAGCTAAAATGCTGGAGAACCACGTAACCACGTAACATAGGCAACCCATTGTACAGAAATGGTTACTCTGCTTCAGAAAACTAAATCTGGCAGTTGTAGCAGTTACCATTGGCGTAGCACGTACAAATTATGGCACAGACAATTTTCATAAAAAAAAATGAATTTGGCACGTCACAATTTAAAGAACTCTGTAAAAACATTTAATAAAGCAAAAGTAAATGATAGGATTTATTTAAGAATATTATTGTAGAAACACATATTTCATTAATAAATTACAATAGCTGCTTAAAATGAGTGCTATTGCTTTGTAAACAGTAACTGAATCGTCATTGTCAAAGTTGTCCACGATCCGATTTATTCCCAATAAATCAAATCATGATCAGTGTCTGGACACAACCCCAAATAAATAACACCTAACTATTTCCAGTATTAATGCATTTAATCAAACAAATAATTTCTATCAACAGGACAATATTATTGAAGAATGTAACTAACAAGTCTACTTACATTACGGAAATACCTGTACAAAGAATAAGTTTTAGCCATAGTTAGCTTAATTTATTGTATACATTACCAGAAAAACATATTTGATTTATAAATTATAATAGCTGCTCAAAATGAGTGCCATTGCTTTGTAAACACAAATGAACTCTCCTCCTCATGTTATTAAAAACTCTCTGTAAGTCATCTACAGTAATGCTACGTATCTCGTTTTCAATAGCCGGTTGTTATTTTTCTAGAGTGTGTAGACGATTTTTGAACACATTATTTTTGAAATGGCCAAATAAATAAAAATTCAGAGGTGTCGTCCATGGCTAATAAGTCGATCATCGTAAAATTCTCTGAGATAATTTAAAGTAGCATTTGCTGTGCAAGCTGTCGCTTCGTCTTGTTGGAAATAACCCTGGTTTAACTCATTGTCGAGCAACTGTTCAATAAACGGTTGCAATATATTATCACGATATCTCTCTGCATTTATAGTATCGTGAAAAAATATGGCACCAATAATTCGTCGTTTTGACATAGCCACCCAAACACCAATTTTGATTGGGTGCAAACTTGTTTCAACGTTAGTATGTAGATTTTCGGTGGCCTATGTTCTATAGTCTTGACTGTTAACATAACCCGACAAATGAAACCACGCTTCGTCGGACATAAAGAAGAGATCCAACACATCGTAATTATTCAAGTTCTCCATAAACCATCGGCAATACTGTACCCGTTGTGGAAAATCATGCGGATACAGTTGTTACACTACCGATACTCTGCACGGGTGCATATGCAGATTTTTTTCGAGTGCCATAAAAAATACCTGTACAAAAAATAAGTTTTAGCTGTAGTTAGCTTAATTTATTGTATACATTATCAGTTTGTGCAGATAACGTCCTAATTGATTTATGAGGACTTCTTTCAATTCGAGCTTGAATATGCTCTACAACTTCTTCTGTAACTATAGTAGTAGTAGAGTGCTCGGGTCAACATAACTCTTCAAATAAAGGAGTTAGTGGGCACTTTGGAGTTAAAAGCAACGAATTAGCCAGTTTTGTACAGCATGTTTTCCTTATTCTAAAACTAAAATTTGTCCTAAATTGTCCTGGCCAAAAAGGCACAATTCCAAAAATTAGAGTTACATATATGGTCGGAAAGCTTGTCTCAAAAACTTCCTACACAATTATTTTTGTTAAATTGTCTGTGACATTACTATATTTTTTAATTTTTGAAAAAACTCAAATGCATTGAAGCTTATGAGAAAACAAACTTTAAAACGCCGTTTTCTCGGTTTAGATGTCGGCGAAATTTAATGATTTTTAGCTTTGTTTTTACTCTACAAGCTAGTTAATCTCATTAACCGTTTGCTTTATCAAAAAATTCACCTCTTTCATTTTTATAGCTGCAATACCGGGGATGATAACAGTCTTTGTTTCAGATTTTTAGGGCTAATAATAAACACAGGAAAGCCAAAAATCCAATGTACTGCATAATTATGGCTCGCGCGCTTTCGCTGCGTTCTCGATGCATATCTGTGACTCAGATGCCGTCCCCACTACTTTTTCGGTGTTCCTCTTACCGCACTACAGGTGGAATACACCTACAATCGACTCATACGTAGTAAAAACAATGTTCGAAAATGAATAATTTCAATTATATTCTATAATTATAATATCCTTGATAATAATAACAACAAAAAAGTTGAAATTCTTCCCTGTTTGTGCTTTTTAATAGGTACAAAAGGTAATAATAATTTTCGTAAAAAGTTAACCGAACAGAATCCCGTGGAAAACATTACAGAATACTAATAGAAAAAATTAATATTAAAAATACTACTAAAAAGTACCTATACAGTATAAAATAATTTCTCATATAAATAACAGTATCAATGATGTTTATAAGCTCACTTATGTTGTACCAAATTAATTTTCAAAATATGTAAGAATGTTACATACATAAATACATTCAGTCCTCATCTCGGTCTTCTTCGTCATTAATGAGCATGAGAGATTGTAAAGTTACAGTTTCTGCTAGTTTCACTTCCTTGTTTGTGTTTTTGTGCATATTATATCCAGATTGCTTGTGTACAGTCTCAAAAAGGTAAAATATTCTTACGATATTCTCGTTATTTACATTTTAATGATTTTCTACATGTTTTATCCTAGATTGTAACAGCAAGTGGTGTGGTTGTAAAAAAAATGGCGTGTGTTGCATTGGCTCATGTAAATGCACGGGCCAAAAATCCCGCAAAAACACAAACAAGGAGGTGAAACTAGCAGAAACTGTAACTTTACAATCTCTCATGCATCTGAGTCACAGATATGCATCGAGAACGCAGCGAAAGCGCGCGGGCCATAATTATGCAGTACATTGGATTTTTGGCTTTCCTGTGTTTATTATTAGCCCTAAAAATATGAAACAAAGACTGTTATCATCCCCGGTGTTGCAGCTATAAAATTGAAAGAGGTGAATTTTTTGATAAAGCAAACGGTTAATGAGATACTAGCTTGTAGAGTAAAAACAAAGCTAAAAATCATTAAATTTCGCCGACATCTAAACCGAGAAAACGGCGTTTTAAAGTTTGTTTTCTCATAAGCTTCAATGCATTTGAGTTTTTTCAAAAATTAAAAAAATATAGAAATGTCACAGACAATTTAACAAAAATAATTGTGTATGAAGTTCTTGAGACAAGCTTTCCGACCATATATGTAACTCTAATTTTTGGAATTGTGCCTTTTTGGCCAGGACAATTTAGGACAAATTTTAGTTTTAGAATAAGGAAAACATGCTCTACAAAACTGGCTAATTCGTTGCTTTTAACTCCAAAGTGCCCACGGAAGTGAAAATAAAATTGCTTGAGCACTCTACTATAGGTCTACCTGTAGACTTGCCATTACAAATGCAGTTCTTGTTCTCAAAGCGGTGGACAAGAACTATCTTATGGTTTAGAAAGTTTTTATAGCCTACGTTCTCATTCGGGAAAGCTTCACTAAACTGTTCAATACAAGATTGCAACGAATATGACCATAAGCCATCTGCATTCCGGGTTCCACTCCGGAAATGGGCCATAAGAATAGATGCGTCTTGTTCAGTTGTAAAGGGCATAATAAATCAAATCTGAAATACGAGGTTATGTTATGATATTAATCTTGAAAATAACTGCATTCGTACTTACCTTAAACTATTTAAAGGTAGATCAATTAGTTATAAAAAGAAATGCTTTTTTAAATAAATGTCGCAGTTTGATAATTGTTAATTAACAGAAAAATAGTGGATAAAAACATAACAGAAGTACGAACGCCCATGAAATAAAATGACATTGGAATAGGATATCAGCACGGCTGGCAACATTGGAAAATAAAATTCACTACATTTAAATTAGACAATGGTCACGTGGTTTTTTAAACATTAATAATCACTCTGTACAAAAGCTATTCCTCGTGAACGGTCACCGTGAAACACCGTGTATTTGCCAGAGTTATACTCTATGATTAATTTTTTTAATAAAAAAATAATTCTTTGTTTTCCTAAAATGAAAATTTTTATGAGTGGCAGTTGGGCGGGCCTAAGAAAGGGGCCGCGGCCGGCCTTAATTCTCCCGGGCCGGCTTATAACAGCCCGTCTATCCCTGTAGAGTGTAGACGAATAATTATGTTTATATTTTAGAAATAAAGACAAAAACAAATATATTTTGTTTACAATGGAACCTTTCATTTCATAAAGAGTACGCGCCCAATATTTATGTGCAGTATAGGGCTATTTAAAAGTAAGTACCATTTTAAAACTGCCGTAATATTCTTCAAAAGTAAAATATTCAGGTAATAAATCGTATTCCTATTCGTAAAACAATGTGATTTATTCGTCGTTAATTTTATTTAATTTCCGTTACCATGACAAGTTCGTTGATAAAATATAAAAAGTCGGTTTTTTACTTATTGAATTTGAGGCGCATTCATCAATTTTTGTACTGTACAGTAATGGTTTTAACGTTGCAAAATCATATAAAGCTTGTTCAGTGTTACTATGAATGCGGAAGAAGTTTTTCAGCGGGTATATGAAAATTCAGAACTAATAACAACTTCAGAAATGGAAATGGGCGGTGCACTTTAGTCGGTTACCGCAAACTAAACGCGAAATTTGAAGAATATGGCTATTTTACTGATAAAGCAAAATTCATCCGCGGAAAATGCAAGCTCTGTTTGAACTTAAACAAGTTGACAAACCAATCAGATATGATTTCCTCTTAGTGTATTAGCAAATTCAATTAAATCCGCAGTGGCGAGATAATGTTTTTGGACCGACCGCGACGCGACGCGACGATGCTCACTTCCAACTGAATGGAGGTATTAATACGCCCAACTCAAAACTGTAGGATTTGGTCTGAAAATCATTTCATTACTGTAATTCAGCATGGATTTAATAATATAATTAAATGTCACTGTATGCTGTGGGTTCACATCCCAGTTCATTATAGAAGCATAGTTTTTTGTGGAAGATCAAGATGGGTAATTACGAACAGTTACGGGTACCGGAGAACGGTATTGTAGCATGCTGCCTAAATATGTTATTCTAAGATTACGTAACTACGACATTGAAAACATTATCTTTATGCAAGATGGTGCATCTCCCCATATTTACACCCCAGTAAAAAATATATTAATTAACGTTTCTGCCAATCGCATCTAAGTATATATTTTCCAATCTCTGGCCAGCGCGTTCGCCAGGTTTCAATCCGGCGGATTTTTGGCTATAAGCAAAGACTATATAGTACAGAGCCTTCATTAATTACTGATACCCACGTGACCACAAAATATAGGCAACCCAACTTACACTGTTGTTAAGGCTTTTATCCAAAAATTCCCCAGCCGTTTGTTAACTTATTAAGGCTTGCTTGTTTACATACATAACCTCACTTTGAGTGTTGACAGTGACACTTACGGTGAATTTTTAGTTACCACGAGTACCAATCCTGAACTGACTTCAACATCTAAATCTAAAACTCCCTAAGTCACTGCGGACCAAAGGTCAAGTGGGTATTAGTAATTAACGAAGGCTCTCTATATACAATCTAGACCACTCAACTCAGTGGAAGAGTGGTTTCGGTAAAATAAACCACTGGACATACCCTACAGGTTGCGGTAGCCGTTTAGAATGAAAACACAGTTGGTCAAACATACAGTGTGACAAGTCATCATTTACCTGCTCAACTGTAAAACAGGTAAACGAAAGCAAACAAAAAGAAATTCCTCCAAGGCCACACAAGCACTTAAACAAATAACCCACATTATTTCAGTTTAAGCAAGAAGTACAGTCCTTGATTTAAGCAAGAACTGATAGTTCTTGGTTGATACTCTGTTAGTTTGTTTACCGGTTTTAAAATATCGATTCAAATATTTATTTAAGAAAAATCACGCAGATACCGTAATTTTTAGTGTTTTTAAAAGTTTGAAAACAGAACATTCAGAACAACGTTATTAATTTTCATACATTTACCTAACACAGAAAACTAATTTTGGCTTTGTTTTAAATATAGTGGGCTTTTATTCCAGAGATTATAATCCATTGCTTACATCAAAAAAACAGCGCTAGTCAAAAATGTAGCCGGAAAAATTGTAGCGGGAAAACTTGTCGCCGGACAAAAGTAGCGCCTCAAAATTAACGCCTTAAGAAACATCGTCGTGCAAATAGTAGCATTTAAATAGAAGTTTGGTTTAAGTTTATATCGATGACGTGGCTTTAACCCTGAAGCCAAGATGTCATTGGACCATTTAATAAATAGGGGACGATATATGTATTCGCAAGGTAAAATAAAATTTTAAAAATTGTGTTAATTTTATTGAAGCAGAAAAGATTCTTTCTGCAGAACCTACAATTAACGACAATGTACACAACAGATGTGACATACATTTCATGAGTAGAAACATATTCTCGTTACATTTAACATAAATATCTATTTTTGTCGGCGACAATTTTTGACCGGCTCTATTTTTGCAGGCATTATTTTTGCCGGCGTTATTTTTGCAGACGCTATTTTTGCCGGCGACATTATTGATGGTCGATATTTTTGGCTGCGACATATTTGACCGGCAACATTTTTGCAGGAGCTATTTTTCTAAGCGATATTTTTGCCTAGCGCCATTTTGATGGCGCTATTGCTGGCGGCGCTATTATTCAAGGGTTATTTTGACCCCCTACCGAAAAAAAACGTATGTTGTCTTGGAGTTGTGCTTTGGCATTTGCCACGATTTTTATAGACACACTTATTTCCCACTTTCGGAATTTTATCGATAGGAACGGTGTTAGGTCGTCATCAAGCAGTGGTAGAAAGTGGGCGCTGCAATATTTTTATTGTTTCAGTTAACGACGAAATAACAACGAGAAAAAATGTATAAATATTGTGACAGTCTTTAAAAATAAATAAATACAAATTTAGAAAAGATTTTAATTGATTTAGACGACGAATTATCATTAAAGACGACGCAACATTGGTCCTTCGAACCGAAAGATCTGGGTTTTGGATATTACCAACTCTTGAAAAATTATGAGTGGACGTGAACGTAGACGAGGTGCTGGTGTAAATAGGAACCTTTCTTTAGACTATATGTGGCCACCTGGGTTTGGGATGTCGAAAGCAAAATCAGAATCCGCATTTGTTCAGGAAAAGTCACAGGTTTTACAAAAGGATATTGTTGACTCAAAAGAAACTGACCAAACAAGTCGGCGTTCAAAAATAGCAATTGTTGAAACGTCAGTGAATTCGAAACGCACAACTGCCAGTCAAGACTTACGAAGAAAGAAGCTTGCTCTTGAAACAGAAAAAGAAAAACTCAACATAGAATTGAAACAGCGTGAGTTAGAGACTCGGTTGAGATTATTGCAGTTAGAACACGATGTCCGAGAAGCTGAAATCGCCGAAGCCGAAGAACGTTGTTCCACCGAAGAAGCACTTTCTAACACCAGTAAGTCTTTGTATCCGCATGACAAATGTTTTGGACCACATCATGGACCTTCCATGAAATCTGTAGCTGAATGGGTGGATAAAACTCAGCCAAATATTTCCGATTTCCAACCAGAACAAAAAACTGAAGAAATGTCAGACATAAAATTACTATGTAATGTTCTTAGTAATACAATAAAGCATGTTACTTCTGCACCAAAGCATGACAGACTTATTGCTAGACAGACGGTGGAGAAGGACTTCCCTTTATTTGACGGAAACCCGGAAGAATGGCCAATTTTTATCGCACAATTTAGACGTATTTCACAGCTATGCGAATACACCCCTGAAGAAATGATGATCAAGTTACAGAAGTGTTTGAAAGGTGATGCTAAATTAGCGGTATCCGGTATGATGATGTCACCAAAAAATGTTGATTTAGTCATACGAACCTTGGAAATGAGATTTGGACGACCAGACCAAATAATTGATATACTCATTTCTAAGGTGAAACGAGTTCCACCGATTAAAGACAGTAACATCGAACATTTAATTTATTTCTCAAATCATGTGCAAAGCCTTGTGTCAACTATAAATTCATTAAAATGTTATAATCATTTGCAGAATCTATACTTACTAAAAAACTTACTGTACAAAATGCCTGACATGTTAAAACTTCGATGGGGAGAAAGGATAGTCCAGAAGAATGGCGAATTTGACCTGGAAGACTTTTCAAACTGGCTGACCGAAGTAGCGACTGCAGCATGTTATGTGAGTACGCCAAGAAGTGTCAAGATGCAACTTGCCACAGATGATCATTATCGAAGACAACGTACAATTTCAAGAAAAGAAACAACCTTAGTAGCGACAGATACCACGTCAGAAGCTCTGTGTGAATACTGCGATTCTAATGAACACAAGACTACAAATCGTAATTTTTTTTTGTAGAAAGTTTTCTTGAAATTAAAAACAAAAATATAAATCAGTCAAAAATTTACTCCTCTAATTTTTTCTGCAGCTAGAATTTTTTTGTACTACCACTCGTGAGCAATTTAGTTTAAACAAAAAATTGCAATTTTTCGCGTGTATTAAATAAAGGAGCGTGAATGTTCTATTTTCAAAAATTCATAGAAAGCTTTACAGAAAAATTAGCAAACTGGGACTTCAAAATAGAGTTGTTCGTTTTTGAGAACTATGATTTTAAATGTCTAAAACTTGAATTTATTTTAACTTCATAGTTTTAGTCGTATCAAAAGTTTTCATAGTAACATTGTGTAGTACTAGGACATTTACAATACCAAATTTCAACTCGATCCGATAACCCGTTTTTTAATAAATATGCGCTAAAATTAAGGTTTTTAAAAAGGGAAATTAGCGGGGTGGGACACAACCCCAATTGTAGCGCATCCCTAGCTCTATAAGTATACAACATTAAAAAAATTGTGTTGCCAGTATTCGAGCAATATTTTTTTTAAATTCCAATATTTTGAATTTACTTTTACTTTACAGTTTTCATGGTTTTAAAATTCTCGTACATAGTAAGATTCTGTGTTCAAACAGCGATTACAAAACCAAGTTTGATAGCGTTTTTGAATAATAAAGCGTTAAAGTCTAATTTAAAAAAAAAAGTCGTAGCCACCGCCGTTTTAAAGCCATAAAGTTTGGGAAAACAGCGTTGGATTTGCCCTAAGGTCTTTAATAAGTCTTCCATTTAGAGTTCTAAAATTCGGTTTTGGAAAGAAGTGATACCATACATGTCTAACATCTACATTCGGTTTCCGATTTTGTTTAAATTTATGTTGTCGGTGACTTTCCTGTATACCCTTCAAAACGTATCAAAATCGGACTACCTGTTTTGCAGAGTACGGACGTACCCATTCTTCCACCTTTTTTTGTAAATGTGTTTAAGTCGAAAACTTCGAAATTTTTAAAATCGTGTTTCAAAAAGTCGCCAACAGTTGGTGCAATGTAGTTTGAACCACAAGAGCAAAGGATGTTGTAGATCCCGGCTAATTTTAGGCTCGATATTTGGTATTTTGCGGATATAAAACCGTTTTTAAGCGTTTCATTATAAAAAACTATCTCGGCAGCTTACTGTCCAGCTGGGCACCGACCTAATAAAGAAAGTCTTGGTGAATACCTACAATCCTTGGGAAATAGATTTCTTGGAGGTGGTGATTTCAACGCCAAACATCCCCATTGAGGGTCTCGTATCCCCTCTCCTAGAGGAAGAATACTACTGTCCATCATGCAACAGAACCACATGAGTCATCTCTCCACATATCAACCCACATATTGGCCGACAGATTTAACAAAGATCCCTAACTTACTTGACTTCTTTGTATTAAAAGGTATACCACAAGGATACGTAGAAATTACATCCTGTCTTGACTTGTCTTCGAACCATAGCCCCATTATAGCTACAATAAGCACACCAATAATAAGTAAAGTTAGACCCCCGACTCTAATAAACCATAAAACAGAATGGAATTATTTTAGAGATATCTTAGAAGATCAATTAAATGGCGCCTACTAGAGCTACACCGGAGCTATCACAAAATGTAGTAAACTACAGAATTGTACCCTTTTAAAGAAAGACGACGTAGAGACGAGATGGAAAACTGCGACAACAAGAAAATTATGTTTCTCATGCCTGAAAGGCAACCATCAGACATTCAAATGCCGAGCTAGACGTCCGTGTGGAATTGATGGATGCACACGCCCTCACCATAAGCTTCTACATAAAAAATTAGAGCCACGAAGACTGACGCATCCCGCCCCACAGACAAAAGAAACCAGGGATGCCGATACAAATGAAAATGTGCTTACTGTGGGACATAGATGTAACGATGTTCTACTACGATTGGTAAGAGTGAAGTTATATGGAAATGACACCGAACTTGAGACTGTTGCTCTTTGTGATGAAGCATCCACTGTGACTTTAGTTGATAAATCAATTGTTGACAGACTAGGTATAAAAGGACAGAACGACACGTTATGTGTACAGTGGACCAATGAGGTAACATCTCGACATGAGAATTCAATTCGGTTTGATGTGAGTATATCCGGAATCGCCAACAATGCAAAAATTTTTGCCATGAAAGACGTTCGATCTGTAGAAAATCTCTCACTTCCTGCGCAGACAATTTCTTTAAATAAATGGTTCCGATATCCACATCTGAAAGGACTACCTCTAGCGGACATAAATGAACATCCTATGATATTAATTGGTCAAGATAACATCCGTTTAACGGTAGCAAGGAAGGTGTGCCAAGGTCCAGAAAATTTGCCTATAGCTACAAAGACAAAGATTGGGTGGACACTTCATGGACCTACGATGGACAAACCACGGCAAGAGTACATGTTCCATGTTTGTGAACACGAAAGAACCGATGAAGACCTTCATCAGCTTGTTAAACAATCCTTTACCACTGAAGCCTTTGGTGTGACTGTAACGCACTCGAAAACTAGTAAAAACGAAGTTCGAGCGATGGAGATAATGGAAAAAACTACAAAACGTATAGGCGACAGGTTTGAAATAGGGTTATTGTGGCGGGCAGAAGAAATTATCCTACCAAACAGCAAACCAACAGCGATGCGACGACTGGAGTGTGTCGAAAGGCGCATGTTGAAGAATGCTGATTTTCGAAAACAGTACTGCGAAAAAATACAAAGTTATGTAGATAAAGGATACGCTCGTAAATTGACAACAGAAGAAGCCGC
Organism: Ctenicera cuprea; assembly: GCA_958336395.1. Classification (NCBI taxonomy): domain Eukaryota; kingdom Metazoa; phylum Arthropoda; class Insecta; order Coleoptera; family Elateridae; genus Ctenicera; species Ctenicera cuprea. The sequence goes on along the minus strand of OY284492.1, from coordinate 27,949,657 downwards.
TATAGAGGGACCCCGGTGTTGGTATCTTCCGCACTTCGCAGTTGTAAATCCTAATAAGCCAAATAAAATACGTTTGGTTTTTGACGCTGCAGCGAAGTCAGATGGAATAAGCCTAAATGATAATTTAATTGCAGGACCGGACTTATTGCAACCTCTGGTAGCCGTTTTAATAAAATTTCGTCAAAGAAAAATTGCCTTTTGCAGTGATGTAAGGGAGATGTTCCATCAAGTACGAATACGGTCAGACGATCAAAGCTCCCAACGTTTCTTATGGCGCGCAGGAAACGTGGACAAACGATGTGATGTTTATGAGATGCAGGTTATGACGTTCGGGGCAACTTGCTCACCTACCTGCGCTCAATTTGTTAAAAATCTTAATGCAAGACAACAGACAAAATCAAAAGAAATCTTAAGTGCAATAATTCAAAAGCACTACGTTGATGATTACCTCGACTGCAAGGACACCGAAGATGAAGCGTTAACAACCATTTTGGAAGTGCGACGCATTCAGAAACTTGGAGGTTTTGAACTAGTAAATTGGTTATCAAATTCGAAAAATCTTATGAAATCTCTTTCTGAGAAGGTAGAGACAATGAAAGATTTAAATATCGACTGTGATTCGACAGTTCAGCGTGTTTTAGGACTTTGGTGGGATGCAAACATGGACGATTTCAGATTTCGACTAAAGTTAGACATGGTCAGCCAAAATGAAAACCATAGACCTACGAAAAGACAGGTGTTAAAATTGGTGATGTCAATATTTGATCCTCTGGGTTTAATCGCCAATTTTACCATACGTGGACGTATTTTACTGCAAGACATATGGCGGACGGGAATTGGATGGGACGACAGTATTGACGAAGAACTTCACTGCACGTGGATTGCCTGGTTAGATGACCTTACGCATAATATAACCCAACTTCGCATTCCCAGATGTTACTCATTAAACATCCCAAAAGCTAAAAGAATTGAAATGCATGTTTTTTGTGATGCCAGTAAGAAAGCCTTTGCGTCTGTGGTATACATTCGCACTCTGTCTGAAAATGGAATTACCATATCGTTGATAATAGCAAAAGCTAAGGTAGCACCAACAAAACCGATTTCCATTCCTCGGTTGGAGCTGCAAGCAGCAGTTATGGGAAGCCGACTGAGTAGCTGTATAAGACGAGAACTTGAAATTCACATCGACAAAACGTACCTTTGGACTGACTCGACAACAGTGTTGCACTGGATAAATGGCGACGGAAGTCGGTTGGGACAGTTTGAGTCTCATCGAGTAGGAGAAATTCAAGAGTTAAGTGACGTAAGCGACTGGCATTGGGTTCCTTCTAAATTAAATGCAGCTGACGAAGCTACAAGGACATACACGGGAGACGGGTGTAAGATGACCAGTTTTAAAACATGGTTTTCTGGACCTGAATTTTTATCAAATCTCGACGAAACTACATGGCCAACTAATAAGCTGGTTAAATCAGATTGCTCTTCTGACGATGAAAAAACTTTACCCCCACGACGCGAATTTCTTGCAGTAATTGTTGGGATTAATGAAGGTCTGCCAGATATTCAACGCTTTTCAAAATGGAGTAAGTTGATTAGAACTACAGCCTGGGTTTTAAAATTTGTTAGGTTATTAACGACAAGAACTGGAAAAACTGCTTGCCAAATTTTACAGCAACCAACTGTAGAAGAACTATCAGACGCAGAAATTAGATGGATACAGCAGTGCCAACGTGAAAGCTTCTTAGGCGACATCGAAGCACTGAAAAAGAAAACAGGACTAAGTCGTCAAAGTAGACTTAAACGACTTTCGCCAGCGATCGACGAACGTGGTTTGTTGGTACTAAGTGGTAGGACAGATTTTGCCGACAGTATGGAAAACACTACCAGACGACCATATATTTTGCACCCGAAACACAAATTCACCAGACTGCTGTTACAACATGTCCATGAAAAATTTGCACACCAAGGAATAGAATCTGTGTTGAACGAAGTAAGACAGAAATTCTGGGTCATAGATGGTAGAGCCGCCGTGAAATTAGCCTTTAAATGTTGCCAAAAATGTCGGAATAAACAGGCAACACCGGAAGTACCAATAATGGGACAGCTACCTACGGAAAGACTAAATTCAAACGTAAAACCATTTACCTATACTGGAATTGACTACTTTGGTCCGCTAATGGTAACAGTTGGACGGCGACGAGAGAAAAGATGGGGCGTGATTTTTACCTGTCTGACGATAAGAGCAGTTCATCTGGAAGTATCACACTCATTGACGACTGATTCAGCGATTATGGCAATCCGCAGAATGATTTCTAGGAGGGGCCTACCAAAACAATTTGTTTCTGACAATGGAACAAATTTTCGAGGAGCCGATGAAGAGCTTCGAAAAGCAGTCAGAGAACTAGATCAAACAAAGCTGAATCAAACGATGACCTCAAAAGGTATTGAATGGAAGTTTATACCGCCTGGTGCACCTCATATGGGTGGCACGTGGGAAAGACTACTACGCTCTATTAAGAGGGTTTTTTATGTTATTTTAAATGGTCAATTATTAAAGGATGAACTTCTATTAACACTCTTTGCGGAAGCCGAGAATATTGTCAACTCCAGACCATTGACGCACGTCTCGGTAGATCCTGCAGATCCAGAAGCATTAACGCCCAATCATTTTTTACTGGGATCATCAAGTGGCGAAGGATCACCAGGGAAATTTGAAGACAAATATTGTTTTCGAAGGGAATGGCGAAAATCACAACATTTTGTAGATAATTTTTGGAGACGTTGGATAAAAGAGTATTTGCCTACCCTAACACGACGAACTAAGTGGACAGATGACGGAAGAACTCTGAAAATTAATGACATTGTCATAATAGTTGACGAAAATGCTCCACGAAATCGTTGGAAATTAGGGAAAGTTACAGCAGTTTTTCCTGGTCCAGATGGCAAGGTAAGAGTTGCTGAGGTAAAAACGCAATCTGGGACATACCGACGACCTGTAACAAAGTTATGCCGCCTCGACCTTGAAGATAGTGAGGAAAACGACACTGTTCCTCACGATGGGGGAGAATGTTAGGTCGTCATCAAGCAGTGGTAGAAAGTGGGCGCTGCAATATTTTTATTGTTTCAGTTAACGACGAAATAACAACGAGAAAAAATGTATAAATATTGTGACAGTCTTTAAAAATAAATAAATACAAATTTAGAAAAGATTTTAATTGATTTAGACGACGAATTATCATTAAAGACGACGCAACATACGGAACTATTGACGAATATTGAGAAGTTAGCACGAGTGAAGTCAACAACGCACTAAAAAATTTTCTTCGCATACCATGTTGTAAAAGCCGCAGTAAAATTCTGAAAAAAACGAAAAATAAATCTGGCGGAATAAGATACGAGAAAAAAAAAAGGGCGGGAAAAAAATAGACAAAGAAAAAAAACGAGAAAAAAGCCGGAAATAAAGAAGGCGAAAAAAATAGCAAAATGAAGCCGTTAATTTATAGTACTTTTAATTAAAAAACAAATAAGCAATTATTAAGCAAGCTTTTAAATTATACAAACACCGGTTTATTTTTACACGCTCAACATTGACTAACTATTAATTGTTGTTTTAAGTAGCCTAATCCAGTGGTTTTCGATATAATTGAATATACGTGAACAATCGAGTCTGGATATTGTCTCAAGATGTACAAATAGTTTGTAAAATAAGTTCTGCGGAACAAACTATGCCTAAAGTCCGTTTAAAGGTAAGTCTACAAATGAGTTGTTGTTCTAGCGCTAATTGTAAATTGTTTTAAAGTAAATTTGACTTCGATTTTGAAAACTCTCAGACTTCTGTGGTAACTCAATTTTAAAATAAAGTTGAATGTGTAAAATACGTTAAGAGCACCCTCCTTTATCTCCGCCCCTGTTTAGTTGATGTATTAGCACGACAACAAATCTAATTGGACATTATTACTAGAAAAACATTCACACAAAATTTAAATCAAATATCGCAATTTATGGCAGAGATATTAATTAACACGTCATTTCCTTTTACCATTTTTGATGTATCTTGCAAACGATGCGTTTCCGGACATTGCATATTAGATCGTTCCGACTCGAATTAAACCCAAAGAGAAGTCCTTAATCTATAGACATCCTATTGCGGAACACCCTGTATAATAGCGAATATGGTCTACCTCAAATATACATATATAGAAATGTGTACCGAGCACGCAAGTTCTAAGCGAAACTTCTTAACGTGTTCTCGCTGAAACTGGTTTTTGAATGCGATGATGTAACAGAAAACGAATACGGTTTTAGTTACAAATCTGGTTTTCGAGTCATTTTCCAAATATTCATTTAGAAAGCCCAAACAAACAAGGATGGATCTTTGCATAAAAGGGGGATTGAAATGCTGCAGTAAATGCAAGATTGCACCAATAGTTTAGTAAGGTTACTCGAAAATTCTGACTCAGAAACTGGAGAAACTTACTAAGAAAATGTTTTTCGTGTATTTATACAGCATAATTTTTATTTTACTACACATATAGGTATTATTTCTTTCCGTATTTTATTAATAACTAAAGAAAATACACAACTAGCTAAAGTTATGTCTATATGTATACAGGTTCGCACTATCAAGGTTTGCGCCTTTACGCTTTGTTTACGGCGTTTCACATAAAATTCATACCATCAAAATCATGGCCATAATTATGATATCCGCCTTTTGTTTTAAAATATATCTCAAAATTTATTCATAATCTTGTTCGCTGCATGTATATGTTAAAATCTACAAATAAAAAAGCTTCTCGCTCAGTAAAAAGTTCACCACATTTAAATCAAAAAGTCACATTCGTTATTATATTGCCAAAAAATGAATGTTTTCGGAAATAAAAAATGCTGTTGCATCTGCTTTTAAACAAAAATATGTAGTTGATAATTCAAGTACTTCTCGAGATATTACGTTCCATGATTTAAAAACTGCCTAATTTAAAAATAGGCGATTCGGACATTTTCTTATTAATAAAAAAGTTTGGTACCGGTGAAAAATCTCGTAAGTAACCGTTTTGTATACCCAATAACGTATTTAACAAGAATGCGTCGGTATGATTTGTAGGAAGAAAAATTTTTTTTATGAACGGTTCTACTTTCACCTATACCCAGTTTACATCGATTTCATCAATCTCTAATTTATTTTCATATATAAACGTTATTAATGTTTCAAATGTCAATATTTAAATTGAAAATGATTATTTTTTTGTTTTTGTAGAAAGGAAATATTATTTGAAAGTAATTTAATCTTTATTCAACTATATTATATATAATAATATCTCTAACTAGATATGCTGTTCCTAGGCTGGATATATAAGCCAAGCAACAAAATACACTCTTTCGTAATTGTGCATTTGTGATGGCATAACTTAACATTGATCGCTTCAGTTTGCATCTAGGCGACCTCACTTCCGTTCCATTTCTTCGGTTTCATCACTTCCTGCTCGTATTCGCGAGGTTACTCCTGCCAGCAAACAAGTTTTACGTCAATAAGATGAAAATCGGAGACATATACGATGTCTTTCTCTCACAGTTTTGTGAAAATTTTGTATTCGTGCATTCTGACAAAGCATTCTGCCGTGAATGAATCAAACTACCGATTAAAACTAATGCAACGACTTAGATATTAACAAATAAATAAATAGATAAACACATCAGGAAGAACTCTTACGACGTATACAAGCTGTTATTTATTTTTGTAATAAAATCTACGTAGCCGCCCCGAAGAGAAAAAATTTAATACTTTATTTTACCTGTAAATTATACCGGTAAGTTTTTAAATTTCACATTGCACGTCCCTAAAACCCTCTACATCATGATCTGTTTTATGGTATTTATCCTTCTCTAAGTAATGAGAAGTTAAAGTTATTAAAATAAAAGACTTTCTAGAAGTTTAAGCAACGCTATTCGCAATTTTATTTAAAAAACTGCCAACTAGTCAAATATTCTTTTTAATAATTATATTTTCATAATAACTGTAAAATGGTTTTAAATCATTTTATGTTTTTAAACCGCAACGTTAATTCGCCAACGCGAAACTCTCAAAGCAATAGCTGGGTGCACTCATGTTTAATTCTAATTAATATGTAGCTGCTATTTTAAACCAACTACTGTAGCCGCGCAAAACTAATTATTTTACAACTTCATCTAGCTACAGAGAACAAAGAAATACAATTTTATTCACGTTCTAACACGCCGCTTGTTTATAAATTCCCAAGTAGAGAAGGGAATTATAGAGAGAACAAAGACCTCATGAAAGGATCGTACACCTGAGTAGCTTTTCGCTAACATTGAAGTATATTTGCAGGTGTTTCGTCTAAGTATTATTATCAAAATTAAATTTGCCAAGAATGTCAAAATTGTTTTCAAGCTACGAAGTTAATTCAATATTAATCAGAAGCTTCTTTGAAATGCCTCTTCAAATATAACGGGTGCTTAATGTAAATTGTCGAGTATTTTGGACAGTTTTAAACGATCATTGGAATTTTGAGCAATATTGGAACATAAATTTGTAAAACCAATTTTGGCTTGAAATATTTGTTAACAACAATTACTAAGCAAAATTAAAATGTCCTATAAATTTTAAATGAAATTACTAATTAAAAGCTGCATTGGTCAATAACGATTTTAAAATTTTCATAATTACATAAAACGTCGAATCAAACTATACTATTTGTAATAAAATGAAGCAGTAAAAACAAATTCTATTAAAGAATAGAAGAAAAAAAAACAATTTTCTCTACCTACGACTATTTTAGAATACAAGCATTCTGATACAATTTTTAATTACGGAATAACTACATTCTGACACTTGTATAAAACTTGAATGAATTCATTCAAACACTGTTTATTTTATTCTAACACTGGTAGGTAAGTCTGGCAGAGATGCCCCACAATTGGGAAACTGTTAACAGTTCTTTTTGTATTTCCTTAATTTAATAAACTATTTGAGCAAATAATAAAAGAAACTTTATTTCGTCAAACAGAAAACGTATTTTAAGCAAAAGTGTACATATTTTCATAAAAATAAACTAGAAACGAAAAAATGCATTTGGCCATCTATCCCGACCTGTCCGGGATAGATGGCACAAAAAAAATATGTTTTTTTACATACTAATTAACGCGAACATTTCACAAAATACACTTATTTGGCTTTCTTGCGATATTTTCCGCACAAATCACACATGTCTTTATACTTGGTACAGTTTTCGTGCATCCAGCGCTGACACCTAACACTTTCTGTCCAGTCTTCTAAACTTTTTGTAGTGAGATACTGTTCACCGCAACTGACACACTCATTCTCATTAAAATCATCAACATCATCTTCATCAGTTTGGTCTTTATACCCAAGTTCTGATTCAGATAATGAGAAAACTGCTGTTTTTCTACTTAATCCCTTTTTTAATGGTGGTTTTGTCATTTAGATGACCTTTAGATGGAGGTTTCGACTGTTTCTTCGCAATATTATCCGGTGAGTCTAAAATTGTTGCAGTGTTTCTGCCTCGCTTTCTTGTGCTAATTGGAATTACAGGAAGCGGTGCAATGTTTCCTGGAATTTTACCACCTGATAGTGGAGCAGCTGCCTTTTCAAAAGTTGAATATGGCTGAGGAGATTTAGGTGCAACGTTGAATGGTGTTCTAGATGTAGAGGGCTCGTTTATAATACGTGGTGTGGAAGGTTTGTCTATAATATTTAATGTAGAAGGTTGGTCAGTGGCACTTAATATTGAGGCTTGATTATTGGTAGTTGAAGGTTGTTCCATAGCCGTGGAATTTTGATTTGTTAACCCCAGAACAGCGTCAGACACAGCATACGCATACTCAGAAATTGCATTCGGATCGTACGGGATAATTCCTGTGACTTTGAATGCAGGTATTGCATTTTCATTGGTTGCAGCTACTGTCCACGAATCACCTAAAAGCTTGCCAAACTGTAGTCTAGTTATTTTTCTACTTGGATGCGTTTTCATGTATAGATGACATTTATTCACAGCAGATTTCAATGCTTTGAAAACTGTGGGATCTAGAGGCTGCAAAAATGGGTACTGTGACTTGGCAAGCACAGCAGCATAATATCATTTTCTTCTACAAACTGAAGCATCTCTAGATTGCAATGTGACTTATGGCCGTCGACTATCAAGAGTACTTTTCCAGCAACCTTTCTCGGCATAAAGTGTTTTTTTAGTCAATTATAAAAAAATGTCTGCATTCACATATGCCGATTTTTGATTCATATAAATCACGAATCCATTAGGCATTCCATCTTAAAACTCGTCTTTTTTAAATTTTCCTTTAAAAATACATGCCGGCGGTAGAAAAGTTCCTTCCCCATTGTAACAGGCGATTACCGTGATGCTTTCTCCTTTTTCTCCAGAAGTTATTACTGATACATCCTTTGAACCTTTAGAAGCTATAACGTGGCCTACCCTGTTGTTAAGCTGTAGGCCCGTTTCGTCCATATTGTATATTCAACCCGGTTTATTGAATGATTCGTTCTATTTTAGAGTTGCAAATAATAATTGAAAATAGACCCACGTTTTGTTTCTCGACAAACCCTCGGCTCGAGCAACCGAAAATCCTTAGGCTTTTCTAATAACCAACTATGGATGGCGTGCCAAAAACTGTTGGAGCCAATCATATCCAGCTTTTTCTTCCTTGGTGTTAAATTTGTGCTTCAATTTCAGCTCATTTTCAAAACGATAAGCTATACACCTAAGGTCATCTCTAGTTAGTGCAAATCCTCTTAGTTGCAGTTTTTTTATGTGATTCACAAGTTTAAACTCATTAGCTTTCTCAAATATGCCGGTAGGTCCCATTCTTTTCTTTCAGATATCACTTTTTTTACGCCGTCTTAATTAATGTTCTGCCAGAAATATTGAAGGTCCTCGAAGCTTCGTTGATTCCTATGCCATTGTTCACTGCTGCTAATGCAGCTTCTAGCAATTCCTTTGTCCAGAAACCCCTGGTGAATCCTTGTTTTCTCATATATTTCGTAGGCATATAGATAAATAAAATTACATTTAGGTATGGCAAAACCGACGAAACTGTGTATTCGATGTGATCTTTTATTGTTTTACCATTAGTTATATTAATATGTTTAGTTCATTATTATCTGGTTAAGATAATTAAATCATTTATTTTGTTGTGGGGCTTCTCACCCGTGGCTGAGCGGGACATCTGTCCCAAAAGGTCGGGTGAGATGCCCCAGTTTACAGTTATTAAAAAACATATATTTAGCATACGGTATGTAGGCACGATCATAACCTCACTTTATGTCTTTTACATGCTAGAAAAATTCGTGCCTGAGTCTATGTGTTACGTTGGTAACAAAATTCAACCACATCTCTACACATTTTCAAAGCAGTATATCAAATATAAATGTTAAATAACTTACTTTCTTTCTTAATAAACACACTGAAACTAACGTCCGCGTTTGTACACTAAATAATAAACCGCTTTAATGTATCATTTGCGTCATCTGTCGCACTATGGCTAAAATAATTCTATTTGCTATCTCTCCCGGTGGGGCATCTCTCCCGGAATTAACTAATAAAGGTTGCGTTTCTCGTCTATCAACTGTTTTTTGTTTTGTTGAAAGTTACAAACAAAGCGCATTTTAGATAGGAAACCTAAAATTTTCTTTTTTTCTAAATTTAATGACCTAAATAATTTATAGTCGTAGAAAAAGTATAGCCTGTAACACGTTTGGAATGTCATTTTCTAAACTTGTTACCGAATATACTATTTGCTACGATTATTTTAGAATATAAGCATTCTGATACAATTTTTAATTACGGAATAACTTACATTCTACACTTGTTGTGGAATACTTCATTCTTACACTGTTTATTTCATTCTAACACTGTTCTGAATACTTAAGGTTGCGTCTCTCGTCTATCAACTGTTTTTATGTTTTGTTGACAGTTACAAACAAAGCGTATTTTAAAAACGAAACTTAAAATTTTCTGATTTTTAAAATTTAATGACCTAAATAGTCGGAGAAAAAGTAGAGTCTGTAACAGGTTTGGAATGGCTATTCCGCACTCGTAGACCGTTCCCCTCGCCTTTCGGCTTGGGTGACAAACTTTCCACTTGTGCGGAATATGTCATATTCCAAAATTTTTACAGAATATCCTATTCTGATGTAAAATAAACATAGGTAAATACAACACATCACACGAAACCTCATATTTCATGTGCAATACGAATTTTAGTAAAAAGTGACTATCAGGTTAGAAGCAATGCTGCACAGTAGCTAGCGTATTATAATAGTTTTAAAATTAACATATTCTTTACAGTAAAGGTCTTAGTTTAAACAGTTGTTAAATATATAAGTAAATTGACTAACATTAAGCAAACGATAACCTTGATTTTTATGCAAAAAACAAAACTTAAGTCTATACACTTTCGCTTGAGTTATTTTACAACCTAAAGTTAATCACGTGGCTGATTTTAAAACAAAAAACGTTTTAGCCTTACATTTTGTACAAAGTTTTGATTGGAAGAATTTATAACCGTCGAGGATAAACCAACACCAAAGAAACGTTTTATCGAACTGGAGGTGAACGAGTTACGTACCTAGATGTCACCCTGGATGCTAGGCTGTTTCGAAGATTGACAGACAATTAATATAAAGAGATACTACAACCCTCTGAATTTGTAGAGTGGTTTTTAGAAAAACCTGGGGTTCAAACCCCAAAATACTATGTGGATCTATTCAGCTATAGTTGAACCAATGGTGAAATATGCGTCTCTAGTGTGGTGGCCTGCGAGCTAATGGTCACGCATCCAATTACTGACTTGTTAAGGAGCCACGTGTGTCATGCGCACCACCGGAGCCTTCGATAGTCTACACGACGCCTACTGCTTGACTTTGGGAGCATATTTGGAAACTCTGCCTTTCTTTGGGGCAGATACTCGAAAGGTAGCTTACTGGCTAAAGTATAATCCAAATTAGGAATATTAAGCTTACGGTTTGAGCCGGGTTCTCAGACGATTCGAAGACGGTAGACGGTTCCGGGTAAGGAGTTTATAAAACTTAGGGGGAAAAATACCCCTGGCCTCACTACAGTTATTCAGGCAGGGATTTATGCTATATAAGCCTGTGTTTCAGAATAACGTAGGTAGAGGTTATTCCAACAATCATATGTATAATATGTACTGATAGCCATACATGCTTATCAAGAACTGTCGTCATGGCGGCCGTAAGCAGACTTGGCTTAGATTATTCAGTCAAGATGCTTTGAACACAGAAGCCCCTCCTTGGTGCCGGCCCTCGGATTACCTAGAACTACTGCAGGGCTGGAGATTGAGAATTAGTGTCGTTGCCAGTTTACAACCAGCTGGACCTTGCATCAAAAATTGCGCTAGTCAAAGCTCCTCATTTGAAAACCTTCGCCGAGGCGTTATAGTCAACACCTACGTTTGAGTAGAAAACATATTAAGACTATACTATGTTTCTGAGTTGGCCATGGCCTTTTTAACAAACATCTCTACACTATGTGAGTAGTCAATGACCCCCTAGTGTAGGTGTTGAAGAAGAGGATAATTATTCCTTCTATCTTCTCCCCTATTGCGCCAGAGTATTGGTACTGAGGCACGGTGACCTCGGCAACCTCTTTCCGGCGTCAGAGGAACTACGGGATATTTTCATCAACAGATTGTTAATTTTTAGCCTAGGCACTGGTCTATGTGAAGTAAATCCTTGAACAAACGGTAGCCAAGTAGATCTAACTTATGCAGCTTTCCGCACCGTAAGAAGAACACTAAAAAATAAAGCTATATCCCATACAAGATATTTAAAAGATGGTGGGCCAAAACGTAATAAAAAGAAGTTGCTATAAACAGGTCCGCAAACCATTCTTTACAGAATTAGAATCTCCTAAACAGTGCAGTGGCGTTTTAGTGAATAACTCTGGTCTAAATTAATTAATTTAAAACTCAAGTATAAATTAGGTTAACTAATTGAGTAGTTCACATAAAATTTTAAACTTTTAACGTGACAATTGCCAAAGCGACTAAACTGTTCAAACAAAGGCTTTCGGATCTGTCTAATACGAACTTCTTTTGAGATACAATTCATTCTCACAGTTTAAACCAACATGTTTATACGTCTCATCCCTCAGACTCTTATCATTTCAAAAAAATCACTTACAAGGCTTTCATAATCCTGGTATTGGTGTAACTTATTTGCTCAGTATCAGTAGTGCTGGCTTACGCTACCGCGTAAGTAATGAGCTATTGTAATTAGCTAATCCATGTGTGTTCTTAGCTGATATTAATCCCTACGGCGCTACAAGACGTCATATATTCCTCTAGTAGTCCAGTATCACCGATATTTGCATTACTGGCATTACAATTACGCTTTTACAGCGTTAAAAATCAGTACTCTTAATTATCTCCTACCTGTAGAATGTTTGCTGGAATACGCATTAAACTGTTTGGTTATTTTGTTGGTATTTTAGGTACGGGCGGCGCAGCAACAACTCCATCTCTCAATTACCAGATTAGTGTGAACTAAGTATTTACTTCGAATTACGCTGATCCTGGCGATGCCTTAAGTCACATTATCACAGCATCGCGGAGGAGTAGAACAGATAAGAAGAGAACTAGAGAATAAGGAAGCAAACGAAAGAGAGAAAGAGAGAAAAAATAAACAGATATAAAAAGAGACAGGGAGAGAGGCCAAGAGAGAGCGAGGAAGAAAACAAGGGTGATCATTAAATTCTCGCATGAATAAATAATTTGTTACATTATTTTAGACTATCGTACTTAACATCCTTCACTCTAAATTCAGAACTTGCAAACTTTAGGTAAATAAAGTATAAGTAAAAAATTAAATTGATTTAAACACTTCGGAGCACGTTGAACCCATTTCAAAGTGTAAAGAGTATATAGAGTGCAAGTTTAGAAGAACATAAACCTGGAAATCTATCAAACTCCATGGTACTAATGTTTTGTGAATGCTTATTGAGTATCCCTAAATTTTATGGCTCAACGACCAATTGCAACGCGCTGCACCAGCGATCATATGTTAATCACTCTTATTTGTTTGTTTTGAACAACACCGCAAGTAGGATGAATCTAATATAAAACAGGTCATACAAGTCGTTAACTTTTAGTTGTTCACAATAGTAAATTTGCGTGTGATCCGAATAACTGACTGAATTTCAATCCTGAGGCTGATGCAATACAATGGGCTGATGCATTTCTCAATGTGCAATTTTTTGGAAGATATGTAAAACTGTAAGTCTCATGACATCGATGTTTGCAGTTTAAAGATGCTTCAATTCATTATATGTTTATCACTTCTAGCAAAATATACAATACCGGATTGTGTACTTTAATTAAATTCAAATTTAACAATCATACACAGTTCTTTGACTAACTCCATCATCAGTGTGTCAAACAAATATGTAAGCAGATTCAGTTTCAAATAAACATTACGTTATAAAATTGTAGAGTAGAAAATACCCATACAAAAATAATTTTAATGTAATAGCAAAAGAGACATTGGAAAATCACTACGTATACACCAGAACTAGATTATCAAACAGCAATTTGAAGTTTATCAAATCCGTTTAGACTACTATTAATAAGCATTTGGACGTTGGAAAATACATCTAAATGATTATTTAATTTATAATATGGCGACGAAACATTACGTCGCACTTGTTGTTTGAACAGCCAATAGAAAAGCTTAACATGGTTATTTATCGAACCAAATTTTATCGCTATTATAACTCATTTGACATTTATATTACATATTTCCAGTTAACGCATTATTAGGACACTTTTTCATGCTGAATCAAAATTTTTGATCATATTTGGTATACCTGTCACCATTGTTCATTTTCGACTGTCAACCTTTTTTTTCTTATGGTCGGCATTTCAAATTCTTTCATATTTAAATAGAGTTTTTAAATCTGATTTTAACAATGTGTCACAATTTGCATTTTGTTTAAGGTAGTGCTGTATGTACACGTACGAGGTAAAAGTTTCGACCGCAGCGTACAGTAAAAACCAATGCTTGTACGGTGCTGTCGGTTAGAAACTTTTGACAGAGCTTGTACACTCTGTATGTCTTACACACTCACACCTCATGCATGGATAGGTCCCCTACACGTATAGAAAGCGGCGCTGTAATCGTGGCAACACCGCAATTCTCGAGTATTAGTAATCTGCATGCAGCTGAAATGTGTGTAAACCGCAACTCCGTAATGGCACAGATGGATATGCGGGTATATTCGGTCATGCTACTTTTTTTACTGCATAAGTAGTTGCGGGGTCGAATCTCGTTTGGAACCAACATTTTTTTAAATTTTATAGTTTTTTTAAAACACCGTTGTTGCGTTTTGCTGCTAACGCGAGGTTATTTGTTAAGAGCAGTTATATTTTTAAAGAAAAAATACGAAGACAAATTAGCATTCACTCACTGATTGACGGCATACTAACCACGCAAATCTGGTAATAAACTAAAAAAAAGGATTTGTTGTTTTCTATTGAATGCAATTTATTAGCTTTAATCGGCTTTAACAATGCAAATCTCGATGTAAATATCACACTCGCACATATATCGGCAGGAAGCTGTAATTTCGTTTTGGATCAAACTTGCAGCTTGTTGATTGAAAAAAAGTTTATTGTTATTATTTTTAATATTTGTTCAAAAATTATTTATGCATTCAATGCATATATAGTTTAATCGTGATTCTTATTTTATAAGTATGAGCGTTATGAATATTGTTCAGGATAATATTTATATTATATAAAAGTTAATTTATTCATAGGTATATTGAGAATGGTTCTTTGTAAAAAGCGGAAACACTATACTCTGGAAACTGACAAAGAAAAATTATAAAAAATAAAAAGAGAAAAAAGAATTAAATAAATTACATTTGTAGAGAATAAATTTATTTCAAATCCTTCCCATAATTATTAAAATCCAGGAAAAAAAAAACACGTTTCACATTCCCGGACTAAACCACGCGCCCATCAGTTCGGGGCAGCGTACACTGTTGCCATTTCGTCATAGCTGACTGTGTCCCCGTTCCGTGTCGAATAAAATTAATATATTTCATCAGTCGATATCTCCGAAACTAAACGGTCAAAAATTGCCATTTTTTTTCAGATTAATCTCACAATAGTACTGCATACATGAGTGGTTTTATTTAATAATCTTAAGATCCGTTTAGCGTCTATAATAAAAAATGTGAATAAAGTGCTATCCGTTCACGTGTTAGGTATAGGCATCACGTACAAAATGACCCATTTTCAATTGCAATTATCTCACAAACTAAACGGCGGATCGATTTAAAAATTTGCCAGTCGGTTTATGAAGGTTATGTTTTCACCGTACTTTAACTTCAGGCAATTCTTAAGATTTGAACAAAACTACAGAACTACCTTAAGTGTTGAGCATTTTATTACAGTAAATAAAAATTTCATAAGTGTACCATGGAAAGACCACGTCATTTAATTTATTTTGATAAAATTCTAGTAGGCCATGAACTGATGGAAGTAAAACAAAAACTACTTTTATTTACTTTGGCCTTTAGATACATTAATTATGGGAAAATTTTAGGAAACTTCGTTTTGAGCGTAGGCAGCAGCATAAGTTAATTTTTACGAAAACAAATAAATGACACAGCTGCTAAGACACAGATTAGAGAGTTTATTTTAGACGAGCTACTGAGCATGTTTTACAAAGGTGGCAAATGTTTTGAACATTTATTTAATAATTGTTTGTATAAGTGCAGTTCAAGTGTTATCTGTTGTATTTATTTAACCCGTTATTCAAATTTGTTGTCAGTTGCAAACATAAAAACTGCGAGTGGAATTTTCAGTAAATTGTGTATGTTAGAAAATTATTTATTTATTTGTTTTAATAAAAAATAACGTAACCTGCTGCCTACCCTCAAAACAAAGTTTGCTGAAATTTTCGTGTACCTAATGTATCTAAAAGTAAAAGTAAATAAAAGTAGTGTTTTGTTTTACTTCCATCAGTTCATGGCCTACTAGCATTTTTTCAAAATAAATTAAATGAATCATGGCACTCTTATGCAATTTTTATTATTTGTAATAAAATGCTCAAAACTTATACAAAATGCAAAGTGTAACACACCGTTAAAATCAAAATTAAAAACTCTATTCAAATATGAAAAAATTTAAAATTTTGACTATAAGAAAAAAAAGTTGACAGTCGAAAATGAGCAATGGTAACAGTTTTACCAAATCTAATCAAAAATTTAGATTCAGCACAAAAAAGTGTCCTAATAATGCGTTAACTAGAAATATGTAACATAAATGGTAAATGAGTTGTAGCCGAAAACAAAAAAAAATAAAATTTCAGTTTTTTCCTGTTCTTTTAGAAGCTAAGCACGATAGGGCTAATATCTTTTTAGATTATTAATGGGCATAAAATTCCACAACTTTTCTCTAATTTAACCATCGTCGTATCTCTTCAAATAAGCGAGATTCCCATAGTTAACACGCAATTTGATACATCCTGTACATTTCGCAATACAAAAATTCGTTTTTATTTAATTGGATTCCATTAACCGTATGTTGTTTTCTGCGGTAAAAACATAAGAGAGCCATAACAACACTAATGTGGTTATGTTTAGATCACGTTGTCTACCTATAAATAGAACGTTTCTATTTCAGTCCTAAATGCTCCGAAAAGTCAATACCTTAGAAGCTATTAAATTACCTTCCAGCTCTGTATCAGGAAAAGTTATATCGGTATAGCTTGAATGACTAACTTTCAAAGCGGTTACACGTGGAGAGAAACTTTCCTGTACAACAGGATAATTTAAACTGTTAAACTAATAATAGAAGTTTTGGTACAGAAACGAGCATTGTATATACATCTTCAAAAGGAGGTGGAGGTAGGGAGACTTGACATTATATCGGAATTAACTGAGTATGCGGTAACACAGTATTACATGTAAATTTACGAATTAAAAAATATTGGTAAAAACAATTAAAATCCATATTTTAAAACTATTTTAAGCAAATGTTTAATAAAAATAGAGAGTTTTTAAAAATACATATATCAAGACATTCGGAAAAAGTATATTAGTTTTTACTTTCCCATAGTTCTATAGTACCTAAGAAAAGTTATGATTTCATGCAAATTTTCGAATTTTAGATATTAATGGAAATACGCGTTTTGGAGTCCAAGGAACTCAAAAAAGTGGTTATTAAAAAATGTCTGTCTGTGGGTTGGTGCGTGGGTGTATGGCTGCATTTGTTTCTCTATATCTTCGATAACCCTTGACCGATTTTTATAATATTTGGTTTGTGGAAGTTTTTTAGTTGCAGGTCGTTCTTTGTAAGGTCGTTAATCGAAACCGGAACCGAAAACGGAAATTAGACCTGTTTTTTGGTATAAATTATTTTCTACACAGAATTTGTTAAATTATAAAGAGATAGCGTTGTGGTTCATTTAAAGACGAATTAAAAGCGTTTTTATCAAATGTTGTATCTTCAACATAAAGGCCGCTGCGAATTCTTTATGCCCTATTACTCAAAAACTAAATATCCAATCAATACAAACTGTCATATTATTTGATAGCCCTTAATAAGTGCAATCACGTGATGTAACAATATTTTTGGAAATATGAAAATTGTAAGTATACTAGCGGCTCAAAATTCTAGAAATTTTCAAACAATTGTTCATCAAAAACTGCCCACAAGACTTTTTTTTAACTTTCTGAGCCGGCAGAACGTGCTATGAACTACAAGTTCATTTTTTACTAATATCCCATATTTTACTTTTATGCTCTGACGTCCCCCAGGAATTTTTGAATAATGTGACAAAATTATATAACGTTATAATCCATCTAAAAACAAATTAATTTTTTTCCAAATGCTGTTTCTTTAAAATAAAGGCGGCTACAAACTTTGGAAAATTTTAACATTAGTTCCCGATTAGTCAAAAACAAAATATCCAATCAATACAAATTATCATATTATTTGATAGCCCTTAACAAGTATAATCAAAATGATTCCTCAAAAACTGCTCTCGCCATTTTTTTAACGTTCAGAGCCGACAGAGCTTGCAATGAACTACAAATTTATTTTTTACTAATTTTCCATATTTTATACTGACGTCCTCCAGGATCTTTTGAAAATTTTAAAGTTAACGCGTGTTCTGACAGTTACGTAATTTTAACTACGCCTATCAATTAGCCTTAATAAAAAAATATTTTTCATTTTTTGCATATTTTTGATAACTCTATAAATAAAGTAGTTATAACCATTTTTGATCCACGCACTACCTATCGCCTTTACTACGGCAAGCGCAAGCGTACGTAACCAACGCCTTGAGTCCGGGGTGGGCGGCTTATATCAGATGGAGATGACTAAATGTAACTTTCAATCACTTTTTGACGCGAGAATATTTCAAAGGTAAAAAGCATGGGAAAATACCAGCGACCTGTTTTGTTCATTTTTACATATCTAGCGCTTACGTAGTAGGCACGAGCGGCACGCCGTACGTAACCAACGACTTGTGTCTAAGCGGGCGGGGGTTGTACCGGCTAGAGATGATTAGATGTAACATTTAATCAAAATTTGTCATACAAACGTAAACACTATGAGAAAGTACCAGCTACCTGTTTTGCCTATTTGTATTAATATTCAACAGGTATACTACGAGTGAAGTGAGAAAAAAAAACAAGTCAAAACATTACAAGAAGTTGTTGCGTAGAAGTATTGCTCCGAAAAGTAGTTAAACGCGAAATCAACACTAGTTGCTACACACGAAGGATGAATAATTTTTTTGTTATTTTCTAATTCAGGAGTGGTATGTGATAACTGACGACATTATTTCACGAATAATATATAGAACTGTCAAATTAATTTTATTTTTAAAAGTAACAAATAAAACAAATGAGCAGTTTGCTTTAATTTATTCTTGAATACGTAGTGATTGATCTATATTTTATGTGGACCATATTACTTTAAACGTGTTAAAAATAATGTTTGCAGGTTTTAATTAGTTTTAATTTTCTATGCTAACGTGATGTAGAAGAAAATCTAAATTGGTTTAGAACAGACGTTACGCAAGCAGATGGGCACTGCTTCAACCAGTAATTAACAGGATTATTCTCTTTCGTCAAAATGGCACAACACAAATAGTCAGTGACTTTCTGCGATTACAGTTATACAAACACAAACTATTAATATGTATTTAGTTGCCTTTGGGGATTTGAACAGTACGGGTATTACAAGTTTCTACGAACTTCTCTATCGCTGCTGAATATACATACTCATGCACATACATATTCAGACAGAGACTTCCTTGTAGAATGCCTTTAGTCAGCATTAAATCCATTTATTAGAAAACTGAAAACATGAAAACTATTTCAAGATTTATTTCTGCTTAATTAATTTCTAAGCATCGGATGCGGACTGGAAAATCAGCAATAAAACAATTACTTACTACGGAAAACCGTAAATAACAAGAACTGATTTAATTAAATGTTGTAAATGTTTGAATTTCACTAAAGCGCAATACAATTTAAAACTTTTCACTTGATTTTAATTTGATTCGTTAAAGTACGCTGTGACAACTTTCTCTATGTTAGTTGTAAAAACTTCCCTTGAGCTGTAGATACTAAATGATTTAATTAAGTTCTGAAATTAAAACTTTTAATTGGGATTGATGGAACTGCTACTTAAATGCACTGTCTATTTCGATAAATTAACTCAATAGTTTAATAACTGAAGCTATAAAACTTTTCAATTCAAAAACGTATTGGGGCAGATAGCCAGTATTCAATCAATTTACCACGAACTGAGAGCGTGCGAGAACTAGCGATAAAAAATGAATTTGTTTTGATATGATACAAAAAATAAATCAAAATCATAGAAGTTACATTTGAGGATAACGCACTGTAATAACTTTTTCCTGCAATCGGCAGGGAAGCGACTATTTTATTGTAAACTAGCTGGGCCCGGTCCGCGTTGCTGGTCCTAAGTAAGCCTTTTTTGAGTTTCCCGAGTTTTCCACTTCGATTTTTCCATTTTTCTCTTCGAAAAGCCATTCAAAAACGAAAACATACGAAATCTCATACAAAAACACCATACAAAATCATCTTTTGGATTTTCCGAATTTTCCGGTGCATTTTCTCTAAATTTTCTTTCATACAAACCTTGTCCTGACAATTACGAACACAACAAAAAAAAAATGAGCCAAATCGGTAGAGCCATTCTCAAGTTATGGCGTGACCAAGGGAAATAGTGATTCATTTTTATATATAGAGAAGATAGCGTATTTCAACGTGTTTGAACGTCATTATCAAAAGTAAGATTGAAAGCCAACAGTTGGTGTTGCTATAGAAACAATAAAACTTCATAACTTGATCTTGGTTTTTCATATCTGCGTCCAGATGACTTGATTTCTCATTCGAAAACGTTTAATAACGGTAATTTTAAGAGATCAATTTGTTCATTCATTAAAGGTAAAGATTTTAAATGTTTATGAATTCAAATGCTTCTAGTATATCCAACTTACGTTTGTCATCACAAAACTGTAAAAATTTTATAGTCTTTGAGGCTTTCGCGGTTTCTCGAACTGTCAATATTACAATTTACTTTCGGCTTAGACCGCGTCGTCATTTGGGAACTACACGCAACATAATTAGGTAAGGACCGACCTGTAGCTTGTCTGCATTTACAAGCATTTGCTCTAGAAGTCTGAGCAATATTTGTTAGTAGGCCCTGCCTGTCTAAACAGGGCCGTGTCCTTAGTTTATTTAAAATTTTTTTTTAATTTTGCGCAAATCAGGAGGAAATAAATGTATGATAACAAATAGCAACAGATATGTAACAATACCGAAGAGAAGTGTAGCGGCTTAGAACGCGTCGTCATTTGGGAACTACACCCAGCATAATCAGATAAGGACCGACATGTAGCTTGTCTGCTTTTATAAACATTTGCTCTAGAAGTTTGAGCAATATTTGTTTGTAGGCCCTGCCTGCCTAAACAGGGCCGTGTGCTTAGATTATTTAAACCTAGTGGCGGACAAGGATTTGATCTTTGTGTATTTTGTTTGCTAGGACAATAATAATTAATCGGCTTATGCCTGTTAGCTGTTTGTGAACCAATACAACCTAACGTTTCGCAAGACATTGCAGCTTGCATCGTCAGAGTGAATAGAGCACTGAATAATTTTGAATAATCTAGGCACACGGCTCTATTTACGCAGGCACGGCTTACGAACAAATATTGCTCAAAGGCAGACAAGCTTCAGGTCGGTGCCGAAAATAAATTGTAATCATAAAATTGTTGCGCTTCTGTAAAAACGCGGTTGTTTCGTTTTACATAAAAGTAACCGAGGTGGACATAAGGCATAACGTTAACGTACTTGTTGCGTTTTTGTTTCGAATGTTGTTTCGTAAGAAGAAACGTCGATTCGTAACTGTTGCATTTGGCTTCGAATTAATGTTTACTGTGTTACTGCTATCTTATCTTGCCCCTTGCCTACAATTTATTTTTTTTGTGTCATTAAAAAAAGGTAGCTTAAAACGCGTTTTTATTTAATTTAAATTTAAACCACTGAACAATCACGAGATCACTTTTTTTTCTATTATGTGAGTTAATTGGACCCAGTGTGCCAACTTACATTTATCACGCACGCTTGCAAATGAAAAATATTAAATACTAAAAATAATTTATCTATTTTCATTAGGTAATATCAATATTACAATACTAAGAGGCGTATCGTAATGAGCCCTATTACGATACCGAATTTCTATTACGATACCCAAATTTCTATTACGACACCATAATTAATTGTAATATAAAAAATAAAAATAACAGTATGATATGAAATATTAATGATATATTATAAATGTTTTAACAAAACAAGCAAATTATTTGTTGTACACATTTATGATATATTTTTTAGAATTAGATATTTGCAATACAATTTATATTCGAATTATCAACTTTCAGTATCTCATTTTCTCCTATAATTTTCTTGGCAATAGTGTTCTTGTTTTTCACAGAACTCTCGACGTATCCTTCGCAAACCGTAGAAGATCTCCAACCACCGTGTCGTTTTATAGTTTGCAAGTCTGCATCTCCATCAGCTAACAACGTTGGTGATGATCTTCTAAAACAATGTCCCGTGTACTGTTCAGAATTCAACAATCCAAGTTTAACAGCAATTTTGAATTGATTGTGTGGTAGGCACTTGATGAAACATTATTAATAAATATTCAACTATTTAAAATTAATAGTATATTAATAAAATAAAACACTTGGTAAATTGTTTCACAATTTGTTGGTATTTATTTACTCGACTCGAGTTTCAACCATCTCGGTTATCTTCAGGAGTTTACAATACTAACTAACTAAAAATCTAAAGATGTACAAAATGCTTATTTCTAGAATTCTAGAAATCAGAGCGGTGACGACCGTATTCTAGAAATAAGCATTTTGTACGTCTTTAGATTTTTAGTTAGTTAGTATTGTAAACTCCTGAAGATAACCGAGATGGTTGAAACTCGAGTCGAGTAAATAAATACCAACAAATTGTGAAACAATTTACCAAGTGTTTTATTTTATTAATATACTATTAATTTTAAATAGTTGAATATTTATTAACAGGAATTGCTTTTGGAATACGTCCAAATGTTTTGATCCCAACTGGTTGCGATGTATTTTTCGTTTTTCTGTAAGAAACAAAGAATCGGTCATGATTTACAGTTACAGGACGAAGTCGAGCATATTTACAGAAAATAAGCAAACAATTAATTTCAATAATATTGCCTTCTGTAACGACAAATTCTAGTGTAATCTTGGTTTTCGTATTCGGAATCACTATTTTAATAAAAGAATCCTGATCGTCCATATCAGAAAGCCTTAACTTAGTAAACTCTTCTCTGCGACGTGCACCAAAAACTCCAATAATCAAAACCACTTTCATCATCAAGAACTGCTCATCATCTAAATCAACTAAGAAATTATATATATCCTCTTTCGAAAAATTTTTTGATTTTTTAGGTTTATATCCTTCAGAACTTCTTTTAAGATATGCTATTAACTGGATAAATTTACTAATATCAATAATCTTCTTCAGAGAAATGGTTGTCCTCAACATTGAATAATGCGTCCATAATGTAGACGGCTTCTCACTTGCCACTTTTCCAGAGAAATATGCGAGTAACACCTTTTCTGATAATTCTTTAATTTTTTTCGCTACACACCAATCTTCAAATTTTCTATATTCTAGCTCATACCTGGTTTTTGACTTTGCGGGAATCAGGACTGAAATAGCCCCATTAGCTAGTGCTTCAATATCTGACGGCAGACTGTCTTCGGAATCATCCATTCCCAATAATTTATCTCAATTTGTGCAAACGACGTAATTATTTTGCAACAAACTGACAGATGATAAAATAAAAAATGAAACCTAGATATTAATGAAAATTGAATAACAGCCTACTAATAATAATGAATGTCACTAATGACATTTCTCAAATACAATACAGGGTGTCCCAGAACTGGCAGAGGAGCTCTTAACTGTGAATTCTTTTCCTTAAATAGACTCGATTTGTCCATGAAAAATGTTTCCAACTAGAATACTTTTTGAGTTATTGCTAATTAAAGTCCACCAATCACAGAAAAATTAATTAACTAGTCGTGAAGGTAGCAAAAATAAAAAAGGTTGTTTATATGGTACCTAACTGAACTAAAAGCGTCATATAAAATAAGTCGAATTTTTATTTGGCTGACTATAAATTTTCAATGTCGTCATTCATTCTGAATTAGCTTAATAATTTGTGCAATTTGTTAAGGGAAAATGTATTCTTCTCAAGATTATTGTGAAATGCTGATTCTTTAACTGGTTACTAATTGTCTCAAGACATCACAAACCTGCGGCGTTCAAATCAGGAAAATTGCATGTGGGTAAGTGATTAAATGCCATTCATGTTAAAAACTAAAGTTGACCAGATGTTTTATGCTAACTTTGCAAAATCTAGCAATTATTCTTGTTTCCTAAGAAACGCATACATTTAATATTTCGGCATCTATCTTCAATTAATAAACCGTCTCTTATTGATCAGCTTCATTTCATTGCGGTTTGAAAACCATTGAGGGTAGAAATTCTTTTCTTGGTAAAGAAGTGTCAGTTTAAAGAGTAGAATCTAGAGTTAAGAGCTCCTCCCCGAGTTCTGGGACACCCTGTATAAAATTTATTCTTAAATTTAAAATTTCATGAAAGTAAATAAAACGTTGTTCAATATTCTTATCGTAATATGATTTATTACGATACTTAAATCGTAAATGTCTATTACGTTGCTTACTTGCTAATTATTTAAAAATGTTAAATACAACCAATTACGGCAAAATAATTAACCGCGCAAAACTATGATGATAGCTCCACGATTTGCAAACTAATCATCGACGTGTCTTGTTTCACAGGCGACTGCGATTAAGTTTTTATTTGATAGTTCAAATTGTTCTGATATTCTGATTCTGCACTTAAATTATACGTTATAAAATAATGATACCAAGCAAACATGTCTTTCTTCCGCTTCAGATATCGAATTTATTTTAAAAGCTTCATTTCTATAAAAGAAACCTAAAAATTTGAACTTCTTGAAAATAGGATGGCACGAAAGCATCCTTCCACTCACCTACGCATAGCCAGATAATTTTAAAAAAACTCTTGCATGGATTTCTTTAGTATTAAAACGTGTTTTATCATTAAAACAGTAATTTCCTAGACTGAAAGCGCAAAAAAAGTAAAAATCAGATCAATACTATATTATTATTACAGATTGTCGTTTATATACCGGTTGGCCCATTTAATACGACAATCAATCCTTACGTTGGCGTTAAGTGAACAACTCAAATAACAATTTACAGAGTAACTGAATACATTGAACTTGTTATTAAAATATTATAGTATGCTTCTGAATAAGATATCAAGTGGCTTATGACGGTTCTGAAATAGTTATTTAAGTAACAAGGAATGTAAAGACGTAATAACATTCGAGGTGGGTAAATACGAGCCGAGGCGAAGCCGAGGCTTGTGGCCTGCCGAGAATGTTAATAGTCGATACATTCCGTGTTACTTATTAAATTTTTCACGCTACAGGTAGAAATTTAATCATATTTTTAAAAGTTCGTTTTGTCTGCTGTCATCGGAATTATTTTTTAAAAGCCCCATTATTCTAAGTTGCCTTGGAACCTGTACCTTGTTGCTTTAATTATTATCCTAGGAATGTAAATGACACTATTAAGTTCCGTAGTCAAGGGCAAAAAGTAAACGAATGTTATTGACCATTTTCATCTTTTGTAGCTATGGATGTATCGCCTATTTCCCTTGCCTATAAGGTGAAAAGGCATTTATTTTTCAAAAAAAATTGAACGTTTTACTTGGTTTCAGAAGTGTACATAAAAAGGAAAAATTTATATTAATTTTCGGTGGATACTACAAAAATGTAGTGGTATGTGTTAATTTACACGTCCGATTCCTAAATAATGTTGTTAAAAAATTGCTGGGGTAAAACGCTATAATGGAAGCTAATTTGTAACATGAATAAGTGCAAATTTTAATTTGTTCTGAACAAAAGCCGGTTGTGTGTCATTAACAAAAACTAAACAATAAACCATTTTTAAGATCAAAATATATTACTGGTATTTTACCATTACCAGTAAATTATTTTACCTGCCTTAAGAGTTTTCCTAAGAACCAAATTTACTTGGAAATGCACCGCTTCAGAAATGATCTAAAAACCTTCTAGAAACACACTCCACGTCTTTCATTAGGGCAGGACAATCATGTTTGGAATGTCAACGCAAAATTACTCGGTTTTACAAAGCACTGTAAGTTGTCTTGAGACACAATTTTACTCGCTAGTTGACTGTGATTTAGGAACACTCTTGAGGCGGTTCGTAGATCTTGGTTTGGCAAAAGTAGAATTTCGCAGATGATAGATGTTATTTCAAAATGCAAAAGTTTAAGCGCAACACGCAAAAGTAGCATGAAATCGATAAAATAATCCAAATCATATGAAATTCTAATACTAGTAGGTATATTAAAAATGATAATATGAGGAAAGATAAACATGAAACAGCGGTTAATGAAGTGAACTGTAAAGTTTATAATATACTCGTACAAAAGTTTAATATGCTGCGCTGGCTGAAACTTCTCACGATAACGTAATTGCTGAAAAAGTTTCAATGAAATATGGT
The DNA here is from genome assembly GCA_958336395.1 of Ctenicera cuprea. Lineage (NCBI taxonomy): Eukaryota > Metazoa > Arthropoda > Insecta > Coleoptera > Elateridae > Ctenicera > Ctenicera cuprea. The sequence continues at coordinate 27,923,403 of OY284492.1, read as the reverse complement.
CTGATGTGAAACTTAAGAATATTAAAAATACCCTACGGTAATATTTACACGGAGGAATATAAAAGTTCGGTCTCGGTCCTACAAGATGTATAAAATTATTCTGAAAATATAATTTGTTTGAAGAAAACTTACACTGTCACATTGAAGACAATGTATTATTTAAAATTATTTCTTTAAGCTTACGAAATAAATCTGCAAACCGAGGAACTCTTCGAAACTGCTCCATTATCTATGCACGGTAGACAACAAGGGAAGGGGATTTGTGTAGATATTAATTGTATTACTGTTATTACAACATAAACTATTCTTGTAAAAACATATTAACTTAGGCTGTTTTGTCACTGGATGGGGTGTGAGGTACGAAATGTGGTGATGATTTAATAAGATGTTAAATTTACAATATTTGAAATAAAGAAAGAATGTTAAAATTTGAACAAACTTTCCTCAAGTATAATCATAACATAACCTCTTTTTACAACTTCAGGTGACAATTAGAATATTATCGTGTCTTTCACAAAATTGTTTAATAATAATTAACATTGCAATGTTGGTTTTGCTGGTTATTTATTTTTTTATTTATCTATTGTCGCCCTATTTCTGATATTGTTCTAAATGCTATCGTTCACAGCAATATAATAGTCTAATTTGATTTCAGTTTGATTTAAAACAACCTGTACCTGGAATACTGTTTCAGATTCCAGGTTCTTAATGTAAACAAAATAATCAATTATGTAGTACTGACAAGCTGGCTTTGAAGTTTCAAATAAATAGCAATATGGCGTTCCATAACGAGTGTTAGTTTGGTTAGATAATTTTCTTCTGCGCTGTGGTAATTCTTAGGCAGAATAAACACGAATTGCTATGCGGAAACTTTTCTCGTTTTTTTTCAATTTACAAATTTTATATTATTTTATTATTTCACGAATAAAATATCAAACTTTAAAATTTATTTTATTTATTTTAAAACTAGCAAATAAAATAAAGCAGTGGTTTGTTTAACGTTATTCGTGATAACATTTTGTACGACAAAAGTATTCAGGTTCATTTCTCTACTTTGTTGCCGAGGCGGCAAATGAGACTTGGTGATTGGTTGGTATATTATGAATGGAATAATACGTTAAAAACACCAAGCTTCTATTTTTTTTTAGTTGAAAACAGCTTGTTGCTGTTTTGCCATTTAATACAGAATGTAATCTACAGAAATGTTATGAATTGTGGATTCTGAATGGTTTCTTGCAGTAGGAGTGAAATAATCAGTAATAAAGCTTAAAGGAACCCATTTAGTATCTATTTGTTTTATTTAACGCATATGAAAAATAAAGAAGTACTAGTGTTACCCCAGCAAACAATGCACTGACAGACAGCGTTGACAGAACCGGCGAAATGTCAAGTCACGTGATGCATTAGTTCCAATAATGACACGCGACGTTATTGTAGATGTCGCCCCAAGTGACGCGCGTCTAGCCGACCTTCATATATATTATAAATTAAAATAATTATTATTAAAAAATCGACGTAGAATAAAAATATAAAAATGTTTCATGTTCCATCTGTGGATAGAGACCTTTCATTTAAAGAGAAATGGTCCAAATTGGTGAAGCGGTAGCCGCTGGAGGAACCGGAGAAAAAAACCCTTTGTGCTTTTATATATGTGTGGATTGCTTGGTTGCTATATTTATGTGAGTAATGTAAATAAATAATATAAGTAACACATTTCCTTGACTAATTCAAAATGCCATTGTTCTAAATGATTCCGCTTTAAAAAAGCCGGCCATGCGATAAAGATGTATTTTCAGAATATCGTTACAATAAATTTTTTAACAAGGAGCAAACTTTAATATGCTTCCATGTATGTGTATATTCCCCCTGGATATTTTTAATACTGTTAAGTTTCGCATCATCCCATATTTCATTCCGACTTTTGTAGCAATTACGTTATCGTGTGAAATTTCAGCCAGCTCAGCATATTAAACTTTTGTATTTTCTAAGACCTTGTACACATTTGAGTATTCGGCCGTAACAGCGTAATGGAACGCCAATGCTCATGTGCGGATGGTATTACCGTATCTTCGCACCTGTTGGCAACGCGGCGCGACTAATCTATGCTGTTCTCCGTTTTCTTAATGAACATCAAAGAATGTTACATTACACCACCGGCTCTAATGTGGACGTTTCCCAGTTTGTAGTTGTTTACGAGTCACTGAACAACTGGGTTAGGTTCGAAAATCAAGAGTAGACTAGAGTTTGAGTTCAAATCCAGCAGCTAGCTTTCTGTATTTGGACATCTAGTAAGGTTAACTAAAAGAAGGGTGGCCAGGTTTTCGTGAAGTTATTTTTATTCTAGAGTTAAGTTTCAGAACGCACCGCAGATGCGTCACTAGCGAGTACAGTGTTTGTTTGGAAGCTCGCTGTGTTGATACACATAAATCCTGACCCTCGTAATGTAACGTGTAATGTAACTGTAACGTTATGTTACGCCAGAATTAACGTGTACCGGCAAGGCATAAACTTCATACATTTCACATTATTAACTCCTGTTTCACTTTTATGCATCCATATCTAATTTTCTCTAATTAGCAACTAATAATTACTTAAAATTTCGTAGGGTTTATATTGTTCGAGTGTTTCATCCTGTTTTCGTGTTTTGCTTTTAGGCTTTTGCATGGCAGCAACATAATCCTTAATCTATCTACATTTGTTAAATTAACACCTGAAAACATCCTAGACGATGCGTTCCTAAATGATTCAACTAGAAACGTAAATGATGTTTCACAAGAAAACTTCGAGTACTTTATAAACTACAACATTATTGCTTTGATATACGAAACATATCCCTAGATCTTCTAATAAGCGAATATAAAATATATGATCCAGTTTATTAGTCGCAATAATATACCAGATATTATAAATTTTGTTCGCAGAAATTCTATATCCCTTATAGTTCATATTAAAATATTATGTTGTTATTATTTATGTTATAAAATATGTTTTTCTTTAAAGTCACTTTTTCGTAAAATCTATTAGTTATTAGATAAGTATTATCAGATACCTTTATTCTAATATAATAGTTAAGTCAGTTAATCTAAAGAACTGTATTAAAATTTTCTGATTTTGTTGCTTCAAGATAAAATTCGGGCTAGACAAAGCACCGATACTTACGCAAAGTGTCGATACTTAGCAAAAGTATTGATACTTACTTAAAGTATCGGTACCTGGTATCGGAGTATCGAAAGTACTTTAATAAACTTCAATACTTGTGTACAAAAGTGTATCTAACTTTGTGTCCCATTTTGCGATCCAGTAAACTATGCTGGTTTTTCGAAATAAAATTGAGGTTGCAGTTGGCGAAACTTGCTGCAAAAATTTAAGCTTCTGTTTTTAATAGATTTGATATTAAGATTGAACCTTGATTGAACCCAATGTAAGTTTTATTTAACTACTTTTTTTTTTACTTTTGAATAGGGTTGTAAGTTACAACCAGGACTGGGCACTACAGTCAACCGAATGAGCATCGAGTATCAATACGAAGTTGGTATCGATACTATACATAGGTATCGAAATATCTAAAGTATCAAAAAATTGAAAGTATCGCAAGTATCAAAAAATATCAAAGTACCAAACTATCGAAGTTACGAAAGTATTTATTAAAATATAGAAATTATCGAAATATCAAAGCATTGAAAATATTGAAGTGTATTAAAGGTACCTACCACTTGTCGGTCAGGTTAAATAAGAGTAGTATTAGTGCTGTGGAACATTCCTTTGACCATAATTAAATAAGGATTTCAAATTAGGCGCGGAACCAGAATGTACTAATTAGTGGGAAGGGTGTTAATTACATTTTTCCATACCGGAGCGTCCAGGAACACTTTTCCAGAAATAACTGTCGAGAGTGGGAAGAAAGGGGATTTAATAAACTTTCTTATTGTATGAGCCATCGTCATATAGTTGATTTTTTTGCACAGAATATCAGCACTACAAGAAGACAAAGTAGGCGGCTAGACTTTCCCAACTTTAAAAATTGCATTATCATACCACAAAAGTATGTTTGTAATTTTCGCACAAACAATGACTTGTAAGATCGCACTAGTGCTGCCACTATACCGGCTCGGTGAGCGTCTTGTACGCTGGTTAGTCGTTACCTCCACGCGTACAACCAACTCGCCCGCTATAGTTAGCAAAGCGTCGTATATTACAAAATATTATATTATAGTGAACCCTTTAGTTTATCAGATACAACTTGTTTAAGGGCCTTTGTAGGTGGTATACGATGAGACAAAATTAATTTTGAAAATCTGAAAACGATCGCAAAATATTCTAAATTTTGAAAATTTTCATAAACATATTATTCAAAAACTGCCCACACGATTTATTTAAAACTTTGTAGGCTGTTACAATTTCATTTGTTTCTGAAAGCTATATTTTCACTGTGGCGCTTTTTTATGAATTTTTGAAGATGTAAACTGGGTACCCCTCTATTTATTGAAGGGGAAATGATAAATACCTTCTACTTGGCAGAATTACTTATCATGAATAAAAGTACCAAAGTTTAATGTTAATTTTTAGATAATTTTATATTTGGTGAGGCTGTTGTAGAAACGGTGATTTCCAAATATTTAATATTTTTAAAATAACATTTCTCAAAAACTGGCAATGGATTTTTTTAAAAATTCGAATCTAATTTGTTATTGCAGCAAGGTATATAATTTTTATGTTTTACTTAGCACCGACTTCAAAATTATAAAACAATTCATAATTATATAATAAACAGCAATTTCTTAATTACATTAAACGGAACAACAAATAAGTATTAAACTGTTGTATAAAAAACATTTATTTTTTGCTTTTTAGTTAACTTATGTCACTTTTGTGTTTTATTTGAAGTCGGTTCCCTTTTTTTTTAAAGTTAATTATTTTACAATTTTAAGTGATGGGTAGACCTAGTAATGATGCTTCTCGAATGAGGAAATGACGGCTAGTTGAAACGGAAGATGAAATACGGAAACACTAAAAAGTCGGTTAAAAAAATAGATTTTGAGGAGTATCTTCGAAGTTCAAGCTCCAATACCAATGAAATTATAATGGGACCACCTTGGAACTATACTGAACCCAACACAAAAAATCATTAAAATCGGTTCATAAACAAAAAAGTTATACCCGAACATAATTTAAAAAAAAAAAAAACATATACAGACGAATTGAGAACCTCCTCCTTTTTTTGAAGTCGGTTAAAAAGTGACATAAGTTAACTAAAAAGCAAAAAATAAATGTTTTTTATACAACAGTTTAATACTTATTTGTTGTTCCGTTTAATGTAATTCAGAAATTGTTGTTTATTATATAATTATTAATTGTTTTATAATTTTTAAGTCGGTGCCAAGTAAAACATAAAAATTCGAATCTAATTTGTTATTGCAGCAAGGTATATCGTTCGCAGAAATTCTATATCCCTTATAGTTCATATTAAAATATTATGTTGTTATTATTTATGTTATAAAATATGTTTTTCTTTAAAATCACTTTTTCGTAAAATCTATTAGTTATTAGATAAGTATTATCAGATACCTTTATTCTAATATAATAGTTAAGTCAGTTAATCTAAAGAACTGTATTAAAATTTTCTGATTTTGTTGCTTCAAGATAAAATTCGGGCTAGACAAAGCACCGATACTTACGCAAAGTGTCGATACTTAGCAACAGTATTGATACTTACTTAAAGTATCGGTACCTGGTATCGGAGTATCGAAAGTACTTTAATAAACTTCAATACTTGTGTACAAAAGTGTATCTAACTTTGTGTCCCATTTTGCGATCCAGTAAACTATGCTGGTTTTTCGAAATAAAATTGAGGTTGCAGTTGGCGAAACTTGCTGCAAAAATTTAAGCTTCTGTTTTTAATAGATTTGAGATTAAGATTGAACCTTGATTGAACCCAATGTAAGTTTCATTTATCTACTTTTTTTTTACTTTTGAATAGGGTTGTAAGTTACAACCAGGACTGGGCACTACAGTCAACCGAATGAGCATCGAGTATCAATACGAAGTTGGTATCGATACTATACATAGGTATCGAAATATCTAAAGTATCAAAAAATTGAAAGTATCGCAAGTATCAAAAAATATCAAAGTACCAAACTATAGAAGTTACGAAAGTATTTATTAAAATATAGAAATTATCCAAATATCAAAGCATTGAAAATATTGAAGTGTATTAAAAGGTACCTACCACTTGTCGGTCAGGTTAAATAAGAGTAGTATTAGTGCTGTGGAACATTCCTTTGACCATAATTAAATAAGGATTTCAAATTAGGCGCGGAACCAGAATGTACTAATTAGTGGGAAGGGTGTTAATTACATTCTTCCATACCGGAGCGTCCAGGAACACTTTTCCAGAAATAACTGTCGAGAGTGGGAAGAAAGGGGATTTAATAAACTTTCTTATTGTATGAGCCATCGTCATATAGTTGATTTTTTTGCACAGAATATCACCACTACAAGAAGACAAAGTAGGCGGCTAGACTTTCCCAACTTTAAAAATTGCGTTATCATACCACAAAAGTATGTTTGTAATTTTTGCACAAACAATGACTTGTAAGATTGCACTAGTGCTGCCACTATACCGGCTCGGTGAGCGTCTTGTACGCTGGTTAGTCGTTACCTCCACGCGTACAACCAACTCGCCCGCTATAGTTAGCAAAGCGTCGTATATTACAAAATATTATATTATAGTGAACCCTTTAGTTTATCAGATACAACTTGTTTAAGGGCCTTTGTAGGTGTTATACGATGAGACAAAATTAATTTTGAAAAACTGAAAACGATCGCAAAATATTCTAAATTTTGAAAATTTTCATAAACATATTATTCAAAAACTGCCCACACGATTTATTGAAAACTTTGTAGGCTGTTACAATTTCATTTGTTTCTGAAAGCTATATTTTCACTGTGGCGCTTTTTTATGAATTTTTGAAGATGTAAAATGGGTACCCCTCTATTTATTGAAGGGGAAATGATAAATACCTTCTACTTGGCAGAATTACTTATCATGAATAAAAGTACCAAAGTTTAATGTTAATTTTTAGATAATTTTATATTTGGTGAGGCTGTTGTAGAAACGGTGATTTCCAAATATTTAATATTTTTAAAATAACATTTCTCAAAAACTGGCAATGGATTTTTTAAAATTTTGTGTTCTTATAGAGACGAACATAGGCTACAATTTCAATGTCTGCTAAATTCCCTCATTTCACTGTGACACACTCTATGAATTGTTTGAAATTAAAAAATTGATATTCCATATTTTTTTAAACGGGAAACAATAAATAACTTACTCGTCTTTAGTGCTTCGGTGTCATCGAGACTAGTCTCGGTCTCGTCTCGGTTTTGTCTCGGACCGAAACCTCATTATATGTTCGAGACCGAGACCGAGACTTGGGTGGTCTCGGTCTCGTCGAGAGTATCGTCGATAATCTCGATTTTTTGAACATTTCAACAAAGTTCCAAAAAAAGTAGAAAAAAAACCGGCTCGTTGGACAGGTTAGGATGTAAGCTGGTAAAAGTACTAAAAGCTGGCATCATCTTTGCTGACGTTACGATAAACGACTGACTGGCTGAAATAAATGTTGCAGTAGGGATTGGAATAGAGCTTGTTTTATTAAAAATCTAATAATCACTGAACTGTACGACGTTATAAGTATAAAAAATTACACTTTTGCAAATACGGAAAGTATTAATATCTAGCATGGGAAAGGCCAGTCGAAGATAACACTTCAGCTGTGAAACATGTCCATTATCCCGAAAAATACTCTTCGTCATTAAGATTTATTTAAAAAGTGCTATCACATGTAGAATTGTATTCTGATTTGAAAAATGTAAGAAAGAACATATTAAACAAAAATAAGATAATTAACTTTAAAAAAAAAGAAAACCGACTTCAAATAACACATAATTAACTTTAAAAAAAAAGGGAACCGACTTGAAATAAAACACAAAAGTGACATAAGTTAACTAAAAAGCAAAAAATAAATGTTTTTTATACAACAGTTTAATACTTATTTGTTGTTCCGTTTAATGTAATTAAGAAATTGTTGTTTATTATATAATTATTATTTGTTTTATAATTTTTAAGTCGGTGCCAAGTAAAACATAAAAATTCGAATCTAAGTTGTTATTGCAGCAAGGTATATAATTTTTATGTTTTACTTAGCACCGACTTCAAAATTATAAAACAATTAATAATTATATAATAAACAGCAATTTCTTAATTACATTAAACGGAACAACAAATAAGTATTAAACTGTTGTATAAAAAACATTTATTTTTTGCTTTTTAGTTAACTTATGTCACTTTTGTGTTTTATTTGAAGTCGGTTCCCCTTTTTTTTTTAAAGTTAATTATTTTACAATTTTAAGTGATGGGTAGACCTAGTAAGGATGCTTCTCGAATGAGGAAATGACGGCTAGTTGAAACGGAAGATGAAATACGGAAACACTAAAAAGTCGGTTAAAAAAATAGATTTTGAGGAGTATCTTCAAGCTCCAATACCAATGAAATTATAATGGGACCACCTTAGAACTATACTGAACCCAACACAAAAAAATCATTAAAATCGGTTCATAAACAAAAACGTTAATCCCGAACATAATTAAAAAAAAAAAAAAACATATATACAGACGAATTGAGAACTTCTTCCTTTTTTTGAAGTCGGTTAAAAACTGGAATCATTTAACGTAAGACCAAAAATGCAAAACATTGTAACTAACAAAAAATAATAAGAATTTGTGTAGATATTAAACACTGTAGATTGTAGATTAATGCATTTTTAATTTAACAAATAAAAACATGACTTGTTTTGCACCCACTATAATACGATAAGCGAACCTGGGCAAGTACTCGATACTTTTCTTTAAATTTGTACTCGAGTACTGTAAGTACTCAGTTCAAAGTACTCATGAGTAATTTTTTTTGTTAATACTCGTTACTCGTACTCGTGGATTATCGCAAGTACTCGTAATAAGTACTCAATGTATTTAAGAGTATTTTTGCGAGTATGTGATTCTCCTAATTTGATCATTAAATACAAAACCAGTTGAAGCTATAATATTTGATTTCTTAAATACATAGCTGTAATGCCCTGCCTACGTAACAATTGAACGGGGATTTAATTTATTATTTATTTTATTATTTTTACAAAGCATTTTAAAACTTCTAACCTAATAACTCTTTTTGTTGACCCCATGTCCACTCAGCCTGGACTAAATATTATACAAATTAACCTGCAACACTGTCGAGTGGCTGCTGTCACCTTACGCAGACATCTCGACAGTCAGCAGGACACTGTTGCATTAATACAAGAGCCTTGGATTGTAAAACCTAATATCTGTGGATTAAATAATAATAATGGCGCTGTCTTTACAGATAACGCCCAAAAGAAACCATAGACGTGCATCTACTGCCCCAAGCACCTACAAGCCTTCGCTTTGCCACACCTCTGTACTCGTGATATTACGGCGTTACAGGTGAGTTGCAGCATTAACGAAGGAAAAGAAGATGTTATATTAGCATCGGTATACCTTCCCGGTGACTCAATCGACCCTCCGCCCAGCGCGGAGTTGATCGAACTGGTGGATTACTGTGAGAGGGAAAATAAACACCTAATTATTGGTTGTGATGCGAACGCTCACCACGTTTCGTGGGGTAGCAGTACCATCAACACCAGAGGTAAATCTTTACTTGAGTACCTAGTAAGTACAAACTTAGAAATACTGAACCGCGGATGTGAACCTACCTTTGTCACAACGCGCAGCCAGACGGTGATTGATGGCACCCTGGCATCATTAGGTATTTCCAATAATATTGTGGGCTGGCATGTATCACCTATTGTATCCATGTCAGACCACAGATGGCTCTGTTTCAGATTATCTGGAACTACGGCCATACCAAAACAATATCGGAACCCTAGGCAGACCGACAGACTATCTTATAAAGTAGATCTGGAAGCCCACCTGGCGGAGTCGATTTTCCCAGACACGATTGCTCGGGTAGAGGACCTGCAGACCAGCGTGGACATTCTGCAAAACTCGCTCTTACAATCCTATGAATCATCATGCCCCCTGAAGACACCCAAGGCGAGTCGCACAACCTCTTGGTGGTGCAAGAAACTCGACAGGATGAGATCAGTGCTGGGTAAACTCTTCAATAAAGCAAAGAGAACTAGAACTACTAGTGACTGGGAGGCCTACAAAGACCAAAAACGAATATATAAAAAAGAAATCCGCCGCAGGCAGAGGAACTCTTGGAAAACTTTCTGTGGTTCTATAGAGACTACTACCTCAGCGGCAAGACTAAAAAGGATCCTTTCCAAAGACCCCAATCAACAACCTGGCTGTCTCAGGCAAGGGGATGGTTCTCTGACAACCAAACCCGAAGAGACAGCACAAGTGCTAATTCAAACACATTTCCCAGGCTGCACCTCACCTCCCATTGAGGAGGATTGGGAAGTGGCGGACCGGGACGTAAGGGGCGACAAGTCGCCAGGGGTGGACGGTATCTTCCCAGCCCTATTACAATGGAGTCTGGACCTGATAATTGCCAACCTGGTGCGCATCTACCGGGCATGTATCGCCTTTCGATATATACCGGAGAGCTGGAGAGAAGTGAAGGTAGTTTTTATATCCAAACCAGGGCGTGTTGACTACACCCTGGTCAAATCTTACCGTCCCATTAGTCTTACATCTTTCTTATTAAAGACTCTTGAGAGACTTTGTGACAGGGAAATAAGGGAGAAGGTGCTTGTTTCACACCCACTGCACCTGAACCAACACGCTTACATCCCAGGGAGATCTACCGAATCGGCGCTACATGCCGTAGCGAATCGGATCGAGAGATCATTAGACAACAAAATGTCTACCCTGGGAGTTTTCATTGATATTGAAGGAGCCTTTGACAAGGCCACCTTTGAAAGTATAAACTCTGCCTTACGCAGACTTGGTGTTGCACCTACTCTTTGTGAGTGGATAAAACACATGCTTGCAATGAGAGCAGTGCAATTTAACGTAGGAGACAGCTCAATTAGAGGTGTCGTGATGAAAGGCTGCCCACAGGGCGGAGTTCTGTCTCCACTGTTATGGAATACAGTGGGTCTCCACTGTTATGGAATACAGTGGTGGACAGCCTTCTTCTAAGCGCACTCAATGATGCTGGATTCTATACCATTGGATATGCGGATGATATCACCATCCTCATCACGGGGAAGTTTGAGGGCATGCTCTGCACCTTAATGCAGACGGCTCTTCGAATAACAGAAAAGTGGTGTAATGAACAGTCCCTATCTGTCAACCCCTTGAAGACAGAGATGGTACTCTTCACAAAGAAAAAGAAGGTTGGACCCTTACGTACACCTCTCCTATTCAATACTTCTCTCAGATTTTCAGATAATGTCAAATACCTGGGAGTTATTTTTGACAAACAGCTGAACTGGGAGAAACACCTGAAAGCTAAAACAAACAAAGCATGCATGGCTTTCTGGCAGTGTCGCCGCGCTCTTGGTAAATCTTGGGGACTTTCCCCTAGAATTACCTTGTGGCTGTATACTGCCGTGATTAGGCCCATGCTATGCTACGGAGCACTTGTCTGGTGGCCCAGGGTCAGACAGGCTACGGCAGCAACCAAACTGGGACACGTGCAACGTCTCGCCTGTCTCAGTTCTACAGGTGCTATACGCTCAACCCCCACGGCCGCCTTAGAGGTGATCTTATGCCTTCCTCCACTTGATCTCTTTGTGGAGGAAGTAGCTGTGAGAACTGCTTTAAGGCTGCGCCACAAGGGGCTGTGGCAAACAGCAGGCAAGGAAGGCAGACACACCCGCATCCTGGATGAGGCAATCGTTAAGATTCCTCTTCTGGATGCTATGGTGGATACCTTCCTTTACAATATGCCTTTAATAGACACTTTAGTGTCTACGCGAATGCTGGACCAACCCAGCATATGGACATATCCATCTTCACCGATGGATCTAAAACAAAGCATGGAACGGGTGCCGGAATTTTCTCCGATGACCTAAACCTGCGCCAGAGTATACCACTAGGCAAAATTGCCACTGTCTTCCAAGCGGAGGTAGTGGGAATAATGCATGGTGCAAATGCAATTCTTGAACGACAAATCAAGAACCAACGTATTGGTATCTACAGCGATAGCAGAGCCGCTTTACTAGCCCTAGGCGGTTGTAAAATCACCTCGGGAGTGGTACTGTAATGTTTGGCTTCGTAGTTATATAATAAAACGATATTTTGCGGAAGAACTTTTTAATGTGTTAGCTTTACAGAATATCTTTTATGAATTGTTTTTATATTAATGTAAATAGCAACCAAGTCGCTAAGTTACAATACAATTGACCAAGGCTGCTACATTAGTACCCCCCCTTTGCAGAAGAAAAAAAGCGACGCACCAAACGTGAAGCGCATGCTATCTTAGCTACAAAAACTTCTGATCTTTTTTAAAAACAATACAAGTAACGTAACTAATTGAACATTATAGAAAATTAAATTAGCTTGAAGTTGCTTCTAGTTTTTTCAGGTGTGTGTCCAATTCTTGAGGTTCTAAGAGCACAGTCGAAAAAGTTCAGTTCACTAAAAAAAACAGAACAAAAAGGGAAAAAAATGTGCAAAACTAAAAAGAACATAATATCTAAACAAAAATATTTAAACAAAAAAAGCTGGTTTGAGGCGATCTAGAGAAACAATTCCATTTTTACCGAAGCCCTCCAATACCATATATTTTTCCGTTCGAGAGATCACTTTGAATGGACCCAAATAATTCTGTTTTAAGCCTAGCGTATGACTGTCGTTGCGTACATATACGTGTGAGCACGATTTTAATTGTTGATCCACGAAAGTATTGCTATTATTAAAAATCTTAGTGAAAAAGAACTTGGCGTTGTGCATGTGTTTTCGTAATTTAAAAACAAAATGTGTTAACTCGGTGCGGTGTCGTGAAGCTCTCGACGATATCTCAAAAGATAATGCCGTCTCCCTTGTATGGGTGAAAGGACATGACGGAACCTACGGCAACGAAAAGGCTGATGAGATTGCGAGACTGGCCTCCGGACAACCTCTCTGGGGGCCAGAACCCGTAATTCCCATATCCCTGAAGACATTAAGCTTTATGCTATACCAAGAAACCTTAAAAAGCTTCACACGAAGATGGGTTAACACTCAAAGCTGTCGTCAAGCAAGGGCTGCTATTACGGCACCCTCGCCAAAAACAGCCAAATACTGTGTGCAACTGTCCCGAAAGAACTTACGACTAGTTGTGGGTATCTTATCTGCACCCTAAAGCAATACATGCACAGGATGGGACTGGCGGACAGCCCAAACTGTCGTGCATGCAACGAGGACGACGAGTCGGCAGAACATGTCCTATGTCACTGCCCAGCTCTCGCAACAACCAGAGGATCCATGCTGGGGGACTTCTGGCCTAACATGGCCGAAATCAGCAACACTCCAATTGCGGATGTCCTCAAGTACATCCAAAAGGTTGGATGGCTTGGGTGACGTCCAATGTGGAGAGCTGCTCGGGAGGTAGTACAATGGGCCCACCTATTGTGGCCTAAGTGCGCGTGAGGTAACTCACACTCCCAATTCCAAATCCAGAATCCAGAACCTAATAATTTTAGCTGTCACCTGTTAGGCGAAAGTACTCGTGTGCTGTACTCGTAATTTTGCACCACGAGTTGCGAGTACTACTCGTTACTCGTATGTGTTTAACTAATAAGACTCGTAACGTTGTACTCATGAGTACTCTAATAGAGTACTCGTAAAAAAACTCGTGAATAACCTCATTCAGTACTCGGCACAGCTCTGACGATAAGGAATAATAAAATAAAAAAAAATATTAGAGTACTCAAGCGGGATCTTATGCACACGAGATTTTCCATGGAGCAATCGCTACGAATTCTCACAGAGAAAAATTACTTTGTTGCATTTTCAAGATAAAAGAGACTTAAATTTTAAAGGTGCTAATTTTATTACTAGCAGGGTGGAATCTCTCTTTGACTTGAGAAACGAATTTCCAAAGCAGTCGCCCTTTTAGGGTTCATAAAAGCGAATAAAACTGCGAAATCTAGAGCTTACAGATAAGGAAACAAGTTTTAAGTTTGTTAGGTTTTAACACAGAAAGCTTCATTAATGTGATAAAAATTTAATATTTTTTTGCCTAATTGTTTTTCCCAAAAAATGTATGTTCCTAGTAAGTTTATAATTTTATATTATTAGTTATATTAAAAATTTTATATAAAAGTGAACTAGAGATATTTTCTTCATTTATAATTCGAAAATTTATTAAGAAGACACCAACATGAATTGTTAATTCTGTTTCTTTAATCATAAGTTAGGGGAAGAACTAATTATTCAATGTTAACATTTTAATAAAAACCTTATTTTGAATGTTTTACGCCGTCGCTCATTTTGCATTAACACCCGCTAGCAAACCTGTTATGAAAAACGGAGCTTTTATCAAATTATGCCAAATTACCACACCGTAAGGAACTTGGGCGTAAATTAAATGGGACAACATTCACCGAGTTAGCACAAAGACGAGCAAATAAATTTAAAAGCGAATTCAAATTTGACGCTAGAATAATTTCATCTGAGGGATTAGATTTATAACGAACTCATGTGAAGAATCTGCTGAGAAGGCTTACGAGAAACGAAATCTTGTACAAAAAAATGTTTCTTTAAATATGATTGGCTGGCCTAATAAAGTGATGTTTTTGATTTGTTTCGCGCTTGTATGTGTGTTGATCTGAAAAACAAACGTGTTGGGACGTGCAACTTCTGTTTCGGCGAATGAAGCTAAATCTGGAGTTCACTTGTGTGTAAAATTACATGCATGAATATTATGGGAATAACAACTCCCATGTTATACCATGCGTTACTATTTTGCTAAAAATTCAATAGAATAAACGCAATTTAAAAATCATTTTGCAATATTTCAAAATAACATAAATAATACTTTTGAGGTTGACATGTTCTGGAAGATTAATTTAATTTTGTTGTTACACTTTGAACAAAAACAAATTTTTCTCGACAAGATTTAACGAACGCCTACAAGATTCAAATATTAATGGAGACGGTTAAAAGTTTGTTCCCAAATCGGGTGTTGGTGTCATACACCAACGAGTAAAAGTTGTGATTTAAAGTTCCCTTGCGAAATTTAAGAATTTCTCAAGATCGCGTAGTACGAGAGTTGAGTTGGAAAACGGTATAGGGTACAGTGTTAACATACTCGCATACAATAATTTTTTTATTTTAAACGTGTTTTTAATATTAAACCAGCGTGCGTTCAGAAAAACACAATTAAGATTGACACTTCTAACTATTGTTTGAACATAGCTAAGACAGACGCATGCTTGTCAAGGCCTGTTCTAATGAATTTTTTGTAAATCGCAAAGTACATTCTTTTTGAAAACATTACACGTTTTAAAATTAGTTTAGTTTTAATTAGCAGAGTTACCTTTTGTTTTGAAAGTTTTTAATAACTATTACCTTATGAGCTCAAACAACCAATAGCCTGCCGCTATTTTCATTCGAAATATTTGAATTTTACGCAAAAGAAAATTCAGCAAAAAATGTACACAAGTGCAAAACTATAGAGCCAATTGGCTCAAAAACAAAATTTCAGCGGAAATTGTGACGTCATACACAAATTTTATGATCTCTACACTGTTAAAAATATACTGAGAAGCTCTAACCCATAGCTAAACGACGCATAGAACAAGGGCGTAGCCTTAGAGTACATAAAATAATAACACTTCCAATACCGCTATGCAGTTATAGTTCGTGTCCCTCTCATGTAGCAGGAAAACAATTTCAATTTCATGTTATTTAATAAAGGAACAATAACTTTGCCCTATCTGTTAAGAAACAATTGCGCATTTTGATTGTATTTGTGGCATAACTATGAAACGGCGACTTAAAAAATCTTACATTCAAACCGCGCATTTAGACAGAAAAAGTTGTTAATTTCTAGAATATGCAAGCTTAGCTTCTCTGTCAGGATACCTAACGCTTGAAAACGTTATTTCGAACATTGATATGCTTTTTGGCCAAAGTAGTTCAGCGCAGCGAGCTCGTTCTAGAGCCCAACAGCAGCCAGCTAGAACTACATCAGGTTTATAAACAGCCAAACATAGTTCCGAGCCGATGGAATGATACCCGAGTCGAAATACGTCAGCAAGACATCATCAGCTCCTCCCTGCAACGCCAGCTCGTCCAGCCGAAAAACTGAAGAGTGTAACATCAAAACCTGCAAGCCCCCTGTTTAATACCTACGCGAACTCTAACCTTTCGAAGTTACATCTAGAGCCATGGGAAACCAGAAACTCGTGTCCAGATAGTTCCTCGGGGCAATCACGACTGTTCCATCTCCAGAAGCCCCTCGGAACATTTACTGCGTCCAACCCAGTAGGTCACTGCCGCACGTCATTATCCCTTAAGAGGAGAGGATGTGTGTCTTCACTAATTAAATTTTGTTGTGTTTTGTTCTTGTTTATGTATTACTTTGCTTGTTCATTTCTAATGCTGTTTTATAAAACATAAAACTGCTAAATAAATAACAATATTATATACGAACATCAAGAAAAGGTGTTAATGTTTTTCTATATGACAATATTTTTAACAAATCAGCATTGAATATTTCCAAATAATTTTGTCTGACTGCTTACTCATGCTTATGTTGCTGTTAGCCACAAAAGCATTCGTCAACTTTAAAAACTGTTTGGTAATATTTAATACACTTTGTATACTGCTAGTAATAACTTAGTAGGTGAATTACAAATGTTTGTAAGTTATATATGCAACCTTCAATCTAAATTTTCCGGTAGGTACTACAATAGGATATGAGTTGCTCTGTATTTTGATGGCATAATTATTAACCTACACAGAATAGTTAATAAGTAGATCTGTACATGAAGGATTTTAATTACAGACAATAGAATAGCTTTAATTATCTTCAAGCTGATACAACTAAATAATTTTCCGCGTTGTTTGTGAACCTAATCTCTTGATGTTATTTCTGTTTCCTGTTAAACCCATTTTCCGAGTACTACACGATATCTACAACTTTTCTACAAGAAATAATAGTTATCAGAACACAATATTAATGTAATGTCAGAAAATAAAGATTTGCTTTAGTCTATACAAAACCACTAAAAGTTGTAGCATCATGGATCGCCTGGTTAATAAAATAGTGCGAGAAATATGTACTTTTACCTATTATAAATGTCATGCAAAATTTTAATGTTGAGGTATTAAATATTTATTTTTAATAATACTTCCCAAGTCAGTCAGGAAATAATGTAATTCAATTTATCATTCATTTCTTTCTCTCCTTTTGTTTGAAAGTGTTAAGAGTTAATAGACGACTCAACATTTAAATTTATACCACATCAATTCGTTTAAAAGTCTCTTAATTCTAAACTTCACACTATAATGGATTACTTTTTGATCATATTGTACTATTCGTTCTATGGTAACAACAAAACTAACCTTAGCTCTAATCAAGAGATCTCGGTAGCAGCAATAAAACAAATTTTTGACGTAGTGCGTATTGTGCAAGTATTTGTGTGAGTAATTTTGTTTGTGGGAAAAATATTACATTAAAATGGTAAGTTTCAATCTCAACAGTGTGGTTCCCTCCGATTTTCGCTTCTGATGACATAATTCAGCTTTTCAGTCCGAAGTAGTGAAATGCTTCATTGACATAACGCTGTCGTCTCTATAAAATGTAAATAACAAAATTTCTTTTTAGCGTGAAGTAATCTCCGTGCATACTGGTCAATGCGGTATTCAAATTGGCAACGCTTGCTGGGAATTGTACTGTTTAGAACATGGAATCCAGCCCGATGGGCAAATGCCTTCTGATAAGACGGTTGGAGGAGGTGATGACAGTTTCAACACCTTCTTCAGCGAAACCGGAGCTGGAAAACATGTACCGCGAGCTGTTATGGTAGATCTAGAACCTACGGTTATTGATGAAGTGCGTACAGGCACATACCGTCAACTTTTTCATCCAGAACAGCTGATAACAGGAAAAGAAGACGCTGCGAACAACTACGCCCGGGGTCATTATACAGTTGGAAAGGATATTGTCGATCTGGTGCTTGATCGCATACGAAAGTTAGCAGATCAGTGCACGGGTCTCCAGGGATTCATTATTTTCCATTCCTTTGGTGGTGGTACTGGTTCCGGATTCACATCTCTGTTGATGGAGAGACTTTCCGTCGACTATGGTAAGAAGTCCAAGTTGGAACTTGCGGTTTATCCATCACCACAAATTGCCACAGCTGTGGTCGAACCGTACAACTCTGTATTATTGACCCACACTACTCTTGAACATTCAGATTGTTCCTTTATGTTGGATAACGAAGCCGTATATGATATTTGCAGGAGAAATTTAGACATTGAACGGCCGACTTACACCAACTTGAATAGGTTAATAGCACAAATTATGAGTTCAATTACGGCTTCACTTCGTTTCGATGGAGCTCTCAACGTCGATATGGCCGAATTTCAGACCAACTTAGTGCCATATCCACGCATTCATTTCCCTTTGGTCACTTATGCTCCAGTGATATCTGCGGAAAAAGCTTATCATGAGCAGTTATCCGTTGCGGAAATTACAAACGCATTATTTGAACCTGCCAACCAAATGGTAAAATGCGATCCTCGCCATGGAAAGTACATGGCTTGTGTTTGTCTATATCGTGGAGACGTTGTGCCTAAAGATGTAAATGCTGCCATTGGTACCATCAAAACTAAGCGAACCGTCCAATTTGTAGACTGGTGCCCTACTGGCTTTAAAGTTGGTATTAACTACCAACCCCCAACGGTAGTTCCCGGTGGTGATCTAGCTAAAGTACAGAGAGCTGTCTGCATGCTCTCCAACACTACGGCTATTGCAGAAGCATGGGCGCGTTTGGATCACAAGTTTGATCTGATGTACGCAAAACGAGCCTTCGTTCATTGGTATGTAGGTGAAGGTATGGAAGAAGGTGAATTTTCAGAAGCTCGAGAAGATACAGCAGCTCTGGAAAAAGACTACGAAGAAGTTGGCATGAATTCTGGTGAGGGAGAAGGCGAGGGTGGCGAAGATTACTAACTTCGCGTCATTTTACTTATTGGTGTCGGTTTTTTTGTAATGTACATGTAATGCACTGAATGATAACAATGTAAAGAAATCGAATCAATAAGTATTCCAATAAAACATTTTTTTCTTACAGTTGAGTACCTGTTTTTCAGTGCCATATTTTTTCTATAAATTAGTTTGGCAGACCGGTCATAAAGAGGAGCGTTTTGTGTGTATACCGAACTATCCATACTTTTCTATTGTCAATTTCACAGTAACTGATTGAAATTTGCACCAACACCATTATACTATAAATGATAGAAGGACAATGATAATTTTAATGAATGCATTTTAACTAGCTTAATTATAACAAATTACTATCACAATAATATTTACAATTTCCTTTTAATTTTATTTTCATTTAGTAATTTTTTCAAAATTTCACAAAAATTCTTTTTTCGAAAATTTGTTAGCCAAATATTAAAAAATGTTATATCCATTAAAAGAGAATGTTATGTTACCGTTAGCTTTGCAACCTTTCTCTCCTTCATTTCACTGTTTTCCCGTCACACCTTGTGTTTTGAATACAAAAAGGGAATCTGAAAAGCTGTATGCTTTTGGGGCTGTAATAGTGAGCAAAAGGGCGAAATTGTTCTGTTGTTTTAGAAACACAAGACGAGCAAAGTTAGAATATAATTAATCCACAAAATGTTAATAAAAAGTGCTCAAATTAAGTATAGTAAAATCTGCACTTAATTTCATTAATTGCGATCTTCAATCACACCAAACTATCGGCAAAAAAGCACACCTTGATCAATGTGCGCCCTGTTTTAGATATATTCAAAACACTACAATAATAATATTTGTATTGACGTTTGTAATTGTCTTCTGAAAATAGCTAAGATGTGACACACGCTGACCAAGGCCTGGTCTAATGTATTTTTCTGTTTGTGGATCGCTGGGTAGTTAGTACGCGTAGATATAATACGCTTTTAACTTCATAGTAAAAGCTCTTTGTCCATTAGGATTACTTTACATGATTTATATATACAGAATTTTTTATAGCTAATCCACAGTAACCAGCAACGTAAAAGACAAAAAACGAAAATCATCGATGCCATAAAAGCACTGCACTTATGAAGGCGCTCACAATTTTTTTACCTGTTATAATAATCTGTCATAGTTTTAGATTTTTCTGCTTTAAAAATAGCATATTTATAAAAAGCTGTCGGTTTTGCGTTTATCCATATTTCAAGTTCGGTGTAAATAATGCACCTAACAGTCATATTATGAAATTAGTGTCTTCTATTACCTGTTTTAGTGAAGAGCAGATATAGTGCCAATTATGTATCAAAATATGTTCTGTAGGGTACAAACCGTTGTTTAGCATATTTCTTAACATGAAAATGTTCTATATAATCGTATTTATGTCAAAACGTCATGTCAGGATGTGAAATGATATTAACCATTTACATTTACCACAATCATAAATTGTGAACACTACATTTGTTGCAACAACATTTTATAAACAATACTTTCTGTACTTCCGGGAGTAAAAGTACTAATTTGATTCCTTTTTTTCGAGGACTAGAGTGTTACTTTTAACGCCGCGCCGGAGAAATTAAATATTTTCAAAATTGCTAAGTTACCGAGTATGTTTCGTCGCCATCAGAAATAACGATTTTAATTGTGACGTTTTAAAAAGCTGGATTGTCACGTTAACAGCACATTTTTAATTTTCGACTATTGTGATTTCAAATTATTCGGAAGCGCAAAAAATAGCGTATATACCACATGACAGAGATGCTTCATTCAACTCCTCGTGTGATTACTGCCCTCGCTCCGCTACGCTACGCTCAAGCAGTAAACTTTCACACTCAGGATTAAATGAAGTACTTCAGTCCCTTGGTATATAATATACTATTATATGTACATAGTTAAATTTAAGTGATTGTGATGCGTTTCCTAGAGAAAACTGCTATATTTTTATTGCTATTAAATGTTTCATATTTTGTTATGTAATAAATAATTAAAATAAGCACTACTTATATGAAAATTACAAAATTAATTAACTACAAAGTTGTGTTTGTTATTTGAAACCTATCTATCTATTCTATAATTAAAATCTCTAACTGTCTCACCATATTTTTTTGAGCAAATGTTTAAGTCGTCGCTGCTCATGCACATAGCTTGACCTACAAATTGGTCGGCGGTGTTTAGGTAATAAATTTTGTAAACTTCGGTATGCAACTAAATTTTAAACCAATGAACTTTAACACTTCCAACGGGAGTAAAATATAAGTTTTTTCCATGAAATACTGTCTGCCTGCCTTGTTTCTAATACTGAAACTAGCGGGTCATTCAGTAGATAGAAGCAATAATTTGACAAACAGATATTCACCAGGTACGTTACAAGCGATCTTTGCTCATACATTTTTAAAATAAACACAGCCATCTTAGGTTTACTTGCAGCTAGAAGATGGAATTAAAAATCATGTTTAAAAAACCTAAAGTGTGGACTTCGAGTCGACTTTCCCATACTAGACTAATACTTGCCATTGCCGTATTTGCAAAAGTGTAAATTTTATAATTATAACGTACATTTCGCCGACTGTTGGATTTCTTATATAGCTTGCTGCAACTTTTGAAAATATTTTATTTCTCTGGCCTTAAAAGTGCCGGGAACCGCGTTGTTGATATTAAAAAGTATCGTTTTTTTCTTAATTTTTAAAATAATCAAGTTTTTGCACATCCTAATGAAGTTCTTCAAATAGTCGATCGAACTGATAAAAGTTTATAACGATCGGCGTTTGCGTTTTGGAATAAATATAATTAATCAATTTCAAATTTTTTAAAAATCTCTGGAAGGCGTCAGAGTAAAATTTGGGAGATAAGTAAAAAATAAATTTGTAGTGCAATGAAAGTTGTATCGGTTCAGAAAGTTTAAAAAAAATCGTGTGGACAGTTTTTGAGAAATTTTTTTTAAAAGCTTTCAAAATTTTGAAGCAGCGCCATTGCGATATTTTACGGATTTTTTAAATTAATTTTATTTCGACATATACTACTTAAGCACAATGAAATTTACGAAACTTATAAGGAACCAATAATAAGTGAAATAGTGAAATAGTGAAATCAAAAAGGTTACAGTGGCTAGGTCATCTGGAGTCTATGGAAGGGCCAAGAACGGTAAAAGGGTTAGCATTGGCAGTGCCAGAAGGAACAAGAAAGAGAGGAAGAGCAAAGAGAAAATGGAGAAAGGCAGTGCTGCAGAACTTAGAGAAGAAACAGATAAAGAACTGGAGAGAGAAAGCAAAGGACCGAGTAGAATTGAGAAGAATTACAGGGCAATAGACCTAAATGACCTAGACGAATTGTCAAAATTACAAGTTTCTTCGGCTTAGACCGCGTCGTCATTTGGAATCTACGCCCGGCATAATCAGGTAAGGACCGACCTGTGGTTTGTATGCCTTCACAAGCATTTTCTCTAGAAGTTTGAGCAATATTCGTACGCCCTACCTGCCTAAACAGGGCCGTGTGTTTAGATTATTTAAACCTTGGGACGGACAAGGATTTGATCTTAATGTATTTTGTTTGCCAGGACAAAAAAGCGTAGAAGCAGCAATTCACAAACTGCCTACAGTAATTTCTGAAAGCATAAGACAGGATGTATTCTGTATATTATGCTTGCATAATAAGAAGAGCGGAGCCGCTCCGCCCCAATAACAGTAAAGATGAGAGAGAAGCAGAAAAATTACTACGAGAAAACAAAGATGTCCTCATACTTAAAGCAGTTAAAGGCAATGCTACTGCTACACCTCAGATTATGACAAAAATGAAAGCACTATTGTCCGATTCCACTTACAAAAAGCTTAATCGCAATCCGCTTAACTCTCTCATCTCAAAAGTTACTGCTGCTATCAAATGCTCTGATACTATTGACACCACGGAAAAACAACGCATCATACCCAAAAACTCTATCACCCCTCGTATTTATGGTTTACGCAAAATACACAAGGTTGGAGTTTCACTGAGACGTATTGTGAGTGCTATAAATTCTCCTACACATGCTTTAGCAAGATACTTAGCCAGTAAGCTTCGCCCACTTAGTGGCTATACAGAATCTTACATAAGGAATTCCTGTGACTTTGTCAGCAAGATCAAACGTTTACGGCTGTGTGAAGGAGGCATTATAGTCAGTTTCGACGTTGTCTCCCTTTTCACAAAGTACAGGTAAATGGTGTGTTAGAGATCCTAAGAGATAAACTATCTACAGATCTAAACCAATTAGTCGAAATATGTTTGAAAAACACCTTTGTTAGTTGGAATGGTAACTTATTTGAACAGGTTGAAGGAGCGGCTATGGGTTCACCGCTATCACCTGTTATTGCAAACATATCCTGGTTTAGATATGTAGACGATACTTTCGTCGTTTGGTCTCACGGACGCCAAACACTAGGGCAATTTCTAGTACACCTAAACTTAATTCATAATAATATCCAATTCACAATGGAAGTAGAGCAAAATGGCAGTATTCCGTTCTTAGACGTACATGTTACACGTAAACCAGATGGTAGCTTGGGGCACGCAGTTTACAGAAAGAAAACACATACATACATACGACAGGTATTTAAATGCAAATTCTCATCATCGCCCGATGCAGGAAGCAACTGTGCTAAAAACCAGATCAGTTCGAATCTCAGATGCAGAACACCTACAACAAGAGAAAACTCATCTCTTGTTGTCGTTACAACAAAACGGTTATACAGCCACAGAAATTCATAGAGCAATCCGCAAAGCGGAACAGCCCAAGGCTAAGGACAACCTGGAACCTCAGGAAGGCTTAGCTTTTCTACCTTACAATAAAGGCATTACTGATAAGATTGGGCATGTTCTTAGAAGATACAGCATAAAGACAGTCTTTAGGACTAACGGGAAACGGTTTCAGATCGGCAAAGGACCAAATATCAAATTTACAATCAGCCGGGATCTACAACATCCCTTGCTCATGTGGCTCAAACTACATCGGACAAACTGGTCGTTTCATTCAGTTAAGATTGTGAGAGCACAAAGGTGATTTCAAACACAAGCGCATCACAAAATCTGTGGTGGCTGAACATACTGGTTTAACTGGGCATAAGATGGACTTTGACAATGCTCAGGTACTCGCCAGAGTACCTCATTACTTCCCTCGTATCATATGTGAAGCAATTGAAATTGAGAAACAACCTAGCAACATAAACAGGGAGGATGGTTTTAGACTCAGTAAAGCTTGGACTCCAGTAGTTTACCCTCTAAGGACTCATAAGCATCATCGATCTCACGATCACGCTCTACCGGATCCGTCTTTGCCCAACGGTAACAGCCAACCAGAACTCCGCCGTTTTGCCCGACTGGCTCAAAGAGGTTTAAATACCTCCGCTTCTGGGATTTGAATTCAGTGTTTTTATTCACTCTGAAGATGCGAGCTGCAATGTCTTGCGAAACGTTAATTTGTATTGGTTCACAAACAGCAAACAGGCATAAGCCGATTAAGTATTTTTGTCCTGACAAACAAAATACATTAAGATCAAATCCTTGTCCGCCCCAAGGTTTAAATAATCTAAGCACACGGCCCTGTTTAGGCAGGCAGGGCCTTTCGAACAAATATGCTCAAACTTCTAGAGCAAATGCTTGTAAAGGCAGACAAGCTACAAATCGGTCCATACCTGATTATGCTGGATGTAGTTCCCAAATGACGACGCGGTCTAAGCCGAAAGTGAATTGTAATTTTGACAATTCGAGAAACCGCGAAAGCCTCAAAGAATATATGTTATAAAAATCGTTTCTATTTTCCACAATTTTCAATCTTTTTAAAGTTTTCAAAATGTTTTGGTTTTCATAGTTTTTAAAAATTCCTGTAATTTTTTGATTTTCAAAAATTCTGAAATTGTGGATACTTCTCAAAGAAGCCCAAAATATTAAATTTTTTCAAAACTTTATTGATTTTTAAAATTTTTAAAATCAGTTCATTGGTTACGACCACAAGAAGCTCTCTTAGTGGTGTTTTCCTAATGGAAAGTTGTTCCTATTGTCATTTAACTTGCTCATACCAATTTTGAAGCCGAAATACCTCATTTTTTGAAAAAACAATATTTCAATTGTGGGGGTGATAAGAAGATCGCATTGGCGCAGATCGGCTATTCAACATGCGTACAACGAAAATTTAAAGTTTTTTTTCAAGAGCGTCTATTTTGAAACAGAACACCCCTCCCCACCACCTTTTTTTGGCGGACCAGCCTAATTTCCTTGCGGTGTCATCCTACCACATTAGGCAATCTTTGAGCCAAATTTGGTTTTTATGCGTTAAGGCGTTTGGACTGTATAGTGTATATACACAGACACATATGCAGGCTTTATCGATTTCCCAAGACCCTAAAACCTTCTGAGTAGTCAAAATGTTTAGGTTAAAAATGTTTGGCATAAAAGTACCTATCTTTTAGGCATTATCTGTATATTGGCCAGTAAGCCCAAAGCGAAAAAACTTCGCTGAATGAACGCATTTGCTTCAAATCCAACCTGACGCTTACAATACCTTCCTCTACAGCTATACTAGTAAGGAAAGTAAAAAGCAAACGTAAATTACTTTATTAAACTAGCTGAACCCGTAGCCAACATCCACGCTTTTTTTAAATAAAGGTAGTAAATTTATTGAAAAAGATATAAAGATATAATTAGCAGGTTAGATGTCATCCGGATTTTAAACATCGAGACCCGCAAACATAAAACATAGTGAATACATTGTGTCGAGATGTAAGGCATGTTACTGAATGCACAGTCACTAATAGTTGAGGCAGGGGTAAGGCATCCAGATGTAGTATAGTATAGAATATATAGACTAGAACTTCCATTCGCGGTCTACCACGCACCTTTTTCGTTCGCTTGTGTATTATTAATACAAAATAAACAAAAAAATAAGTGGCATAGTCCATGGGTTCTACTAGTAGCATCAAAATTTGATTCTATGAACGCTTAACATGAATTATTGCATTGTTTGTTTTTCTAGCTACATAACATTTAATACATACTGTAGTACTGATTATTGATTTTGTTTACTCCGACAAATTGATAAAATTGTTCTTGTATCGCACGTTTTTTACAGGTAGGCAACGTATATTAGTCTAACATTATCACAAAACAAGTTGCCGAACTAATGCCACAAGGACTTCCTCGCATACGCTAGCTTTTCTTTGTTTCCAATACTTAACTTATTTCTTATTCTTTAGTGAATAATCATGATCGTATTTAGATTTCTAGAATTTGAGGCGTATAGATGCAAAGTGCGACATATCACAAAAAATTAATTATGCACATTATTGGATTCTACGTTGAAATGTGCACCTTTTTAATGCTATTTCAGTTTCAAATTGCGTCATAGATCGCGACCATTTGCATTGAAAAGGTGGTTTCAAATGAAAAATGCAACATGTCTCCTAACAATTTTCGTGCAAAGAGTTTCACAGAACAATCAGGTCATATGATCATGCCCATTTTAAAGATCCCATCATTCAGGATTAAACAGTAATGTTATTTGTAAAGTGCAGTACGGAATCAACAATGGAGTTTAATTCCGCTAATGCAGAAACTAAACAATGTAGCTGGAACAAAGCTAGGTTAAATAGTGTAAATGCATGTTTATTGAGGGGTCTCGACAGCATGGAAGTCGTCTGAATCAAAGGTTAAAATGTTTTGACTACTGGGTATTGTTACCTACCCCGTGGGACTTGAAAAATCACTGGTCGCCAAAATATCGCATGGTGCAGGAAACTGCGGGGGTCGTTTTTCTTTCAACTTCGTGTATTTTATTCTTCTCTTTTAATATTCTATAAAACAAGAACTTTCTATTTATATTATTTATATTAATTTGAGAATTTTCTGTAACCTCGTAGGCACTTGTAAGCACGGACGTGGAAATACACCTTCAAATAATTTTAAAATATAAAGATTTTAACGACAAAAAGGTGCGAAACAGGTCGCTAGTACTTTCCTATACTTTTTACGTTCGAGGATTTGATTTGAACTTGCGACAGCCTGTGCAATACGATATCGTGTACCATATAAGAATAGTGCTATAATAACTTCGGTTAGCCGCATAGAATAGGAGCACGGTAACCGACCGCGCCTTACAGATGATTGAATGTGCTTCGGACTTCTGACCAAAATCGCTGTTTTATTTCAAGTTATCAAAAATATGCAAAGCATGAAAAATATCTTTTTTAACTAGAGCTAATTGATAGCCGTAGCTAAAATCACGTAAATACCCGAAAATGCCTTATTGAAATTAAAAAGTATTGGTTATTTCCCTATTTTTAATACGGTTAAAAATCTTTGATAATCTTAATAAACTACTTTAAATAGGCTGTTAAACGGTTTTAATTTTATAACAATTCGGGTTTGAGTTTTTGAATAAATAATTAATGAATTTAAGAATTTTCAAAAATTCTTGGAGGGCATCAGAGTAATATTTGGGAAATTAGTAAAAAATAGATTTGTAGTTTATTGCAAGCTCTATCGGCTCAAATTGTTAAATAAAATGGTACGCGCAGTTTTTGAGGAGTAATTTTTGAAAATATCTAAAATTTTCATACTTCCTAAAATATTTTTACATCACTTGATTATCCTTATTAAGGTCTATCAAATAATATAACAATTAGTATTGATTAAATACTTTGTTTTCGAGTAATCGGGCATTAAATTAAAAATTTTCAAAAATTCGTAGCGGTCTTCATTTCGAAGAAGCATTTAAAAAATAAACATTTGATTTGTTTTTAGATGCACTACAACGCTGTGTATTCATAATTTCACAAAAGTGTTTAAAAAATAATCTATACCAAAACATCAGATGTAATTTTCGTTTCCGTTTCTGGTTCCAATTAACGATTTTACAGAGAACTACCTGCAACTAAAAAACTTCCACCCACCAAATCTTATAAAAACCAGGCAGGGGGTTCCGGAGATATAGGGAAACGAACGCACGTACGCAATTACAACAGACAACAGACATTTTTTAAAACCACTTTTTTGGGTTCCTTGGACCCCAAAACGCGTATTTCCGTTAAAATCTGAAATTCTAAAACATACATGAAATCATACATTTTTTTATTTCGGTAGAACTATGGGAAAGTAAAAAAGGGTGAAAGGCTATAGAACTACTTCTGTTTATAAGCGTTTCGAATTAGAACTTAGGCGGTGATAAAAAAATGAGAGTTTTCCATCACTTATCAATACGATTACAGAACGTTATGGAGATTAAGTTTACAGAAGTACCTAATTTGCATTTTTGAAATACTTAAAATATCTTCATTTTTGTTTTATATTATGAAAGTAGCTATAAAAATGTTTACAAACATTTTCAAATTAAATAAATTTTAATAAGCATGCTAATTATAAAACAGTTTTGTAGTAATTGATTGTAAAATAAGTAAGATGTAGGTTCCACAATTAATTTTGTTAATTTTTTGAAATTTTTATTTACAAATAAAATAATAAATAGTAAAATGACTACCGAACAGACCAAAATTATAGCTAGCGATGGTCAGTAGAACCAAGTTATTCTTCTCGGGGGTAATTTTAAGTTTCGTATAAATAAAATACTTTTATTTCAACAATATTGTTGTTGAAGTAAAAAGTTTTTTAATTATACTCAATAAATATGGGCTTCAACGAAGTAAAGCTAGAACTTATAAATAAAGTAATTTGTAATGTTTAAATTTCATTTCATGATTAGATATTTTATTTTATAAATAACATTTAGAATAATTATATAAAATAAGTATTTGTACTCATTGTCTATAAAAAAACGGCAGATATCTGTTATAAATATTTAATTAAGAATAGGTTAGATATCCGCATTTATAAGATCAATACAACTTTTGTTGTAATGTTTGTTTAACACTCTAATTGTTTTTAAACGTACGTATGAAAACTAGACGCTAGTGTCTAAACTTAACCGCCGATCCTGACGTCAATCACTGAGTGAATGCAAATTTGTCTTCGCATTTGTTCTTTAAAAATATAACTGCTCTTAACAAACAACCTCTCGTAAACAGCAAAACGCAACAACAGTGTTTAAAAAAAATTATAACACAAACAAAATTTTGTTCCCAACCAAGATTCGACCCCAGAACTACTTAAGCAGTAAAAAGGCAGTACACCCGAACACACCCGCATAACTTATCTGTGCCACTACGAACTTGGCGGTTATCGCTAAAAAAGTGCTAATTGAATGCGAGTGCAATAGAAATGCATCCATAAAAAGTCTGACCTCAGTGGGGTCGGCGGTTAAGTTTAGACACTAGCGTCTAGTCTTATGAAATATTTTCAGCGTCTAAACACATTGTTGGATTGTCAATTCTAGGCTAGCGCGATAATAGCAGGGCGGAGAGGGCGAGTTGGAGGCGTGAGCTGGTGGCGTGCTCCTTTTTTATATTTATGTAATTTGCTTCATTATTGGACTTAATATTTGTGTCGGATGAAAGCCAGATGTCTGACGTGGATTATCTACCGCCTCTAGGTAAGAGCGATCACTTGATCATTACTACATCTATACAAATTGTCATACCAAAGAGATCAGAAAATTCTAAAACGGCCTTGTATGAAAACTATTGGAAAGGTGATTACGACGCAGCAAATACTTTATTTTCATTCAAGTGTAGATCTTCGTGCTTTCAAAGACATTGAAACAAGCTGGTCTGTGTTATCGTCTAGTCTTTGGCAATCTGTTGAAAATTTCGTACCGCTACAACGGTCTTTGAGAAGCAATGACAAACCATGGATTACGAACCACATTAAAAAAGCAATAAACAAGAAACGTTCCTTGTGGGACAAATATAGGCGTACAAGTAGGAATGTTGATTACTTGAAATACCGTTCGCAAGCTAATTTAATTTCGTATCTTATCAGATCTGCCAAATCAAATTATGAGCATATTATTATTTCTAGTGGCGAGAAATCTTTTTTTAAATATATAAGAAAGTCACTTAATAATAACAATTCTCCTGTAATGGTTGAGGATTCACACTCTAATCGACATACTGACCCTCTAGAGGTGGCAAACTTGTTTGCGCTGCAATTTTCTAGTGTGTTTGTTGTTGAACCCATTGAAAAAATGCCGAGTCTCCCTCTCAATACTCGTGTGTCTGATAGCTTTGAGCAAATTGATTTCTGTGAAGACGAAGTACTATATATCCTGGAATCCCTAAAACCGTCGTCTGCCCCTGGAGCTGATAGTGTCCATCCTCTACTTCTTAAATCTTGTGCAGGATTCGGCCGCTGGCCTCGTAGGTGAGTGGACGTGTGACTGTGGCGCGCGTGATATCTACACGTTCACTTGATTGTCAGTGACCCGCATTATCTTGTGAGTTTATTTTATTTATTTAAAAATGTATCCATCCCAACAACAAATGCCTACTTCTCAACAACAAATTCCAATTACTCAACAACAATTAATGTATGCAAACCAACAAACAATGTCATGCATTAATTCATATATGCTACAAACACCAAATCAAAATTATCTACCATATGCGTCTTATGCAAATAATTCCTCACAATCAATCTATCCATCACTGTGGAATCCCAATAATCAACAATCAGAAATTGAAATGCAAGATAGCCAACCTCAAACAAGTTCACATGAATGGCAAGTGATAAAAAAGAGAAAAAGGTCCGCTAGACCTGCTGATAATAATATAGAACTGCAAAGCCAAACCAGCGATTACAATATATTTAACTTGTTAAGTGATATGCAAGAAGACAAAGATACGGAACCCATAAAAGTTGACCCACAACCTACAATAAACAAACCCCCTCCAATATATATACACGGAGTTACTAATTACGAAGCAATGATTAACAATTTGACAAAAATTCTAGAAGCTGAACAATATAGCTCTAAAACGCTAGCAAATAATACTGTGAAGATAAACACTAACACCCCTGATTCATACCGGAAACTAGTAAAACATCTCGATGACGAAAAGATAATATTTCATACATACCAAATTAAAGAAGAAAGAGCATTTAGAGTTGTTATAAGAGGCCTTCACCCAACAGTAGATACTAAACTAATAAAAGAAGAACTGAAAGAAAAAGGGCACAATGTACGTAATCTAATGAATATTAGACATAGAGTAGAAAAAACACCTCTACCCTTATTCTTTGTGGATCTGGAACCTGACAAAAGTAACAAGGAGATATATGGACTGAAATCTCTACAAAATATGATCATTACTGTCGAACCACCAAGGAAAAACACCAACATAATTCAGTGTACCCGCTGTCAATCATACGGACATAGCAAAGCGTACTGTAGAAAACCATACGCTTGCGTAAAATGTGGTGGTGATCACAACACAACGATATGTACCAAATCCAGGAACACACCTGCTAGGTGTGCGCTTTGCAATGGCCCTCACCCAGCTAATTACAAAGGATGCTTGATTTACCAACAACTCCAATCTGCAAGAAATACTAACAACACAACCAGAATGCAAATGCCACAAACACCAAGGACAGCTACAATTGGACCAAATAGAATGTACAGACACTCAACAAGCTATGCCGCAGCTACTACGGGACAACAACAGTCCACGACAACACCAAATACAAACAATTACATCCAAAATCAAAATCACAACAATAATGACACGTCGCTGTCACACTTTCTATCAAAATTTGAAGCTATGTTCACCCAATTAATGCAACAAAACTCTATGATGCTCAACCTACTTACAAGCCTGATAAAGAAAATTTCTAAATAACGGATACACTAAGAATAGCTACATGGAACGCAAATGGACTTTTACAACACCGTCTGGAAATAGAAGCTTTCCTCAATACCCAAAAAATTGATATACTATTAATATCCAAAGCACACTTCACAACCTACAGTTACTTAAAAATTAATAATTATAGAACTTACTATACCTGTCATCCCGATAATACAGCTCACGCCGGGACAGCAATAATTATTAGAAATAAAATATCACACTATGAAATGAATAAATTCGAAACAAACCATATACAAGCGACAAATATCAAAATTAAAGACCACATTGGAGAGATGGTAGTTTCAGCGGTGTATTGCCCACCCCGACATGTAATAACTCAAAATCAGTTTGACGAGTTCTTCAGGACATTGGAGAATAGATTTATAGCAGGTGGTGATTTTAACTCAAAACACCCCTCTTGGGGTTCCAGATTAATCAACCCAAAAGGAAGGCAGCTACATAAAACCATCATCGATAATAACTTTAATGCAGTAGCTACAGGTAATCCCACCTACTGGCCAAGTGACCTGAATAAATTACCGGATGCTCTAGATCTATTCATAACAAACAACTATTCACCCAATTATATGGAAATCGCTGACTGTTACGATTTAAGCTCAGATCACTCAGCTATAATATGCACGTTAAGCTCATCAATAATAAAAAAGCCTGTGAAACCGCACTTACATAACAGTCGTACAGACTGGGATGTTTTTAGACAATATGTTAACGATCACCTATCGGTCCAATCGAGACTTAACTCTGCAACAGAAATCGAGGCAGCTGTGGAGCAACTAACGCACATTCTGCAGTACGCATCTTGCGCCGCTACGCCAATTAAAACACGACAAAACTGCAATAGCGCCATTAACAACTACCCATTAAGTATTAGACAAAAGATAGCTGAGAAAAGGAGAGCAAGACGGATTTGGAAACAAACACGACACCCCGCTGACAAAAACAAACTGAACACACTAACAATGCAACTAAAAAGACTAATAAAAGAACAGAAGAACGAAACATTCAGCGACTATATTAGCAATTTATCTCCCAAACAAAACTATGATTACTCATTGTGGCGAGCGACCAGGAATCTGAAACAACCCATGACTCATATTCCTCCCATTCGTAAACTCGATGACACTTGGGCCTACAGTGATGAAGAAAAAGCAAAGGTATTTGGCGAACACCTAGCTGCCACTTTCCAGCCACACGAAACAGCAAGAAATCCATTAGATGACACTGAAATACTTGAATTCCTTGAAGCGCCACTCCAACTCGATCTTCCCGTCAAGCATTGTACACCCAGTGAAATACTAAGTGAAATAAAATGCCTTAAAACCCGTAAAACACTAGGCTACGATCTCATCACAGCTGAGTTGCTTCAGCAGCTGCCAAAGAAAGCCTTAGTAACTATAACACAAATATTTAATGCTATCATACGAACTCAGTTCTTTCCCATTCAATGGAAATTTGCGGAAGTCATTCTTATACAAAAACCAGGCAAACCAGCTCAGTCACCAGATTCTTATCGACCGATATCACTATTGCCGGTACTTTCTAAGCTATTCGAACGAACACTATTAAGGAGATTAGGACCTATTATAGAAAAAAAAACATTTAATCCCTCAACACCAATTTGGTTTCCGCCGAAAGTATTCATTATTAGAACAAGTACATAGGATAGTGGATACTATAGAAAAAGATTTTGAAGAAAAACGTGTGTGCTCAGCTGTGTTCCTGGACGTAAGTCAGGCATTTGATCGAGTGTGGATTACTGGCCTATTATATAAGATCAAGAAAAACCTTCCCTGTCAATTCTACCTGCTATTTAAATCTTATCTAGAAAACAGATATTTTCAAGTCAAACTAAACAATAGTCGTTCTCCAATCCACTCTATTGAAGCTGGTGTACCGCAGGGTAGCGTCCTGGGCCCTATATTACACCAACTACTCACGGCAGACCTACCTGTTCCTGATGACGTTCTAATCGCCACATTTGCGGACGATATGGCCATGCTATCTTCTCACAATGACCCGCTCCAAGCAACAATAAATCTACAGAATACACTAGAGGCTTTTGAGAGATGGACAACAACTTGGCGAATCAAAATCAATGAAAATAAATCAACATCCATAACTTTCACCCTACGGAAAATTAACCCACGTCCAGTAACCTTTAATGGAAAGCGTATACCATACAAAGAAGACGTCAAATATCTTGGCATATACCTTGATAGCAAACTTACTTGGAAGACACATATAAAAACCAAAAGGAAAGAATTAGACATTCGCGTGAAGAAGATGTACTGGCTCCTCGGACGGAAATCTCAACTATGTTTAACAAACAAAGTGTTGCTGTATAAGACCATAATAGTGCCGATATGGACATACGGGATCCAGTTTTGGGGATGTGCTAAAAAATCAAACATAGAGATACTTCAACGCTTTCAAAGTAAGATACTTCGTACAATGGTAAACGCCGAATGGTATGTGAATAACCGCATAATACATAAGGACCTAAAAATCCCGTGGATTAAAGATGTAATCCAAGACTACTGCAACAGGTACGAGGCCCGGATTAGTGACCACCCCAGTGTATTAGTGACAGACTTATTAAATAGAGTAAATGTAACAAGACGCTTAAATCGGATAAAGTTCAGTGATCTAACTAACTAGATTAGTAATAGGAGACCACCTTATGGTGATTCTCCCCACATGTCATGTATGCCAGCCCATTTGCTTGTTAGTCCATTGGACTAGTTGTAAATATGCAGTAAATAAAAAAAAAAAATCTTGTGCAACCTCTCTGTGTAAACATATAACTTATATAATGAATTCATCATTAAATTGCGGAAAACTGCCAACTATCTGGAAAGAAGCTATTGTGGTGCCTTTGTTCAAGAAAGGCAACAGGCTGTTACCAAAAAACTACAGGCCCATTAGTTTAACGTCCGTTATTTGCAAGGCCATGGAAAGAATTGTAGCTACTAAAATGCGCGATTTTTTTCTGAACAACAACATTATTCCTCACAGTCAACACAGGTTTACTCCTAGACGGTCCACTACATCAAATTTAATTTATAACATCGATCATTGGACAAAAGCACTTGATGCCAACATACCCATAGATGTCATTTATCTGGATTTTGAAAAGGCCTTCGATCAGGTACCGATAGAAAGTTTACTATTAAAACTTGAACATTATGGCATTCGTGGCAAACTGCTACAGTGGATTTTGGATTTTTTTAGAGGTAGGACGTTCCGTGTTCGCATTGGTTCAACATTATCATCGTCTCTACCTGTGAAAAGTGGTGTACCGCAAGGGTCCGTTCTAGGTCCTTTGCTATTTATGATCTATATAAGTGATCTCGCAGACGTGCTGCAATCTAACGCTTCCTTTTTTGCGGACGACACTAAGATCTTTGGTAGTCCAACGAGTAGTTATAATTTAATTCAAAATGATCTAAGGCGTCTTGAAAACTGGTCGGAATCTTGGCTTTTGAAGCTGAACTCCGATAAATGCACCGTCCTGAGACTCGGATACAACAATCCTCGCGTGGACTACCAGTTCAATGGTACCCTGTTAAAATCAGTCCTGAAGCAAGAAGACCTCGGCATTTTAATAACTTCCGATCTAAAGTGGGCAGAGCACATATGTAAAACTGTGAAAAAAGCGAACTCCTTAATCTACCTAATTCGGTGTGTTTTTAAAGATTTGAAACCTGAATCTCTTCTAAAAATTTACAAAATGTATGTTCGCCCCATTCTCGATTACGCCGCTGTAACTTGGTCACCCTACTTTGCAAAGGACATCGACCTACTGGAAAAAGTTCAACGCAGATTCACCAAATGTTCGCCGGCAACGCGATGCTTAAGTTACGAAGAGCGTTTGAAGAAATTGCACCTCACAACACTAAGTTGTCGAAGACTTAGAGGCGACTTGATTGAAGTCTACAAAATTCTTCACAACTATTACAGTCCTCCGCCACAGCTATTTACACTAAGTCATAACACCCAATTACGAGGACACAATTTTAAATTACAGTGTGCTAGATTCAATAAACTGTCAAGGCAGCATTTCTTTTCTTGCAGAGTGCAAAATGCCTGGAACTCTCTACCGTCTGAAGTAGTAAATGCTGAATCCATTAATAAGTTTAAAAATTTATACGACTTGTTAGTTCCATCTCCCTAGCGTGCGATCATTAATTATTATTGGTACTTCCAAACATTCATATACATATAGTTATTTACATATATATACTTTTTTTCTTAATGTACTAACGAATTACTTACATCGTGTGATATATGTTTGATAGGGGTCTAATCGGTTCGCCGCCTACCCCTTATTATGTAAATGTAAATGTAAATAGATGATTCGAATTAAAAAAAAACTAAACGCAAGTAGCATCTTCTTAAATCAGCGAATATCGTTTATAGAAAGTGTTTTTTGCATAAATCCACTCGTTTTCTAATATATGCGATGTGCATTAAATCCAATCGTTTAATTGTTTAAAAGCATTTTTATGTTTCAGTCGCCCTATACAACTTACTGAGGAGTGTATAACTTTTAATAATTATTTACTAATACTTATAGTACAGATACAAAAACCGACTATAAATAAGTAGAAAGCTCTTGTTTTATAGATTGTTAAAAAACAAGAATAAAAAGTACATGAATTTGAAAGAAAACCCTCATCGCAGCTTCCTGCACTATACAATTTTTTGACGACGAATTAATTTTAAACTACCAAGGGGTGTGTAACAATACACAGTGCTCAAAACATTTTAACTGTTTAGTGCAGACCATAGTTTTTCTAAAACTTTATCAATTTAAATGACTTAGTTATAATAACAAGCATTTACCAAAATCAGTCCTACCATGTGTATTTCAGTTTTCAAAATGGCAGACATTAAGAATTTTTATGGTATTTTATGCGAAAAAACTAAAATTGCGTAAAGTGCGTTCTTGATTGCGTACTGCAAAATCCAGCAACCAAAGCGATTACAGTCTTGTATTACTGATGGGAACCGTAAGGCAAAATTGGTAACAATTAAAATACTCAAACAAATCGTGACGTAGAGTGATAGTACATGTCTGTAGGGACGCTTTTTTGGAATGTTTAGCATCAAAATGGCCGAATTTTGAGAACTCTCAAAAATTCAAAGTTACTGAGGTACTACAAGGACATGAGAGGTGGCGATCGGATAAAAGACAAAAATAACGCCAAGAAAGACAGTATAACAACTTTTATTAAGAGAGCTATTACTGTCGAAGTAAATCTACCCAAAGAATATATTTGCCTTGTGACTTGAATATTGTCAAACTATAAAAGATCCATAATAAAATAATGGATTGATGGTGATCTGAGAGTAAAGCAGATTTACTTTAGAAATTGATTTTGCCAACAATACAACATAGGTTTCGGTAGCCGACAAACAAACGTGTGTTTAACGTACTTTCAATTTAAAGAAAAAATAAAAACTGTCACTGACAACTCTGCCAAACAAATATTATTATGGATACCAAAATCTACAAATTAAGAGCCAAAAAGTTTTATGACCTATATTAAGCAAAGACAATTCTAAAGTGTTAGTGTTTTTTTTTATTGTTAAAAGAATTTGCAACTACCGAAAGTACCTGGTCAAAAAGCCTATTTTAGTATGCAAATTAATTTTTGTAATTTCACTATAGTAGTTGGAAAATCAAAAACAACTTTAACACCTCAAAATTAATTTGTTGTGTTTTCCTTAAAATGAATTCATTTAGATATGTCGTACTTTGCATCTATCGCTTCATTTCTAAATATCACAATTTTTATCATAAGTGATATAACTAGTGATTCTGATTTTTCAATAAACTTGAGTTGATTGTTAACGGGTGCTAGTTAATAGTATATTACGTACCGAGTACAGAAAAGTAAAATTTTACTCGACGAGTTTGACAAAAGTACGAGTAATAGCGAGTACTTAAATGACATACGAGTCAAGTAAAATCAATTTTCTGACGTGGAGCGTATACTATTTTTTGCATTTTTATTAAATTTTGAAAATTTGGACCAAACCATTACTGTCCAAAATGCGAAAAAATAATAATTTCAGGAGCGGGAGTGATATTAACAAAAATCAAGTTACAGTTATCCAATATCACTATTGGTTGTTGCACTAACCAATTAATTTAATTGATTATGTTTACACGGAAATCGAGCTCTCTGATTGGCTAACTAGAATGTGTGTGATTGATAATTTTAAAGTAAAACTTTCAGTTGTCTTTGATACTGACACAAAGAAATAAAAGATGGAAGTAATTCTGTAATTTTATACCGAACTTGTAAACAGAACGAAGAAAACATAATAAGAGCCTGGATCAAAAAAGCGCATTTTTATATTTTTAACTGGTAATATTTTAAATACCGCAAGAACGGATTTATATCCATTAAACGATGCAACGTCCAAGAATATAAAATTAGGTTTACTTTACTATCACCAATTTCAGACTTCGATCGAAAAGTAATTCCGCTACCACCAGGCAAAATTTGTTTTACATGCCCCAATACGTGGAATTTTACATCATTCGACCCGGACATACTTTATCGCTCCACGTTTTATGATGGAAAAGTGCTTTCACTCATAAAGTGAATACGTGGTCCTGCATAAAAACTATAAAACAACTTTTAAGCTCCTGCAAATTTGACAGTACGAAGTACATTATAACCCTTACACCTACTCTACTCTAGTAAATTACCGTAAGGTTGAACAGAAATACGACTTGGAAAGTATTCTCACTCCAGATTACTTGTTTTATGACGATCGTATTGTTAAATTTGAGTGGAGAGGTTTTTGTTAATAGTAATGCACGCGAAAGCAGCAACAGGCAAATATATTATCGCGTCTTTTGCGTAATTGGCAATATTAAAGCAGCGTTACATTAAAATTCATATATTCCTCTACCTTGAATATTAATCGAAAAAACGTGTTACCGGGATTAACTGATATTTTATTAAGCTCCAACCAACTTTAAGGTTATCTACACTTTAACTCACCTTTATTAAAATTAATATTCACATTTTTTCCATTAAGCTCCGAGAATGATAAAAATGTGGTAGAAAATTAGAAAGCTAAATGATTTTTTAAATGGTTCTATATTATAAAAACAAAAAATTATATTCAATGTAATTGAAATAACAAAATCTTTATTTTCGATGAAACTAGTAATTTACCTACGAAGTATAATAAATACTGTGTAAAGTAACAACGCCGTCATAAGATCTGACACTGTAGATGTTCCTTTTAATAATAGCAATTATAAAAGATTGTTTAATGTAACTAGCGCATAAAAACCAATTTTCAATGAAATACGGGCCAAACCGCGACAAAGAAAGCAGTCTGTGATCTCGAAACTCCAATAAAGAGAAGAATGAAAACGTTGAGTACGCCTTAATAAAATAATTAAAATAAAGGTAAAGCAAGAAAGTCAATTAAACGACCGAAAAAAAAACTAGTATTAATATTATTGGCATAAACGCAACTAGGACCAGAACATACCATAAATTTTCCCTGCAAAGATGTAAATATCTGGATTAGAAAAGAAGGCAAAAACGATTCTTCGTAATTAAATCTACAATTAAAATATCGGTATGACAGTAGCAAGAACCCGCTGGCTGAAAAATAGTTACGTAAATTTTGAATGGTGGTCCTATAGGTAACAATAACAAGGGTCAGTCGACTGCTTTTGCGAATGGGGCGAAATAAAATAAATAAAGTTATAAAATAGGCGCCAAGATCAACCTTAAGATAAACTCGAAATGACCTAATTACAACAGCTTCGCCGGATCTAAATGAGAGTACATTTACAGGTTACAACACCAAAACCAAACAACAACAACAACAACTAATAGTTCTAGGGATTTTATTAAAAAAGTAATAATAAATTGTATATCGAACCAATAGGTTATATAAATTTTTCAGATAAGCAAAATATTAAACACAAACACTGTCTAAATCAAACAAATGTTATAAATTATTGAGTACTAAATAGGTTAATAACAAATAATTAATTCAAAATTATTGATATTATAACACAGAATTTTAATAGTGTACAAATATAATAAAATAATAATTCGATAATTCAGTGCAATAAATAATGATGTTATATCTTAAAATATATGCAAAAACGTACTTACGAAAGAAGCCAAATAATCGAATATATTTTGTTCTACACAGACAAATACTAGCTAAGCGCAGAAATGAATCGGAAAATATTTAAGAGGCTTATTCTCGGATGCTACAACAGCACATGGCCAAATTGCACCTAATGGCAGTGGTCCGTAAAAGCAGTAGTAAAAGCGGTTTATATAAGCACCAACAAAGTTTCTATTATATTTAATAATTTTTACAGCTTTATGGTAGGTGAGACATAGGTAGAAACGTTAATTTACGTAAACTAAAGATTGTTAACCATTGCAACATGACCCACCTAACAAATATAAGCCCTAATAAATCCGCTGTGTTTAGTTGTGACTGCGCAATACAATTTTTTTTAAATTTTGCATTCTTTTAGATAAACTTTAATAATCCATTTCTCTATACAGATTCACACCGCAGAGGTTAAACTCTTCATATAACTGGTTTTGAAAAACATTTTTCAAACGACTTTTTCACAAATTATAAAATATACGACCAAAATGATCAGAGAAATTCTATATACACGCCAGTGCTGCATCTTGTGTTTCTCCTTCAAACCAAATAGAAAACCAAGAAGTCAGCAACCACTGAGAAAGCTTCGAGGTTACGCTAAATCATGTAACCAGAAGAAATTTGAGATCAAGTAAATTTAACGAATCATTTTATAGCAATAAGGTGTTTAAAAAGCATTTTTCATTATACGAAATTGACATATTCCAGTCATGTCATGCAATGTTTTCAATAATATGGACAACTGTAGCACTTGTGCATACTATTGACACACGGCCATCGTTCAACAAATAGCTGCCCTCGCAAATTATCGGCAAAATTCCATGCACTCCAGATATTCCGGTTAAAAAATGTACGTGCATACTGAGAATTTGCTATAAAGTGTGTACTGTATATAAGCCTATATTACAATGAATTAAGAATAACAAAATCATGGTTTTATGTAAATTAAAAACAAATATTTCAGAAAAATTCACTGAATTACATTATGTAAAATAAAAGTAAATAACAATTCTTTTGTCGACTGTATGTACTTTACCAGAAGAAAGTTAATGTGCAGTATAAACAATAATGGCAATGTAAAACACCTTCCTCTGATAAGAGTAACAAATCTCTAGAGTATAAATTAGCCAGTTTTTTTTTGTTTCCAATAAGAATGCTTACAGATGCAGAATAGATAGCAAACCTAAACTGCAAATAGTGTGGAAACCAACATCTATCAAACCCCGGGAGTTGAAATTCTATCGATAAAAGTAAATAAGAACAAGGCAAGCACAAGTCGGAACTCCTCATGTTGTTGTTTTTATCAACATGAAAGCGAATCTGCGCAAAAAGATGTTTTCTTCGAATTTTGTTTTGTATGTTAGTTTTAATTTAAGATATTTTCTACAGCTGCAAAATATATCCTATTTTCAATCACTATATAACTAGTAATATGATTATTCTCGATGATATTTTGGACTAGAAACCGAGCTGCAAAGTCAGCGAGTGCGAACGCACGAGTTGAATGTGCTGCTCGAAGAATAAATCATCGTTAATTAATCATAACACCAGTTATATTTAGTAATATAATGAATAAAAAATTATAGCTAACTAAAATTGTTTTTCACGCTACAGGCAAGGCGATACATCCATAGCTACAAAAGATGAAAATGGCCAATAACACTCGTTTACTTTTTGCTTTTGACTACGGAACTTAATAATGTCATTTACATTCCTAGGATAACAATTAAAGCAACAAGGTACAGATTCCAATATTGTATTTCAACAAGCACAGGCAACTTAGAATAATGGGGCTTTTAAAAAATAATTCCGATGACAGCAGTCAAAACGAACTTAAAAATATGATTAAATTTCTACCTGTAGCGTGAAAACTTTAATAAGTAACACCGAATGTATCGACTATTAACATTCTCGGCAGGCCACAAACCTCGACTTCGCCTCGGCTCGTATTTACCTACCTCGGCTCGTATTTACCTACCTCGAATGTTATTACGTCTTTACATTCCTTGTTACTTAATAGTTATTTATGTACCAAGTCAGTAAAGTGATTCTTTATCGAACGAGTCTGAGATTATGAGCCAAGCGAGCGAAGCGAGCGAGGCGAGTAACAGGCGAGTATAAGATTTCTAAGAAAACCAGCAGCGGAAATTTAAATTTGCGATAGTCTATTCAATTGGTTTCCGTATCGTAACTCTACCCATAAAAGCAAACTACCTGCAATGTAAGGTAAGCGCCCGCCGTGCTTCGGTGAATTACAAATTCCACTTTGGATGTCGGACAAAAATGGCTATAATAGCTTTATTTGGGAAGTTATCAAAAATATGCAAAGAATGAAAAATGTATTTCTAACTAGAGCTAATTGATAAGCCGTAGTTAAAATCACGTAATCATGTAAATGCTGGAAAACGCGTTGTTGATATTTAAAAGTATCGTTTCGAGTTTAGTAAAAAAGTAATTAATTGGCCTTAGGTTTTTCTATCAGATTCTGTGCTCAATTTGTCGAAATTTAATTATGGAAAAAAAAATCACTACTAAAGAAACATGTTTAACTTCCGTTTCCGGTATAGGATTTTGTTTGAAAAGCTTTACTAGAACTACAATTTTCGATACACTTCTTGATTTAAAATTTCATAAAAATCGGTGCAGTAGTTTCGTCTTTAGAGGCGTCACACAGCCACACACCCACCCACCTACAGACGGACATTTTAAAAAACACTCTTTT
Organism: Ctenicera cuprea; assembly: GCA_958336395.1. Lineage (NCBI taxonomy): Eukaryota > Metazoa > Arthropoda > Insecta > Coleoptera > Elateridae > Ctenicera > Ctenicera cuprea. The sequence goes on along the minus strand of OY284492.1, from coordinate 27,880,556 downwards.
GGGCTCCTCGAGGCCCAAAACGTGTACTTCTATTAAATTACAGATTTCGAAAATTTTTATACAATCAATACTTCCCTATACCGAAGGTATGGGAAAGTAAAATGTGATACTACCATACAAAATGCCATAGAAAAACTCAAAAACAAAATTAAAAATATATAGTATAATGTAAACAAACCTTGATGACGTCACTACTTCGAAAGAGATGGGGTTTTTCAAGTAAATTACCTGCAAGAGTAAATTACTGTTTGACGTGTTCAATGTTTTTTTTTTGAAAAACATAAAATTATCGAGATATGAGCTTGTATCCATACTTTATTAACACCCTCTATACATATAAAAGGTTTTATCCAACTTGGAAACGGTGTGTTAGCAAAGCAAGATAAAGAAACAAAATCCGAAATACTTGTAAAAAAAGACAAGAAGCTACTACAGTTTGCATTAGGTAAAAAGGATATACACAACCATTGATAAATAGAAACGAACATTGGCGACTACAAGGAAGCGGGTCAAAGCCGGCGCCGCGCCGGCCGCGCCCAGAATCAAATTTCGGGGATATTGCCTCCATGGCCGTAGGATAATAGGATAATAGTAAGATTCCCTAAACTGGTATTTTCCCCTGACGCAATATGTGTTAAAAAGTTTATATATAAACAAATATTCGACTAAAAATGTACACAGAAGAACATTGTTTGACTGTGGTTGATAGAAATACGATGATTTTAGATTACGGATTTAGTAGTAAAATGCATTCTCTGCAGACAATTGAAAGGTTTCTAACTGGTACCTAACTAAATAGATTTCTTATGTGACTTTAATAGTGCGCCATTGATAAAAATTGATTTTATCTCGAGATATACTTATAAATAGTATCTCTGATACAAGTAACTTCATCGATGTTATAAACCTTCCTAAAAAAGAAATGTCGAAAATATGTTTGACCATGTAAATGTATAAATTTTTCATTTTGCTTGAGCTTACTCGACTTTATTTGTATCTTGTACTTCAGAGAGACATTCTTTTCAGCCTTACGTAGATTAAAAACATGCATACGGTAAACGATGAGCCAGAAAAGACTGAATTGTGTTCTATGTAAAACTGCTATTTGTGGAAGTACTTTCTTATCTTAAAAAAACAATTTTACTGTACTATGTAATCTACTATCTGTGTACTTTATTAACAATTATTCGAAATATATGCTATATGTTTAGATTAGTATTGATACCTCAAATTAATTCAACATTTAACCCCCCCCCCCCCCCCCTATCATTTTCAAAGGTTGGCGCTTATGATAAACGAAGGAGGGCAACAAAGCATGAGGAAAAGTAAGTTGAAGAGCTAGAGTTAAACCACTTACTATTTTATAACTAACTGAATCGAATTTAAATAAAAAGAGTGGAATAGCGCAAAAAATAATACACAGGGTTATTCAAAAGTAAGGAATAAAATTCGTATTTCTGTAATGCGTTGGTTTTTGAAAGAATTCTCAAACACTTAAATTGCTTTAAATATAACTGCATCTTTATGTGATATCTTTTGTTTTCCAACGTCAACCTCCGCAACCTTAGCCACCTTAACTTAATTTTTTTAAACAGCGACTTATACTTTGCGTGGGCTCGTTGGATAGCTTTCAAAAAACTGCAATCAAAGCTATCATCATAAATCAACTGCGATCGTTGGCTTTTAAGTTATAACAATTGAAACAAAAAATGCACATTTTTCGTATTTTGTTATTAAGACGTCAATATCAAGTAACCAACACAACAATTTATAGCCAGTGTTAGAAGTGTTTTCTTTTAGCATGACTTCTAATTTTGTCACCACATTCCAGCATCATCAATATTGCAATTCTCTGTCTTTCTGATAGTTGGGGCAATATTTGTCTGTTAGACTTCGCTAAATTGAAAAGTTACAACACGTTGTATTTGGCAAACAAAGTGACGTAGAAGTAAGTAAACAATAATTTATAAACAACATGACATGAGCCACCTTGTAAATTATTGGTATGGGTTTGGTTACTTGATATTAATGTCTTATTAAAAAAATATGAAAAAAGTACATTTTTCGTTCAATCGCCATAATTTAATAACCAACCATCCCAGTTCATTTATGATGGTAGATTTGAATGCAGTTTTTCGCAAGCTTTCAACAAGCCTACAGAAAGTGTAGGTTGCTATTTATAAAAATTAAAGTCAAGGTGGCTGGGAAAGGGGAGGTTGACGTTAGAGAACAAAAGATGTAACGTACAGATGCAGTTATTTAAATCAATTTAAGTCTCTTAAGTCTCTCTTACGATTTTTTCAAAAACCGACGCGGTACAGAAATTCAAATTTTATTGTTTACTTTTAAATAACTTACTTACTTACTTAATCCTCTTCATTTCCATTGGAACATAGGGCATTCACGACATGTCTCCACCTCACTCGGTTTTGGGCTTCGATCTTAATCTGGTTCCATGTTTTATTGAGCGTGTTGAGTTCCTTGTGGACGCTTCTCCTCCATGTTTCCTTCGGTCTACCACGCTTCCTCTTGCCAGCTGGACTCCATTCTAGCGGTTGTTTAGTTATATCACTGTGTGGTTTCCTTAGAGTGTCGCCTATCCAGCTCCACTTTCTTTTTCTAATTGTTTTGCTTATAGGTTCCTGGTGTGTGCGTTCCCATAGTTCAATGTTTGTTATTCTATCCGGCCATCTGATTCTTAGTATTTGTCTAATGCATTAATGCATTTATTTATAAAACCCTGTATTTTGGATGTTGTCTTTTTTGTAACCTTCCAGGTTTCTGCGCCATATAAGAGTACACTTTTAACGTTCGTGTTGAATATTCTTATTTTGGTGTTTAGAGATAATTCGTTTGAGCTCCATGTTGTTTTTTAATATATGAAAGGCATATTGTGCTTTACCTATCTGTGACTTGATGTCTTGTTCTGTGCCTCCATCTTTGTCCACTATACTTCCCAAGTAGCAAAACGTTTCTACTCTTTCTAGATTTTCCCCGTCTAGTATGATGTCATTTGGCCTATTTATATTCATGACTTTTGTTTTCTTTTTGTGTATTTTCAGGCCCAGTTTTTCCGCTTCTCTTGCTACTTTTTCCGTTTTAACTTGCATGTGTTCTTGTCTTGAAGATAGTAGACATATATCATCAGCGAATTCCAAGTCTTCTAGTTGTGTGGAAGGGGTGCATTGTATTCCAGTTCTATTGTTTGTTGCTTTTGTCATGACCCAATCGATTAGTATTATGAAAAGATGTGGTGACAGAATGCACCCTTGTCTTACCCCACTTCCTACCTGTATAGGGTCTGAGGCACTTCCATTATGAACAACTTTTGCTGTGTAGTTATTATAGAATTGTTTTATTATGCGAATGAACTTATCTGGTATTCCGTATATTTCTAGTATTTTCCACATCCTTGTTCTGTCTACACTGTCGAAGGCTTTTTGGAAGTCTATAAAGTTTAGATATATCCTGCTGTTCATCTCAATTGACTGCTCTATGATTATTCGCAGTGTGCAGATATGGTCAATGCATGATTTGCGTGCTCTAAACCCTGCTTGGTTTTGTCTTAATGCCTGGTCAATTGCTTCCTTCATTCGCTCCAGCATTATGCGCGTTAGTATTTTGCTGGTGGTACATAACAATGTTATGCCTTTCCAATTTTCACACTTAGTGATATCGCCTATCGGGAGTTTCCATTCCTGCGGCATCTCTTCGTTTTGCCAAATTTGTTTTACCAGTGTATGTATTATATCTGTGCTAGTTTCGATGTCGGCTTTAAAAAAACTCTGCTGTGATGTTATCAATGCCCTGTATATTATATTATGTAATCGTTACTAAGTCGTTAAACCAACGTTATTTACAAATCGTAGGAGAATAAAAGGGTTAATTTGAAAAAAAAAATCCCCAACACTACGACAGGCGCCAACTGCTAAAACCATAATGGTCTTCTAACTAACATGCAAACCAACAAGCATGACACTAACGGTAATATTAACCACAAACCATGGCAGTACTAAAAAAAGAATTGCTATCGTAGAATGGAGAAATAAATTTATTCTAGACAAATCTCATGTAAAACCCATTAAATATTATAAGCATTCTATGGCTTTTAACAGACGAAGAGTTATAGAATAATTAGAAATGTGCAAAGCGAGTCAAGGTACTTAAAAGCCTTAGCAGATATACAGAATTGTACCTCTTATCTGAATTATATAACTATTCCTGTTAATCCTAATCTGCAAAGTTTACCTTACATAGATCGTACAAACTATAAGAGAAATAAATCGCTCTGGAGATGTAAACCTTTAGCAGCCCTATTTCTTTTTAACTACTTTTTTCGATAGCAAAAATAAGATTTATTTTTTGAGTTCTGTACAATTTCTCCCAACTTTTAATATTTGAAAACATCATAAAACACTTCGTAGCCGTTTAAACTTAAATCAATTAGTTACTCATTTAGGTATTCCAAATTTTCAAACATACCTTAGTTTGTATGAATTTTAAACGATTCAGCCTTCCTAGTGTAAACTTTTATTTAAACTAGAATACTTTTGCAGGCTTTGACGTGCACATTCATAAAATTTGTTAGGTTTAAAGAGCAGTGATAGGAGTTCTATTACCATAAACTGCACAATGCTTCACAGGGATTTAGAAGTTGGGCAGCTATACACAGAGGATTACAAACTGATGATTTATTAACTAAGCTAAACCTAGTCATTATCATACCCAAAATTACCTAATGTAGGGTAGTAGATGCATAATCAATATAGGAGCTGTCAAATCCTGTATTACTCGCGGAGTGCATAAGCTTGTTTTATAATTCTTTGCAGTTTATAGTAAATCAAAATCTGGCTTATATAAAATTATAGAAGCAAAACAATGTTTTCCTTACCAATTTTAATTTTTTAACTGTCGGCTAACCGCCACGATATGTTCCTCATAAGCACAATTCTTAACGAGTTTCCGATTCAAATTATTTCATTACTTTCCGTTCTAGAAGTGCTCTTAACTCCATCTTTTAATTTTTTTTAGTTTGGAGTTTTCGGGTTTTTCCCGATTTTTACAAATTAGCAATTCTTAAGAATTGAGGTTCCACTTGAGAATGGTTTGGCGATGTTACTGTAACAACAAGAATGATTATGCTTATTTTATAATATTGAAATTTTTAACGGTTGGGGGACCTGGTCACAACTTCCACTGGACACAACCCCCACAGTGTGTTTTAATCAACGCGTGATAATCATTCATAACCAACAACTTATATTTTGTTCACAAGGCCCACATTGGACACAACTCACAAATACCATTTTAGACGTCAAGGCCGCCTTGGTCACATGCCCCATTTTTCGTTCTGATCACCACCCCCTGAGAGCAAAACTTATGTCTTCTTTTCTGAACTTTCTAGCTGTAAAATGGCGGCCACTATGATTTTCTTAAATTTTGATTTAACACCTTATTACTCGAAACGCTTTGGCAAATCGAAATCAAATTTGGTGTTGTAGTAGTTGTAAGAAGACAAAATAATAATATGTACTAGAATTTGTAAGCGTATGAAAACTAATTTTAAAATTTAGATATTTCAAAAAAATAGCTCAAAAACTGGAAACATTATTTTTTTAAATGTAGGCTTGTAGAGCTAGGAATGTGCTACAATCTAGTTCGTGTTCCTATTCGCTATCTCTAAAAAAAAAAGCAATGTAAGCGCGAGATTACTTTCCGTCTCGCATTTACGTTCCAGCATTTCCGTTCTATTCGTTCACAAGTTACTCCTGTCGGCCGCCGCCAAAGAAGTTTCACTTCAAAAGCTTCGATGCAAGATGGCAATCAGTCTAAATTATATACGAGGATACGAACATTTTAATTAAATTTTTTTTAAATTTTTATTAAGTTTTCTAAGGCAATCTAAATCTAAACTATAAAAAAATATAATTATATTTTTCTTCGTTTTCTATGATCAATGACTTAATATTAGTTATTGTAGTTAGGTACTCTATAAATATTTTTTGTGTTATTCAAGATACAGTTATGTTTTTTAAAGAAAACTTATAGAACGTTTGAGAAAATTAGTAGAAATATTTCGAAACTAAAATAATGCAATAGGTATATCAAAATTTTGCAATAAAAGACGACATTCCCAACAAACTTATACGAAAATGTTGGGAACTAAAAGGAGAATCGTTTTGACATTTATTGTAGTTTATCTTTTGTTTCTTTGCTCGTTATTCCGTTCGAGACCCCATTCCTAATTTAGTTTTACTTTATTCTTTCAGCAGCATACCAATGAAACCAACAATATTTTGAAATGCTGAGTGCTTGGCCTGGTCCTGGTCTGGAATGTTTTCAAAATTTTTACTGACTAATAAGTGGTCTCAACTGTAAATTTTCAGATAATCAACCAGAATAAAACCACATAAGAGATCCTTTACAGTAAGATGTTATTCGTACAGACATTTCATACTGCCATATCAAATCCAATCTTAAATTATTTATTCTTTAAACTCATAACCGGTTGTGATCACAAACAAAAGGTAATAAATATTACGTACAAAGGTTAACCGCCTGATTTTTCACGGTAGAATACAAATCTGAATTTATTTTATAGGAGCACTAATAATTACAACCAGTTTTTTGATAACATCGTTTAAAAAAATCTCTTAACAAATCTATGAATAGAGATATAATGATGTAATGTGGGATTCCTAATCTTCTATCACGAACTCCCCGATTCACCGCCGATCCGGCAGTTTCCTCGATACTTATAAAATACATTTGATTGAGTCACGTACAGAACAGTCTTGTTTAAGATTTGTAAATTGAAAACTAAAATATGCAAATTAATGCATGGAGTGCTGATACGCATTATAATAAATAGTAGTAACTGTTGTTTAAACGTGTATGAAACCCTACAAATTCTAACAATAATAACACAATGAATGTTTAACTACAACTCTACGCAAGCTATTAAAATGAAAAGCCGTGTCAACTGCCGCGGCTCCGCTGAGGTCAACTTATTTAACTTTGACATAAACATCGGCGCTAACCGCTCAGTTGAATGTTTCCTCTTTAGAAATGGTTTTTGTAATGACAGCTAGCAGCATATTATATTTAAATAATACAAACAAATAGCGTTAACCCAATTTTCTTATTTGCATCGAAAACTATACTGGGCTAATGCATCCCAGTGCGTATGAACATGCGCCTTATATAATAGACTTGTAAAGCTCTGGCTTCGAGTATGGAGAGATGGTTGTCGCAAAAAAGTAAGACATGGGGAAGAGACCGAATTTAATATATAGATCAGTAACCAATCGTATCATTTTAGACTTTTATTTGATTGAATAACAATTTAAAAAATAATCACTATCTGTTTTCGACAACTAACCTAAAGAGCCTCTAGACGTGACAACATTGTTTAAGAAACTTCGTGAAATGCCCAGTTACACCATCTATCTGCGACCACTCCGATCGTTATAATATTTTATGAGTTCGATAGACTTTTAAAGTATTTTATTAGGATCTGCAAGAAGTCTCGACTATTAAAAAATTAAGAAAAAAAAACGATATTTTTAATATCAACAATGCGTTTTCCGGCATTTACGTGATTATAACTTTGCTTGTCAATTAGCTCTAGTTAAAAAATATATCTTTTATTCTTTGCGTGTTTTTGATAACTTCCCAGATGAAGCTATTATAGCCATTTTGTCCGACATCCGGAGCGGAAATTGTTATTCGCGGAAACGCGGCTGGCGCTTATATTGCTTTAGTGCAGTTAGTCGCTGCTTCTATGGATTGAGTTACGGTACAAAAATTAAGTAAACAGGCTATTGCAAATTCCAATTTTCGCTGCTTGTTTTCTTAGAAATCTAATACTCGGTGAACTGTACAACGTTATAATTATTAAAAGTTACCCGTTTGCAAATACGGTAAGTATTAATATGTGGTACGGGAAAGTCCACTCGTAGTCCACACTTCAACTTTTTTTTAATGTAGTACAACTATCGTTACCGCGTCTCCGATGTGGCGTTCGATTCCACGGGAGTGGTAGAACTAGTATGATGTATCAGTCAGTGACGTAAAACGATGATAAAAACACACTTTTGAAAATACGAAATAAACACTCGCTCCGCTACGCTCCGCTCGTGCCTAATAAAACTCAACTAAAATGACGTTTCTAAAACTTGTTGCATAATATACTATTATATACCTATAATCATTAATATATTGACTTATACTTTCAATACTAGACTTAAATGTCCGGACACTAACTGATGTGTTATTTTAATAAAGAAATAGCCAAATATTGCGTAAACAATAAGACATTTTCTAATTTGATAAACAATGAAATTAATTTTCCCGTCCTATCAGTCAAATCAATTGGTCATCAATGATACTGATCATATGAACTCTCCGATTTCAAAACATGTTTCACATGACTACCGACCTGTTTCCAAGAATCGTCTTAGCTCTAGCATTTCTTCTATTATTGACAAATGTTCAGTTCTATATACGAAATGTAGGGCCTAAATGCTGTATTTATTATGTAAACCCCGTTGTGCATAATTCGATTGTAGTTGCTTCGTTGCTGATAGCGTTGCTTGATGGAATTGCGAACGTGGAAAGAAAATATAAGAAGGTAAATTATTTAAATCAGATGCAATGCATTAAGCATAATTTCAAAAGAATTTAGATAATCAAGACATCAATAATAAATTTCGCATAGAAGTTTTTAATATACTAACTTATCTAAGCGCCAAAATTTTCTTTTTGTTCTTGTAAAAACAGACTTATTATACAGATTTATCTCATTACTCGGTGTTATTCTTTAGGTGTTCTTTTAATAAAAAATTAATTAGGTAGAGCAGGAAGTCCATAACGTTGTATAAGAAAAATAAAACACAGAATCCTTTTAATTAAATCAAAGGTGTATCTACGGTATCTTATTAATTAAATTTATGTACCATCATTCTTTATTTTAGCAAGTCTGTAAGTAAAAGAAACACTAATAGAACACAACGGAGAAGTTTTGCGGTGTTTTATTTGAATTTCATATTCGCGTGCAGTGATGAAATATTTTTGAACCTTTTAAAGAGCATCTATTGTCTTTCCTAAAAAATTCCATTTTATTCACTTAAAAGCATAAAAATGCCTTTAACCTTAATAAGATTTGCTAGATGAAAGCGTATTTAATGACAAAATTCCACCGGAAGACGAAGAGCAATCTTGCTTAATTATATTTTGTAAGCTTCTAAAGCGTTAAGAGTAAAAGATTAAAAAAGCGTAAGTTTATTAAAAAGACGATAATTAAATCAGAAACTTAACATTTTTTATCATCACAACATTACGATACAAAAACTTTACATTCTAACGGAAAAGCGATAGAACAGAATTTTTCATACATCGTTTATCTAAAGCGGTCTCGAAGGCAAAGTTTCTCTTTGATTCATGAGTTTCTTTAAATCCCACTGAGGGAGGATGAAGCACCTGTGGTGATTTTAAGTTTTAGGTAAGCTTTAGCAATTCGAAAGGCATTTCTGGATTTTTGTAACCGTCCCTCAGTTTTATCGCTTTTGAATTTTCCGGAAAAGTTAAATTGTGCATATCTAACAAAACGAAAACTAATAAAAACTCTATTCGTGTAATTTTTCAGAAATTCTCTCGGGTGGTTTTAAATTGCAGAGGAAGACGTAAAAGTCATAGCGCCCACGTAAATTTAGAGCTCGTCGAGATATTCAAGTAAATTCAGGTTGCACTTCAAGCACCAGACAAATAATTTAGTTTAAAAGCTAAGCGTTTAAATTTTGTAAAAAGAAAAAGTTTGTTTGTTTATGAGCATAGTAAACCTTGTTTTCTTTGTAAGTTGGTATTACACATTTTCTCAAGGTTTCAAGATTTACTTTTAAAGAATAAACACCTTTATAACCTTACATCTATTATTCAGGGCCAGACATATTTTTCATTTAGTAAAATTATAAAATAACCTCGGCAGTAACTGTGAACAGTGTGCACTATTATTTAACTAAACTGTAAAAAAACATAAATTAGTAATAAGGTTAATTAGGGGAAGTTACGGTAAAACAGTTCCGAAAGTATTGTAGTTGGAAAGTTTGCTCTAAATATAAACGCTCTTCTTAAGCTTTTCGCACCATAAATATGTCTAGAAAAAGCGAATAAACATAAGAAAATAAACCGCAAGGAAATACCACATACAACGCTATGAATCACCACCAATAACATTGCAGTATCATATAAATCACAGAGATATTTCATGTGCAACTTAAACCCAGATCTAAAGAAAAACACATGAAAGGGGAACTTGTATACAAAGGATTTTATTGTGAAAAAGCTTCACAGAATTTGGTGGAATACTGTCGGTGAGATGAAACAAAACCTGACGTTTCAGTTTCCACTTTTAGGGATTTCAATTTAAAAACTACAGTTGAAAACATCGTAATAAAATTATTTAAAAATTAATTGTTAGGAATAGAAACCAAACATTACAAAATAATCTAGACTGGTAGGCTTATGCTATACATAAGAGCTTAAAAAATGTAAAAATTAACAGAAAAGTAGTAATTCGCGGAATCAAAAATTCAGTTGAAAAAAGCTGGAGAAGAAACAAATTCTGTTCTTTAATAAGATGTAAAGTAAAATTAATAAAAAAAAAACTGCAGAGTAACTGCCGCAGGACCTCCCTTGCATTCATTGAAATTTTGAAAATTTGTTAAATGTTTCAAAAATTTTTGAAAATCCTTAAAAATATTTAACATTATTGACAATTTTATAAAAATTTAGAAAATTTTTTAAAAATTTTGAAATTATATTAAGTTATTCACTCATAACGAATGCTTTTTGAAATATTTAAAAATTCTGCTATTTTAGAACTTGACGAAATTTTGAAAATTTTTTTATTGTTTGAAAACAAATTTTTTGATAAATTTTGAATCTTGACAAGTAGTAATTTTCGAAAATTAGAAAATTATCAAACTTGTGTTTGAAGTTATCTCTATGGGTATTCTATTCGTACAGCGAGAAGGTAAAAATCAAAACTAATTTTATTTAAGCATATTTCAATTCACTTACAAATAGAATTGATACACCAAGAACGTAAACAATGTTAAATAGAAGATTATGATACAGGGAACCCCAGATAACCATATTCTTTGAAAAACTATGTTAAGCAAGGCTCGTTATGATAGCATTCTACCTCGTTAGATAGTCTTAAGGGATATCATCTGTTCTGAATCACTACAAACGGAAGGAACTTGGGAAACGGCATATTACGCAGCCTCCGGACTGCGTTTGCTGTTTATTTCAACAGTTCCAAGTATACCGCAAAACCAATTCGATACTACTTATTCAGCTATGAAAAAATCCTTTGAATTTGACACTCTCATAAAATTTATTTAAATCACAAAGTTTTTATACATACTTAATTTGCTAATTTTTGTTTTCTTGTTAATTTTAGCATAGCAAGTGAAATCAAAATCTCTATTTACTTTCCAAATTTCGCTGCCAGACATAATGAATAAAATGAATTTAATATTATATAAACAGCGTTTTGAAAACAAAAGCTATTTTGTTTGAAAAGCAAGCTATGTTATTTAATTTCGGTATAACCTAGTGAGTGATTCCGAAAATGTTAATAGTACTTAAACATTGACAGCTTTTCTGTTAAGAATTTTGTTACTTTATACTTTTTAGTTATAACCTGCTATTGATTAATTGAAAAAGTGTTTTTATTTACTTAGTCTATATTTCCAGCGCTATTATTAAAACAAGTATGAAAAAGTACAGCTCGCTGTTTGAACTTTGCAACTTATAATTTTTTTGTATACAAATAACCGAAGCACTTCGCCTGAACGTGCTCATAATTTATATCTTTTGCCGTTTTATGTTTTTAGAATCACGTTCCAGCTTTAACAGTTATTATAATGTAAAAATTCACTTAACATGCTCAGTTACGTATAGCTATGCAGGTAGTAACCTATCGATTTCGCCTAGAATTAGGACGCACCTAAGACGAAAGTCCCGGCCGAGAAATAGGTAGTGACAATACAGAATACAATTGATTTTTTACTTTCCTATACTTTCAGTATAGGGAAATACTGATTTCATGCAAACTTCCGAATTTTACAAAAAAATTTACTCTAAAAATGGCCACACGATTTTGTTTTAGTTTTGTTTCTTATGAAGCTATGAATTATATTCAATTTGGTTCGTGTCCCAGTTTGCTTACTTCGTTGTGAAACCTTCTACGAATTTTTGAAATCGCACATTCTTACCTCCTTATTTAATAAACTAGAACCGATAAAAAATTTTTGTTTAGGCTAAATTGCTTATGAGTGATAGTAAAATAAAGTTCTCAGCTTAATTGTTAAATGCAATACTTGGTGGACGAATTTGTCCTTCCGTTTTTATCTTTCTTTCTAGCTTTAAAATGGCGGCTGCTACAATTTCTTAAAAACCTTAATTTTGGCGCCTTATTCCTCCAAAACAGGTTGACAGATCTAGTTTAAATATTTTTGAAGATTTGAGTTTCAACGCCCATTTGCTCAAAAACGAGTGATCAGATTGGTATTGGAAATGCTTTAAAGAAACACAATGTTACAAGCTACTAGAACTATTGGAACTACTAAAACTCTGAAGTTAGACAAATAACAAAATTTTACTTATTCAAACACTTACTGCTCAAAAACCGACAGAACGATTTTTTTAACATTTTGTAAATTTATAGACCCATGAATTTGATTTGACTTGGTTGGTTTCACAGTCCGCTAACTTCTTTGTGACACCTTCTATGAATTTTTTAAATCGAAAATTAACACCTCTTTATTTAATTACCGGGATCCGATAAAGAAATTCTGTTTAAGCTAAATTGATCGTAAGTGATAGTAGAATAAAGTTCTCGTAACTTAAATTTTAAATACGCCAATATGAGGAGGGGAGGAATAATGTTCCCGTTCCTGCTAAACTTTTGGTGGACGAATTTGACCTTCCATTTTTGGGTTTCTTTAATTCTAAGCAATTTTTTCCAAAAAATTAAGAAATCGATTTTCTTTGCAAAAAAATTTGGGGAAATTAAATGTACTATCAGTTTACTTTACAATATCACTCGCTCTCTCTCTCTCTCTCTCTATGTGATTCCTTTGCGTTGACCGAAGTATATCGGCGCGTGACCAAAGTACACAAACTGCTTCATATCTACCTTTGCTTTATTTTGGCAGTTTTTTAGTTGTTGCAAAACACTTTTATATCAAAATGTCACTTGATGAAAGTATGTCAACTTCGCGCAGTCACTTTTGAATAAACCTTAGTAAAATTAAAATTTTAAAACTAGAGTGCTATAATAAAACCTTTAAATTATTTTTATCAGGAACATGTATTTACGCTCATTATCGGTAAATAGGGATCACTAGTTACATTACTTGCTACTATTTAACTGACATTCTATTTAACCAGTTAGAATGTTCGATTGCTGTATCAACAAAGAAATCAAATTAGTTTTTAAGTGAAACAATCACTTGTGGCGTTTAATAAGTGAAAAAAATATAAAAAAACGACTAACAACAGAGGAAGCAAATTATAACCGTAGCTGCGCTACGACATAAACGGAGTGACAAACATTTCGCATTAGATTTCCTGTAATTGAAAATAATCAAAATATATCGTAAATAACTGCCGACGATGTTAGGCATGACTAATAGAACTCGTGGCCATGATTATAATCTGAACTAGTACCCGTAAACTATCAACCTCACCACTACGTCTTATTTGACGTTTCAGCATCCAATAGAAAAGTTTAATCAGACTATTAATGACGTAGAAATTATCAGAACGAAATTGAAGCAAATCATTCATTTGTTTTATTTAATAGGTACCTTTATAAACAAAATTAATTTGATAGTTTGATATAGAGAATTATTCATTCATTCATTCCCATCTATTTCTTGAACGATTTGTTTGTTAAAAAATAGTTGTCAAAAAGTTTCTTTTTAAAAAATTACAAAATCCTAATATGAGAGCAGTAACATTCGACTGGTCAGCATAGCCATGTAGTATCGAGAAATCAACAAAAATTATCGTCAGCGGGCTGTGGAATGAAAAGTCATATCTTTACTAGATTAAGGGAATGTTTATAATGTCAATTTCAGGTTAGGTTGTGCCAGCTGGAATTAAATAATAATGAAACGTCATTTTTAGGAGCAGAAATCTTTTATGTAATATTTTCATTGGGATACCTCTCGGAATTCCACAAAACAAGAAGGAACCGAAGAGGTCCAGTCTCCGTCAACTTAAAAAACCATTCCGAAAGTAAGATTCAATAATGAATGCTCTTTGAAATGTAATAAAAATCATTTTAACAATTTGCCAGATTAGTATAAAAAAATGATAATTAATTATTATCTGACATTATAAACATTCCCTTCGTCTAGCAAAGACGTGACCTTTGATTCCACAGCCTGCTGAGGATCAGTTTTTTTGATCACTTGATATGTATGTAAAACATATTCTAGGGTAGTCCTAGATTTCAACAATTGTTAGTGCAGCATGATTGTTTATTATTTCCAAATGTGTCAACTGAGTTCGAAAATGTATTGCTCTCGTATTGCTATGATAGATATAGTATTTATTTTGGGAGAAGCTAATTGTACATTGAATCGTGCAAAAAAAATTTATCATGAATGATTTCCAGATCGTCGACAACCAAATAAGTTGATTATTAGATTGTGTAACTAAATTTGATACATCGATAGAGTAAGGTTAGTGATATTTCATCGGCAATTGTTTAAATCCATGACTATCGTAGAATTGGTTTTACATACATAATTCCATAGCTATGCGGACCAGTCCAATGTTACTGCTCTCATATTAGGATTTTGTCATGTTTTAAAAGAAATTTGTAATATAATGTTAGGGTTGGATTTTTTAGTGAATAATTTTTGTATTGTCATTTTTAAAGGTAACGTTTATCTTAAATAAAATACACATACTATTCCACTGGCGTAACTAACTGAGAATTTGGGTCAAGATGACTTCGGTCAGAGAGCGAGAGAAACACTCCTTAAGTAAGGATCGTGAACAAATGTGCTTGAACTGGGGTAGATCGTTTTTGCATATAGAGTAGTTTAGCATGCTTTTGATTTGCTGTGCATGAAAACTGTGTGATTTACCTGTAAAATAAGCCAGTGCACTAGTGGCTAATTAGTAGACGATCGGTATAATATTCTGGTATGTAGCTACAGTGATCTGTGTTGTTTGGAAGGTGAGAGCTCTCGAGTTTTGGCCTGGTGTACTTGTGCAAGTGTGGTTAACCATAAGCTTGCAAAAGGAATTACTAATCAAGGCCTACAAACTTTGTATCCTGTGACATAATACGCGCTATGTAATTCTCGTCATGTCACTTGACATAAGCGGTCGGATTTCCACCCCTATTGACCCTTTCGGAGATGCAGCAGTGCAAACGGTTTACAGGTGTTAATCTGAGTATTGACGAGAAATTGACCAATGGCAAGTAATGTGAAAGCAATTACCATTGAGATGTAGCCAATAAAAGTGTAATGAGATGTCAGAAGTATTGTAAATTATCTATTCTGCCAAGGAGTGAGAGGTGGGCCCCCCGGTGAGTTAAACCACAGTATATCAGATAGCGACAGATGGTGAGTCTTTTTTCTTTGTTTCATGTTTCCATATGTGATGTCGTTTCTTTGCGACCCTTACCGGTAACTCGATTCCAACACTCCACCCCCGGTTAAAAAGAACGTGTGAGGCCTGATTTATGTTAAACGATCTTGGGTTACACTAGCCTTATACCTGTCTTTGTTGTTGATCAAGGAAATTGGTAATCAAAAATAGCGCTCCTAACAGTAATCATATTAAAATGTTATACTGTTGAAAAGAGGAAAAAATCATCTATCGATTGATGCCAAAGTATACCTATCGTGTAATAAAAAAAAGGGCCGTGTCTCATCGCTAGGAATTGTGAAGTAACAAGAAAGTTTTATGTGCACTAAAATATACGTTAGAGCCCAACAAACAACTGTTCTACATACAATTTTTTCAACAAACAAATTGTTAAAGAAATAGACGGGGGTCGTATTTCCATGAATAACTCTGTATTATTCGTGCAATAATCCAATCCAATACCACTCGTGAATTGAAAAATAGTCTGGTTAAATTGCTCAAACTTTATGACTAGCAATTCGGTATTTTAACCCGATTATTTTATTGAAAAGATTCGAAAAGAAGGAAAACCTGTCTAATTTCCATTTCCAGCTTCAAATTGATTTAAAATCATCCATTTTTGTTATACCTGGGTACTCAATTATACAAGGTAAGGCAAAAGTATAGAGTATTGGTTGGGGAAACGTAAATATTATTTGCATTGAAAAATATTTATGATAAAAGTTGCTCACCACTTTCTCCTTTTTTGCCATCTTTCCTTGGTCATACCTATATCACACAACTTATTACGATATCCAATCTTTGTGTTAGATAATAACAAAATGTAGCAAATTTAGTGTTAAGTTTTTAAATGACAATATAATTTTTTTTTGTCATTCGATAGATGTTCTTTCTTTCTCTTTTTTAACCATCTACAATCTTTACACCTTTACATAACAAAACTTTCAGGAAATTGATAGAAAACCTTAAGAGAAATCTAACGCTTTTTTCCCCGAATCTTCTAGCTTCAAAACGAGTTGTTGGAAATATTAACGCCTTATTACTCAAAAACAAGTTAAGAGATCGGGAAAAAATTGGAGTTTGCATAGCCCACGGGAACACGTTACTATCTAATAGATTTATACGCAACTATTTAATTAAATTTATAACAACTTACGGCAGATAACTGAGTCAGAGGTACTTACTTGATAGTAGACTGGTGGTACAAGTAAAAACATTGCTTAGGTAACCAATTTAGCACCTGTGTTGACATTAATTCCTAAAACAATAGCTGACAAAACACAAGCATTCGAAGTCAACACTAGAAGTATCAAAAGGTATTAGATATTTGCAATTCAACAAAAATTTTTTTTTTGTTTAAGGCAGTGTAAAAAATTAAATAACATTGAATAATGTTTTTACAATTTATTTAACCAAGTACAAAAATTAAAGCAAACGTACTAGTTGCTACAGAACTCTTTTTGAATTGATCCTAAGTCTGAAATGTATCTTCTAATAATTTTATTTTTGATATTATGATATTCTGTCACATTCAGACCATTTTGACACAATTCATTAGAATGCTATTTGTTTATGTTTACATTTCATCTAGAAAGAATTGAAACATCTTGCAAGTACATTTTCAATTTATACAAAAAGGAGAATATTTGTTCATTGCATGGTTATCTAAAAATATTGTACATTTTTTCTCCCAAAGCATGAGATTTGATATGAAAAGTTGCTTTTATCGTTGATTAAGGTGATTAGCTTTGATATTGTACATTGATTTAGATTTAAGACATTTTCGTAAAACGTTTCCCAAATTATTTTAGAGCAAAATTGCAAAGAGATAAAAAAAACTGCATCTATTGTATGTTTTACTTTTTAAACAATATAACCATTTTACCATAAAAATGAGAGATAACGTTTAAGAATTTAATGAATACTAGTTAATTAATAGCGACTAGCCACGACATTGACAATTAAAAACAATCGTTGGTATGATAACAATAATAAAAAATACTAGGTTTATTCAATATAGTTATTAGTTTGGTTAATTTTTAAACGTTTTTTTTATGTAAAAATGTTGTAATATTTGAAAATCATTCGTTAGATGCAGTATTAATGCTGGCCAATTTATCTATCTACCATTTTGCTGCACAATAATCAAGGCAGGCAATATTTGCAAGAATTTTCTGTTTATTTTACGTAGTAACGTCCTATGTCTCAAATCTACATCAACAGCTTGTAGGTATGTATAGGCATATGAGTGTAAGAACAATATGATATATAGTAGAATCACGTTTAGAACCAATTTACGTCATCAATACCTATCGACACAAATTTTTAATACCAAATCCAGAAAACAAAAATCAAATGTTTTCATCATTAAATAATGCACAAGGAATAATATTATAATGATCAGTTTCAAGCAAATGTTAAAATTTCTGCATAAAATAGTTAATATTTTTAATTGTCTGTAGTAACAAGGAGAGAATTCTATGATAATGTCATTTTTCATGGCATTGGATTGGCATCACTAGGTCACACGTTTACATATCGATCCTCTATCGATTTTTATATGATTGTGCATTGTGCAACCTAACCTCACCAAACAACTCACTTTCTTTCCTGTTTATAAATATTAGCGTTGTGTTTTTGTGATTCTTTAAAAAATAGTTTTTTCAGAACTAATAATTGTTTTAACCTTGTAACCTTGTAAGCTTCAACCTCTCATTATGCCGAAAGGGAAACCTCTCTGTAAGCAGTCTAAAGAGCTGGTTGCTAGTTTAATACGTTATTTTGAAAGCGAGCGAAACAACAATGGACCCTTGCTGCCTTTACTTGCTGTTAGGGAGGTATGTTCTTTTTATAATTGTTGTTTATAGTTTGTAAAACTATAGTTATTGTATATTTCAGAGAGTTGCGAATGTTTTAAACCTTAACATTTCAATCGTTAGTGCTATTTCAAAAACAGTGGTTTTCGTTGGAAAAAAGATGATCCGCGTAGAGGACTAATGGAGTTACAACATATAGCTTTACGTAGAGTAGAGTTTCTACAAAAATATGTAAAAAATGTACAATCGGCTAATCCATCGCAGTTTGTCTAGCTAGATGAAACTTGGGTTTATGAAAACGGTTCTGTAGGTACGTCGTGGCAAGATGACAATCACAAAAGTGTAAAGAGGAGTAAAAGTGAAGGAAAACGGTTAGTTTTTACTTAAAATTACCTAGAATGTGGTTTTAACCTGCAACATGTGTATTTTCTTAGATATATTCTTTTACATGCTGGAAATTGTAATGGTTTCATTCCTGGAGCATCTTTTATTTTCATTCAGTATGAAAAATCCAGACTATCATGGTTCAATGAACCAAGGAAATTTCTTGACATGGTCTGAGGATCAATTATTAAAAAATTTAGAAGAGCCATCGATAATTTTAATGGATAACAACAGTTACCACTCCACAATAAAGGATAAAATTCCAACTACAGCGTGGTATAAGCCAGTGATACAAGAATGGTTGGAAAATCACAACATTTATTACGAGCACACTTTATTGAAACTGCAACTCTTGGAGTTAGTTAGACTGTAAATATCACATAATGCCTAATTTGTATGAATATGATATAAAATATTTGGGGAATATCAAAGACATATTATAATAAACGTGTTGGGAGAGATGGCTACGGGGTTGAGAACGCCTTAGCTATGTGGCAAGAAGCCTTAGGTACTGCAACGCCGGAAATGTGGAAAAAATCCATACAGCATGCCGAAAAAGAAATAAATAAATGGTGGGACAGAGAAGTAGGATTCGATAGGCACGATGTTAATTCTCTAATAATTAATATAAATGAGGACTCAGAAGACAGCAGCTATTATGACAGTGAGAGTGATTAGAGGATTAAAGGGATCATATTGGGGTTACTTTTTAGTAACTGGTTACTTTTTTCATAGGCTGGTTACTATTGGTTACTTTTTATTCCTATTAAAAAACCGTTTTTATTTTAGTGTTGCTTTGGTTACTTCTTGGTAACTTTTTTGTTTAAATAAGTTATTATTTTTTATTTTCTAAAGTACTATGATTAAAAATTACAAGATATAATTATGTGTCATTTTATGTTCTAACAATTACAGAAACATTCTCTTAAATATGGTTTTAACTTTAATAAACAGAAAAATTTTAAATGTTGTCTTGATTTAATTTCACAAGCATTAATAAATATTTCCACAAATAGTTATACATAATACCTACTCAGATAATTGTAATCTTCAACTTTATATAAATAAATACTATTATTGTTGCAATTTTCAATTGTCTTTGATATCTTTTCTGCTAAAATCTTTAATTTCATTTCGTATTGTTAACCAGAAATGAATTAAATTTTACATTTGGTGTAACATGTGTTGCATATCCAGTGCTTATTAAAATCATTTTCAGTGTATTGTAAACGTGATAATTTTATGATGTCATTGTGACGTCATCTACTATCGGTGACGTGCATTGGTTTTAATCGTGATTCTCCTATAACGAAGAAATTCTTAAAGAATAGTATGGGATAGTTCATAAAAACTGTTCTAAAAAGTTGAAACAACACAACAGCGCATATAAACATGTCAACAACCCCAAAGTTTGCCCCGTAATGGCAGCCTATACTACGTGCAGAGATCACCCAATGAAAAGCAAGACACTCTGTTATCGCCACTGTTCCTGTATAAAGTCACTGTACGCACGCACGGGTTTTTCTAAGTACACCGTACAACAATTAATAGTAATGTGGCATGTGCATTGTGTATTAATTTAAACGGGAGATTTATAAATTCACGATATAAAAAAGTACCCAGATGGGATGTATAAATATTCTTTCGTATAAACCCAGCATAACGCGTATTCTTGTGGCAACTAAATCAATTATGGGCAACTATTTTGGTGACGCGAATGACGAAGACACCGCTACTACACCAGGTGCAGCGTTAGATGACAGCATTGTTCGACGTTAATAAATGATTTTTTACGTCAAAAATTAATGATTCAATAAATTTTTGTCTCAAACATTATTTATTGACGCCAAAAAATTCGATTAATGCATTGTAATAAATAAACAGTTGTTTTTTTAATTTCCACTAGAAACAAATAATTTTCAGACGCCAACAAAATTTTGACGGCATAAATTCTTTTTCTGGTGTAAAAATTAATTTTAAACGTTTTAAAATTATTTGTTGATACAAAAGAACCAATTACTGACAGAATATAAATTTTTGACGTTTTTTGACGGTATAAAAATATTTTTTTACGTACAAACTTATTTTCCTAGCGTTAAAAAATTTTTTTGTGGTGCAATAATAGTTTAATAAAAAGTAAAATGGCGTTACATAGAGGAGCGCAGAAATATAATTTGCCTAGAGAAGCCAATAATACAAATCCTGCTCTGATTGTAGGAGTACTGCAGTGACTGCGATCACTGTCGGCGCTTAAAACATTGATACAGAAGTACTTTTGTAAATATAAGTAACAATTTCTAAAATCTATGGAAATCTATTTTTTCTATAATAAAAACATGTTTTTATTAACTACAGTTGGGAAATTAGTTCTATATCTGTTTAGTTTAGATAACAAAAATGAAGGCTTGCGGCCGGCTGACCTATACTCAATCCTTTGTTTCGGACCATTAGACCTTATAGACCTTCCGAAATGTTGGCGGTTTCTAGTTAAACTGAGGTAATGTTACAGGATGATGATTAAAAGCAAGCAGCAAAACTGGCATAATCTCTTCAATAAATAAAATGTATTTTTGGCAGAAATATTATGGCATTAACAAAAGCAGGGGATTTACTAAACTCTCGTATGTTTAATGGACTATGGATAATTGTTGTTTCCACAGTACCCAAAAAAGTGGCTTTTCCATTAAAATTAAGTAGGGTATTTACATTGAAATGGATTAATATTATTCAACATCATTACAAATGTAAAAGTAGTTATTATGCTAAATTGATTATGAATACTATTTTATTAATAATAAAAATTTAATAATGGCTCATGTTTTATTATGTTATTACATAGACATTATCAAAGATATCTTATTAGATATTTCCGAAAATAAAAGAATTTAATATGTTTTGTAATTTTACAGTTTTGCTTTATATTTTGGAAAATAAAGCAACTATTAGAAAGCATTAGTTGATGTATAATATTTTATCCTTCTGTAGTGTCTATGTTTTTTCCCCACAAGGATAATTGTAGAGTACATATCACGAGCAGCCAAGCCTGTCTTCTTTAAAATCGCGAATTTAAGAGAAATTATTCTCAAGTTTTTCTACACAATAAATTCTTCGAGTGCAAGGCGCGGTTATTTAAGAGATACTTGAGAAAACGAATGTCGTCCACAAATTCGAAAGCTAAAACAAGTAAATCCTGAAAATAAATCACAAACCTGCATTGCTGAGACTCGTTCCCTGACAGCCTGAATGAAATCGTCGTGTCCAGCAATTGGACTTGTGACAACCGAGAATTGATGCCATTTATATCGCTCCAGGATGCTCAACATAGCCGCGGTTTGGTGTTCCAGGGAGGGAGCCAGCTGCAGCTGAAGGGAAGACTGCGACGCCCTTCGTTCCAGCCCGGAATTGTCAGCATTCCACGCTATGACAGGTATCCCCAAATACCCGGCTAATTGCAGAAAGTATTGAGCGGATGCCGTACTTCTACCGTACTGCTCGTAGTTCATTAGGTATAGAATTGCAGAAACATTCACCGATAGGAACTGTTGGCAGAGGGACTTGAGTATAGCTGTAACAAAATAATGCATAAATTAGTAATTTCTTTCGATTCCCGGCTACTTTCTATTAAATGCGCCCTGATGACCTGTGCTGACCCACTTTCAACTTCCCCACTGTGTTGAAACTGGGTCAGCCTCCCTCGCGTTACAAGCGTTTGAGTAAATTCGTGAAATTGCTATAATGATGTAATGGCGTGGTTAAAAATTATGGCTTAAATAATTATATGCATTGTAGTTTTGGAAACTCTAATTAATTTTGTTTTCTAATTGGTGCTTTTAATGCAAATTTCATTCATCTTTTGATAAATGGTTGCCTTTCTCTCCTTAATTTTGCATTTTAATTGTACGTTTAATATTTTCTTGTTTGTAAGAATAGAAAAAGTGGCGCTTTTGCATTTCTAATTCTTATAACAATAAAAAAATTCACTGTTTCTATTAAAAGCGTTATTCAGCAGATGTTACTAAAATAATTAATTATACACAATAAAAAATTACTAAGAAACACAACAAAACATAAATTAATGACCTCTGTCGAGAGCAAAATTGTTAGACAACACACATTTTACTACATATTTTGCTGAGAAACTACGTCTCTAAAAGGGTATATGTCACAGCCAAGAAAGTTTAGCAATTTAGTCACTTGACGTCGCAAAAACTTAACAGGTTCTGTTTTGGCGTCGCCACTTAGTTTCAACAAAAAATTTATAGGAAATGCTGCAAACTTTGGATAACGCAGTATTTTGTTATCTTAAAGCTTCGAAGAATTCTCCAGATCATCGATTGCTTTTCATTTTTATGTATGTCAGGGCGATTTTAAGCTTTTTATAGAAAGCGGTTCGTAAATAATGAGCCAACACGGAACAGCGTGTTCAAGAGATAGAAATAAGTAAAAAAGTGGTGGAAGCATTTCGTCCTCGACTTGCCCATACTTCAAAAAACATTTCGATCTGTATTATAAGAGGCATTTGATATCAAATCCGAGACCCAAAAATTACTATACATAAGATCAGCATAGGACAAAGCTGTATTAGCTATCACTCGTTAGACCACCCTCAATTTCGCTTATGCACGGCCATAAAAGTTAACAAGTTCAGTCAACGTTCGGAGGCATTCAGTTTTACCGCACGAAATAAAAAAAAAATAGTTTGGGATTAGAAAACACCTAAAAACAGAAATAAATGTTGCCAGTCTATACATTAATTCTAAAAAGATTTTCGTTAGCGTTAAGGTAAAAAATTTTAAAAATTCGTGTCAGTTCCCATTTTAAAGATAGAGGGTTCGGATAAACACGCTCAGAACCCGTTTACAAATTTAGAAAATTTCAGAAAATTCTGTTTTTGAAAAAGAAGATATATTTAGAACATTCTTTAAAAGCTTATTTTCTTAATACATGGTTGATAGATCACTACATCTTTCGAAAGCTTATGATCACCAGACGGGACTGTCCATTCAGGAGATACCAACGAATAAACGCACCCAAGCACATAACTACGCACCACCTAAACCTTTTTAAAAACACTACTCGAGTTCAAAACATATACTTCCGTCAAAATGATGAGAAAGTAAAAATTAATAAATGTAGGTCCCAAAAGCCTTTCTTAGAAAGTTGCAGCCAACTTCTCGTTATCATATTTTTTTTTGTCTTTGCGAAATTTTATAGCAGTTACTTACAATCGTTGTCTAGTAACTGTAGGAACCGTAGTCTACACCCCACGTTTTTCTGCTAACTTATTTTTAAAATGTAATACATAAGCTGTGTCGAGATGCAAGACATGTACTGAATGTGTTCTGCAGTATTGTGTATTCTCAAATACGCAAAGTCCGCGACTGAAATTAACATTCGTAACTAGTAACTAATCATGAGAATGTTAATTATTTGGTACTTACATCCCTATCCAGCGTGAGCAGCATCAAATAATCTTTATAATATACCCGGGTGTCAACGAAATCATTAGATAGCCCGTATTTTCTGGAGTTTTTAAGATAATAACGAAACTTAGCATAGGCAATACGTACTCAAAAAGCTACGTTTTGACATATTGACAAATTTTTTTGACTTTTTTTCTAATTTAATTGACTGTGTATTTTAAAAATAAAAAAGTTGACCAAAGTTGCCCGGTTCCCATGATCACCCTGTACATATACCTACTTTTTCCTCAATATGACATCGTTCTAAAATGTTTGATACATTTTGGAAATTGCGTGAAAGTTAAAAAAAAATATTGTAATAACACATTTAAAAATTTTTTTAATATTTAAAAAAAATGTGTAATGAGAGATTTAAATTTTTTCAAAATTCTAAATATTTTGTAAATTTTGAAAATTTTCTCATTGGACAGCTGTTCCTATAGTCAATACCGATTTTGAAGTTAAAATACGTAAGTTTTTGAAAAAACGAAAAACCGATCGGGGAGGTGATTAGAGGTGCGTAGAATATGAATTTCAAATTCTTTTTTAGAGCGCATGTATATTGAAGTAGAGCCGTCCTTAGCGCCACCTTAACTTTTAAGTAATTATCTGATTTTATAATAACTGTATTTTTTAAATTTCAACGAATGTTTTATCCGCCTGAAGCTGAAAATCGATTTTTCAAAAAGAAATGATTTTTGTCAGAAATCAATCAATTAAACTATTCAGGTAATCGACACACACACAAACACGCTTGCGCGCGGTAACGCACGCGCACGCACGCACGCACGCACGCATGTACGCACGCACGCATGCTCGCACGCATGCTCGCACGCACACACACAACCCGGTTTTCCGGTATTCTCGGACGCGCAGATATAGAAAACCAAGATCAAGTTTTGAACATTTATTGTTTCTATAACAACACCAACTGTTTACTTTCAGTGTTGCCTTTGATAATGACGTGTAAACCCGTTGAAACGCGTATAAGGTTAACATAAAAAAAAGACGTTGAAGTTAAGCATTGTTTTATTTGCAATAAATTAAAATGAAGTTCAACGAAGTAAAGCTCGATTTTATAAATAAAATTCTAACTTTGTATGAGTGGTACACAAACCCAGAGTCAACACAATCCAGCGTCCTAACTATATTCTGATCTTATGCGGTAATACAGTAACACTTTGTTCCAAATCGCTGAACAGTGAACACGTTCCTACACCGTGTTGTCAAATTATTAGTAAACCATCTTGTATTTTTATAAGGTTCTATTACTTCTATCAGAATTTTAATAAGAATAAACAACTATATTTTGAATTTATTTTGTTCGATTAATTTATTCACATGGCGCAGCAAATTAAGATATTTAGTGATTTTATGATCATCATCTGGGGGAAGAGCATAATCCATGTTTAGAAATTAAAGAAATGTGGAATGTTGATTAAGTGTATGCATGATTGAGTTAATTAGTTGTTAAAACTAGTTGAATAAAAATTCAATCTTCATAAAGTAATTGTAATGGTCCCCAGAAACTTAAAAATTTAATGTTAGGTTTTATAGAGCTCCCTCAAAGTTGAAAAATGAACATCAAATGCATAGTTTAGGAGAGAGGGTATTAAAATAAACAGCGCCAAGTGCAGTAATTCTCTCGTTTCAAACAGAAGCTGCTTTGATCTTCCAAAACCAACACGAAAAGAACTTGAAAGAGTGAAAGAACCACTCGACTGCAATAAACTCCTGAAAAGGCTTCTTTACGTCATGGCATATAAAGCTTGTAAAGAATGATAATTCTCAAATAGCAAGGGCGGCTTTGTAATATATGAAATTTTTAGAATTTTATCTTACGTAAAATAGTTAACTACGTGCATTATTATAATTACCACGATCATTTCTCCTTTAATTTCGGAAACTGGTTGTAAACTCTGACTTCTAACTTACTATATTTATTTTCCTGTATAGCGAAGTGAAAATTTTCTAAATCGAGGTTCTGACGGAAATACATGTTTAGTCCCTTCTGCAACCCAAAAAAGTGTTTTATAAAAAACGTTTGTCTGTTGGTGGGTGGGTGGATAGGTATGTATGTATGTGTTTTTTATTGTATTTACTTCTTCTTCTTCTTCTTTTTGATAGGCATTTAGGCCTATTTCATAACCAGTTATTGGACTTGTACGCTATCTCTCCATCTTCGTTGGGCTCTGCCAATACTTCTTCTTCCTCGGGGGGATTTATCTCTTGCCACTCTCACAATTCTATCTTGTTCCATTCTTGAGATGTGTTTGTCCCATTCTGTTCTTCTGTGATCGACCCAGTCTGTTATCGGTTTTATGTCGCATATATTTTCCTTACTTCCTCGTTTCTTACTCTATCCCTTCTGGTTTCATTAATTATTTTTTTTAATGTTTTCATTTCGGTGACTTCCAGTAGCTTTTTCGTCTTGGCTGTTTCTGGTCTGGTGTCTGCCGTGTACGTCATTATAGGCCTTACTACGCCTTTATATATTCTTACTTTGGTTTCTTTTCGTAGGAATTGGTTATACTAAATTGTTCCGTTAAGACAGCCCGCTATTCTATTTGCTTTTGTTATTTGTTCCTGTACTTCATTTAGGGTATTTCCTTGACTAGTTATTTCCACTCCTAGGTATTTTATTTTCATCACCTGTTCTATTATGGAGTCATTTAAAACTGGCTTACATATTATTGGATCTTTCGCTACAACCATTGTTTTGGTTTTATCTTTGGAGATTGCCATATTATATTTCTCACATGATCTGTTAAATTCGACTAGGAGCCTCTGTAAGTCATTTTCAGTTTCTGCAACTAAAACAGCGTCGTCCGCGTAGCATATTATTTTCAATTGCCTGTCTCCCGTTCTGTATCCCCTTTGCTTTTGTAGACTTTCGATTATTTCGTCCATTATGATGTTGAAGAGTACTGGGCTCAGTGAGTCACCCTGTCTTACTCCTTTTTCAACCGGGATTGGGTCACTTATTTCACAATTTGTCTCACAATTTGTATTTGCTATTAATCCGAAACAGGGAGCTGAAAATAGACACTTTTTGTAGAAGCTTTTTTTTTCGAAACAAAATTTTAGAAATTTAAAAACGGAATTCTATAGAAGACTTTAGGGCAAAGCCAATTAAAAGCGATGAGTAAAAAAATTTCCAACATTTTAAAAATATTCAAAAAATTATTACTGAAAAACCGGTTTCAAAATTTTTATTAATGTTGTAAATTCATAAAACTCAAGATGAGCTACAATTTGGCTTGGGTCCTAACTGGTAAATTTCTCTCTGAGGCCTTCTATGAATTTTTAAAGAATTGAGTTTTAACGCCCATTTACTCAAAAATAAGTTATCATCAGATCGAAATGAAATTTGATATTAGAAATGCTGTAATAGTACACAATGTTACAAGCTACTAGAACTTTTAAAACTGCTAATACTGTAAAGTGAAAAAAATATCAAAATTTTGTGTACTTATAAAGCTATGGATCAGATTCAATTTTGTTTGTGTTTCAGTCCGCTGGAGTTATTGAGATATATATATTACCATTTATAAATTTTTGTAATCGAATATTTCTACCCCTTTATTTATTAAACGGAGCCAATAGAAAATTGCTGTTTAAACTAAATTGCTCATGAGTGGTAGTACAACAAAGTTCTCTTAACGTAATTTTTAAATACGGCAATATTGGGAGGGAGCGTGTAATTTTCCTCCTCCTGTCAAATTTTTGGTAGACGAATTTGTCTTTCCGTTTTTGGGTTTCCTTAATTCCAAACAATCGTTTTCCAAAAAAAATCTATTTTCTTTACAACAAACTTGAAAAACATTCAGGGTACTATCAGTTTATTTTACAATATGACTCGCCCAAGCGTTGACCAAAGTCTTTCGGCGAGTGACCGAAGTACATACCCACAGCTACGCGTGGGCAGACCTTTGCTTCAGTATTCTCTCTTTGTAGTCAATGTTGGGCCGTAACACATTAATAATAAGATACTTTTAAATATATGATAAGTAACAATTTCTAAAGTATAGATAATTTCAGGCGAAATACTTCGCCCATTTTCTGATTTTGACATATTCCGCAGTCACAACCAGATACTTTGTAAAACTCGTATGAACGACATTGATTTTGTACCACTCAAGAAAAAATGTGCTTTATCTGTTGAAACGTTCCAAAATCTCAGACTACAGCTAAAAGTAAGGATTATTTTATGTATTCCACATGTCACGGATGCACAGACCGCGCCCCGAATGACAATAAAATTGTCTTTTATAGTTATCTAGACTTCCAGTATAAAATTTATATCAAGTTATCGGAAGTGGTTTGCCAATACCGATAAAAATACAACCAAAAATAAAAGATACGTATAATTCATTTATTATTTATAAAGCTGTAAAATTTAGACATTACTCGTATGCTAATTCTAAAGTAATTTCGTTAAAAGATACACAATTATCGTTATAAAATTAAATTATCTAAATAATCTAAACAATGAAAACTAGTAGAACCTGTAATCTACGTCCCGGTTTTTTTTTGGTAAACAAGCTGTGTCGAGTTGTAAGACATGTACCAAATGCGCCCCGCAGTATTCTATATTCTCAAATAAGCAAAGTCAGTGAATTGAGCATGCCTAACTACATAATAATAATGCAATTGTTTATTACCCTACCCAGCGAAATCGATATTAAAGGATTGTTTAAATAAATTAAACCACTCTTTCGTCAAATTAGCCCCGTTCATTAGAGTTTTTCAAAATTTGACGTTAGAAACTCATCTAACTGTAAAAATAAATGTTTGTCTTTGGTTCCTATTAATGGTGATTGTGTATAATAGGATCCATTTGGTAAGATTAGTATTATCTGAAATTTTATTTTTTAAAGTTATAAATGATAATCCAGTACCGGAGGGTGATAAAATAATTGTAGGTAACAAAACAACATTTCCAGTTATCTGCCCTCGGGAAATCTCAGCGGCAGTGCAATTTGCAAGCCTGATCTGAAATTTTGTCTTTTTAAGTTATAAATGGTAATCTAGTACCGGAGGGTGATAAAATAATTGTAGGTAACAAAACAACATTTCCAGTTATCTGCGTTCGGGAAATCTCAGCAGCAGTGCAATTTGCAAGCCTGATTTCAGTTAAGAGATTTCAGTAAGAGATTTTCGCCATTAAAATCTAAGACTAGTGGAAAGGTTCCGAACTTAATATAGGGTTGGGCAAAAGTACGGAACAATGCAAATATCTCTTATAAGTCAACCGTGATTTTCACAGAATTTTCTACATAAAGGTTCCGATATATGGCGGATACAATGAAGGTATTGGCGCTTTAAAATGACTTCCGGTTTAGCCGGAAATGATATCAACTTTTTAAATTTAAATAGAACACGCTGTATATTTTTTGATATATCGATAGAACTCGTTTTTGCGAGATCAGTGATATTAGGTTTGATGCCTCTATTTTTATTAATTTTAGAGGTTTTGAACAAAACACTCAACAATAATGGTTGGTAATTTGTTTTATTACCTAGCAACACATGACAACAAAACAATGAAAAACAAACAAATAACAAACACAAATAACATGACTTGAGATGATGATCAATATGACCACCATTTACTTCTTGGCAATAACCAAGTGTATGTACAAATTCTTCAGTTACATTAACAAGATGGTGTGCAGAAATTCTTCTTATTTCACCAACCATTCTGAGTCTTAATTCTTCTAAATTAGTTGGTCGTTCAGTATAAACTCTAGAATTTAAATGTCCCCAACGAAAGAAATCCAATGGATTTAAGTCCGGAGAACGAGCGAACTAACTGTTTACGCTTCTCACATTCTTTTGTTTTCATGAGCTGGTAGATAACAATTACGAAACGTTATTGTTCAATATCTAGAATTATTAAAAATAAAGCCATAAAACCTGTATCACTGAACTCGCAAAAAAGAGTTCTATCGATATATCAAAAAATATATAGGGTATTCTATTTAAAATAAAAAAGTTGATATAATTTCCGGCTAAACCGAAAGTCCTTTTAAACCGCCAATACCTTCATTGTATCCGCCGTATATCGGAACCTTCATGTAGAAAATTTTGTCAAAAACGCGTTTGCTGTCTAAGAGATATTTGCATTGTTCCATGCTTTTGCCCAACCCTGTATATAGACAAGTAATTACATAACCAATGAGTATCTGTATATAACCATTTGCTGTAGGCAAGGTCCGTAGATAAACCATTTTTAAGATAATACTTCACAGACCTTTAATGTGCGCTCCCGCTAGAGTGGTAGGTGTAAGGCGAGTCACTGTAAACGCTTAAAACGTCGATACCAATATATTTTAAAAATATGATAAGTATCAATTTCTAAAGTATAGAAAAGTATGGGCTAGGTGCTTTGCTTATTTTTTCATACAATCTGATATTCAGAGTCAACACTCGCCTCCACGTCCTTTCTTTGTGGCGGACCGAGTTCACTAATCTATTCTTAAAGGGTTACCTCACTCAAACTTGGCATTAAAAATGTTTACTAGAAGTGGGCCACAGACAGACTGAAAAACGCTAAGCAATTCGACCTTATTTTCATCGACAAGGCTCTAAAACAAATCCATGATGATTTTAGGGTGTAATGTTACCTCATCATATATATATATATTTTCTTTTTCTACCTTTTATAGTATGTATATTAGGTGATATACCTATAATAACTACCCTTAAGAACCACCACCTTACTGCTATCCACTGAAGAAGCAAATATTCAAAATACAAAAATGGAAACATCTATTATGTATATCTTAAACGGTGATAATGCGTTCCTAGAGACATCTACACAATATACGCCGTGCATTCTATCTATAGATGTCTCTAAGGACATCTATCACTTATGTTGCTGTTAATATGGTTTATGTGCTATAGATGCTTACATTTACAAATAGGAACTATACCTGACTCAAGAGTCCTAATAAGAACGAAACGCGTCGTAGGTTGTTCCTATTAGTAAATGTGAGCATCGTTTTTGTTTCTTTTTCATTTATTAATTTTTATATCTATTACAACGGCGGTGACGATATACTTAACAGAGAAAGTAAGTTGACTTAAATTTAACTAGAAGAAAGTCTCAAAAAATAAGTAATATACTTTTCCTGAACTTTTATATATTTTAGAAATAGTTACTATCATATATTTGAAAGTATTTTTTACCAACGTTTTAATATCAAAAGGTATTCGACCACATAGTTAAATTAGATTGACTCACATTGACAGAATATTTTATTTATAACTACTCAAACAAAGTTTGCTTTGATTTTACTGGTGGCGCCTAGCGGAAAGTTTCGTAAATGCGATGAACCTGCTACTTAGACACTGTATACTGGATTTTAGATTGGAAGGTGTGGAGCAAACAATTTACACGCACTTCGGCCACCAGAAAGACCCACTGTATTGTCGAGTGCAATGTTTACCCATCTTAAATGAGGCCGCATGGCAACAGCTGTTCATGGTAACCCATCTGTTTATAAGACTATTCAGGTTTTTTTATTTATTCGGGCATTGGCTGCAATTGGCTTCAGGCTTTAGAAAGGTGGTTGAAAGCTTAACCTAACAACTCATTTTTATTGCCACTAACCATGTTTAGTGGCATTTTCTCTCGATATCGAGTTTGGTGGCACTAATTAACCGTTCTTGAGGTAAGCTTGTAATTCCTCAGGGCCAACAGTACCGCTTTTGTATCGGTTGATATCCGAATGGTTTTGTTCTTGACCTTATGTTCAAGAGCTGTACTGGCACCTATTTGCATCACCTTGGCGTGAAAGATAGTGGTAAATTTGTCGAGGTACTCAAAGAAAACTACGGTCCCTGTGTCGCAATAGGTTTCTTATCCACCAGCAAAAATTGATATTCCTAGGCAAAAAGCTTTCCCGGCATTTGTATGTAGTTTCCTTTCCGTGCCTGTTTTCCATTAAACGCTTTCCAGACTCAGAAAGAGAAGAATGTCAAATACTTTGAATTGTGCAATTAAACCGAAAGTTAAAAAATTTACCGTCCGCCCGTAAACTACAAGCTTTTATGCGATTCTAGTATTTTTCCCTAGACCCCATCAACCCCTTTGCATTCATATTCAAACCAAAAATAAGATTGTCCATCCGTGATTTGCACAAATTGTATACGTTTGTAATATTTTTCTTTAGATGCCATTAAATTCTTTCAGTTTTGCATTCAAACCCTACGTTAAAAACTTTACCGCTAGCCCGTGAATTAGAAACATTTATTAATTTATAATATTTTTCCCGAGACCTCGTCAGTCACTTTAAATTTATATTCAACCGAAAATAAGACTGTCCATCGGTGAATTGAATAAATGTTATACATTTTTAATATTTTTCCCCAGAACCCGTCGAATTATTTAAATTTTGTATTCAAGCCCTACGTTAAAAATTTTACCGTCCGCCCGTGAATTACAAACTTTTATATGTTTGTAATATGGTCCCCGGAACCCGTGAATCGCCTTGAATTTATACTCAAATCGAAAATCAACTATTTAATCGCCCTAGCGTTAACTACGAACTTTTATTTATTTGTATTATTTTTAGAGAACACGTCAAACAGTTTAAAAGTTATTTAAAACCGAGAACCAATTTCTCCAACCGTGCTGTGTTTAATTGCCCGTTTAAATATTTTGAAAACGAAGTCCGCTCGTAATAACATCCAGAAACTTTGGAATTCTGAGATTATTTTAAATTGAGCTTTCGAGTTGACCACTGCCCTTTAAAACAGTGCTTACAGCTTATTTTGAAAGAAGTCAGTGTGGAACTCTGGCACCTACAATACGTACCGAGGTCCCGCAAATCAATCATAATCCCGTAGAAAGCGATTATATTTCATATTAAAGGTCTCCGAGTGACTTATTGCAAATTTCGAAATTTATTAAGGTTTCTGTTAAAATAGGAACAATCTGGAAGAATTAAAGTTTGTTAAATCTAACCCACGTTTATTGTTTTATGATAATTAGACAAGGAATGAGCTTTACGAAGTGATGATTAGTTTAATTCAGGCATAGGCAACCTTTTAAGTAGCTGGGGCCAACTGAAGATCCATTTATGTATCGCGGGCCGTAAATAAGATAAAAAAACTACATTCTTTGGAAAAATATTTTTAAAATATATAAATACAAAAAAGTATACAGAAATGTATTCAACAAAAACAGAAATTTTTTAAAATGCGAAAATTCAAAAAGTAAAAGGTATACATAATATTTCACTTTCGCATAAAGCCGGCGTAGTCCGCATTTTTTTCTCAAACAAAAGAAATAATTCGTTACTCTCGTTTATTTGTATCAGTTTATAGTTATTTAAGTATCAAGGAATGTAAGGACGTAATAACATCCGAGGTAGGCGAATACGAGCTGAGGCGGAGCCGAAGCTTGTCGCCTGCCGAGGATGTTATTAGTCGATACATTCCGTGTTACTTATTAAATTTTTCACGCTACCGGCAATGTAAGTAGGCCTACAGGTAGAAATTTAATCATATTTTTAAAAGTTCGTTTTGACAGCTGTCATCGGAATTATTTTTTAAAAGCCCCATTATTCTAAGTTGTCTGTGCTTGTTACCATATCAACGAACAGTTAAAAACAACATTATTTTCCTAGGGATGTAAGTGACACTATTAAGTTCCGTCGTCAAGGGTAACTAGTACACGAATGTTATCAGCCATTTACGATCCCTGTAGCTATGGATGTAAGGCCTACTTACATTGCCGGTAGCGTGAAAAAATAATAATCGGTCTCGCGGGCCGAATTGGTGGTTAAATGAAACATATCTGGCGGGCCGGAAAAAAGTTGTACGCGGGCCGCATACGGCCCGCGGGCCGTTGGTTGCCCATGCCTGGTTTAATTAAAACATAAATATTATAATTAAGGTGAACAGCTCACATTGCGCATTTCTAGTAAAATACACTCGAATTTAAACAAAATTTAAAAAATGGATTATCACTTACTTGCATGCATCACAGCTGTCAAGTAATATTTCACCTAGTTAAAATTGTTTTGTACCTACTTAAAATCCATTAGTTAGAAGTTATTTCGAACTTCTGGAATTAGTAATTTTGAGAAACCTGTTTACTTGAATGCACTTTATATGTTTGTTATTTGTTATCTTAACTGTTTGACTGCATCGAAGCCCTAGACAAGTTCCCATTGCCAGTTTCATATTCCTCACGTGCCAGCTTTATCGTTGAGTTGGCATTCCTATTTTTCTACTAATCGTGCGGAACCAGAATTGAATTTGTTTTTTTTTTGTATAATTACTAAAAATGTTATGCCTGTCTACTTTTTAATTGAAATACCTTTTCTAATTTGTAAATAGTCAAAATACAGTATTGTTTTGAGCTGCCGTTTTGTGTTACTGTTTTGTGATATCCTAATGCAACTGTTGAATATACAAATTCAGAACTTGATTCTTTTTTCTTGCAAACAACAAAACTCCAGTGGCGACCCTGTCGTTTGCAACCGTTTATTTTTGAGAAAGAAAATACGTCACAATATGCCCAAGTTTAGAGCTAAATCTTCTCGGACGACAATAATTTTTTGTGTGTGTCAGAAATAGAAAAAGAGGACAGCTCTAGATAAGAAATGAATGATAAAAGTAATTGTAATGAGTGTTTTATTTGTATCGGAATTTAAAAGTGTATTTTATTTAAATAAGACTGCTTTGCTTTAGATATTTGAAAGAATTTCCATTAAACATGAAAACTCAAGGAAATTCGTATGGCTGAATTAAAAACAATTTCTGGAAAAAACTTCAACAAAACGCAAGGAAACAAGTACTTATCTGATTTGAATAAAACACCAATAACTATTTACATACGATAAATACATTTCAAGCAGAAGAAAAACGAAGATCAATGTAGATGCAAACAGCAATGCTGAAACAATGCTAGGAATTTAGCTGCATTAAAGTTTCAACTAGACATCTCGAAGACTGCACCGAGAAACGTGACATTTCCTTAAAATTACAGTGGATATTCAAAGTAACATTGCCACCATATCCGCATTCTTTCAGTCTACCGTTTTAAATTTTAAAACACTTTTCTTCAATGCCCATCTAATTAAAAGTATTTTTATGTAAAAAATAATTTAGTGGCGGCTCGCCAGGTGAGGCAAGTAAAGCCAGGCTTCACTCAACAATTTCAGTTTTTTTGCACTTATTGTAAAACTGGAAACGCTTATATGAGGCACAAAACAAACCAGAACAAAGAAAAACGGTTGTTGCCGTACGAACACCTGTAGGTGTAGATAGATACCACTGCAGCAAGTTCACAAATGAAGAGAGACAGCTAATCCTCACGAAATTTTGGAACTTGAGCAATTGGAATCTGCAAACAGTGTTTAAAAAAAACTATTAATTAAAAAAAATTTTGGTCCCAACCGAGATTCGACCCCACAACTACTTATGCTGTAAAAAATTAGTACACCCGAACACACCCGCATATCCATGTGCCACTACAAACTTCTGGTACACACATTCCAGCTGCATGCAGAGGAGATGCGCAAGTCATGTGAGGTAGGATAGATAGATTATTTTATTCATTTGGCACATAGCGTAGAATATAATTACATGGGTATCAATAAATACAAATACAAATACATGAATAAATATTGCAAGAAAATAATTAAATGTAATATCACGTCGCATAAACTTGCATAAATAACAGAACAACAATAACATAAATACAATACAACAAAAATGTCTTATAATACATCACACTTTATCACATCTTATCAAATTTATATCACAGCTTGATTGACAATATATGATATTCAATTGGTACTTGGTACATAAATTAAATTTTTTTTTTAATTTGTTAAAAATTCCCCTACTGAATAAAAAGATTTAGATAACAGCATCGTTTTTAATTTACGCTTAAAGATGTTCTCACTTGTGATAATTTTTAGTTCATTTTCTAATTTATTGTAGAGTTTCACAGAATTACTTAAAAATGACGTGAAGTGAACATTGTTATTTGAATGCTGTGGTCGTAAGTAATTGCTGCGAGTATTGTATTCGTGAACTTCATGATTACTATTGAAAAGTGACTTATTTTTAAAAACAAATACAATACTTTCGTAAACAAACAGACTTACCGCCGACATTATTCCAACTTGTACATAGATCTGTCTGCATGAATCGCGCTTACCAATATTATTAAGAATGCGAATAACTTTTTTTTGAGTTTTTGCATATCGTAGTATTGATTCAAAATAGGCAAAATAAATTGTCCTTAGTGTTGAAGTGCTGCAGACTGATTGCAATCTTCGAATGGCAAATATTGCTCTATTTAATTTTAATTTAAGTATTTTATAGTGTGTTTGCCATTTTAAATTTTCATCTATATGAACGCCCAAAAGTTTACATTTATCCACGAATTTGATCTTTTTGTTCTGAAAAGTTATGCTGTTCATATCAATTTTTTTGCTAACATTAAAAAGAATTATATTTGTTTAACATTTACTAATAATTTATTGTTATTAAACCAAGTTGTAGCTTGTTGCATAGTAAGAATTAATTTGGACTCTAATTCCTTCGGACTCTCTGCAGAGACAACAATACTTGTATCATGTGCGTACATAGTTACAAGACCGTCTATGTTGTATGGTAGATCATTTACAAAAATTACGAACAACAGAGGTCCCAAAATGGAGCCTTGCGGAACTCCACATGTAACAGAGCATGTGTTTGACGTATTACACTCGACACATTTTCCATTAGAATAACTGCTGATCTGCACAAATTGTTTTCTGTTTGTTAAGTATGATTTCAGTAGTTGCAAAGGAACGCCGCGTATTCCGTAATTTATTTAACAAAATATTGTGATTAACAAGGTCGAAAGCCTTAGACAAATCACAATTAATACTAGCTGTCAATTTATTATTATTTATATTTTTATATGTAGCTGATAAAATGTTTTGTAAAGCAGTAATTGTTGACTTTTTCTGTTGATATCCGTGTTGTTCTGAACAAAAGTAATTATTTTGTGTAAAATAGTCTACAACTCTATCTTTTATGGATAATTCAAATAATTTAGAAAATGCTGGAAGTGTAGAAATTGGTCTAAAATTTGAAATGTCTATATTATCTATAGTTTTTTTGGAGAGGAATGACTTTAGCAGTTTTTAACTGCTCAGGAAAAACACCGGTTTCGAAACAGCAGTTAATTATGTAAGAAATAGGTTTGTGTATATGATCTGCGACTTTTTGATAATTTTGACGGGTACATTATCAATTCCTAAAGAGTTTTAATTTTTTTATTTTGCAATTAATGATTTTATCTCACTACCAGTAGTAGGAGCTAAGAATAATGATGACGGGTTGTTTAAGTATTTTAATTTAATGTTGTTTTGTGAGCTACTAGGAATGCTTTTTTGTAGTTTAGCAGCCAAACCTGAAAAATGTTGGTTGAATTTATTTGCGACATTTACAGGAGTTTCGATTAAATTTCCATTTTCTTTAATAGCAATATTTACTTTCTCATCCTTAGTTTTATTAATCTCCGTTTCTATCACTTTCCAAGTTGTCTTTCTAATATTATTAGAGGATGTTATAAGAGCGTCCACGTAAAAACGCTTTGCTAGTAATATTACAGCCCTATAAATTCGCGTATATTTCAAATAATATGACTTAAGAACAGTATTTTGAAACATTTTGTTTATTATATGAAGTTCTCGTTTGGTTTTACTAGAAGTTTTAATGCTCAATGTAACCCAGCTTTTATTATTTTCTCTATAGATTACTTTGACAACCGGAAAAGCTTTGTCAAAAGCATGATCAAAAATTGAATAGAATTTGGTCATTTTTTCATTAACATTATTGTCGTTATTGTAAATTGGTTGCTAGTTGGCTTGTCCAATTAAACCAATAAACGTATTTACGTTTCTGCAATTAAATTTTCGTTCTTGTTTAACAGTAAAAGATCCGTTCAATTTTTGATTGTTACTTTTTATTTGAATTATTTGCAAATCATGATCAGAAAAGTCAATAGGAATATTTATGGCTTTAATTGTATTTAAATTTAAATCTGTTTAAAAGTTATCTAAGCATGTCTTGGAGTTTTTTGTTACACGTGTTGGGACGTCTATTGTTGGTCGCAGATTGTAGGATTTAAGAACAGAAATAAAATCAGTTTTATTTTTCGACTCAACTAACAAATCAACGTTAAAGTCACCGCAGATGACAATAGTTCTGTAACCGGAAAGTGAATTAATTAAGGAATCTAATTTGTTAATAAAAGTTGGAAAAACACCAGACGGTGATCTGTATACAGCAGCTATAGCAATGTTTGCATCTAGTAGATGAATTCCACAGCATTCAAAATCTGTTTCCCTGGCAAAACTGTTAATAAAGTCAAGAGTTTGAAATTTTAGATGTTTTTTAATACAAATCAAAGTACCCCCACATTGAAATACATTGCGCGAAAAGAAACTAACAATTTTAAATTAGCTAATATTAACACACTCAATCTGATAAGAAGTGAGCCAGGGTTCGTCAATACATATAACATCTACATTATGATTATCATTGAGAAATATTTCAAGATCCGGAATTTTTCTATTTACACTTTGAATATTTATGTGCATGATTTTGACCGATTCGCTTAATTTTGTTCTAAAAAAGATTTATCTAGATTATCTGAAGATACCACACTGTACATGGATGTGGAGGATGTTGAGGATGTAAAGGATGTTGAATGCAGCAAATCCAAAGCTGAGGATCTGTGACAATGTTGTGAATTTTCACTTACGGAATGTGTAGATATTGCTGATATGACAGGGGTAATGTTTATACTTTCGTTGGTTTGATCTTGGTACGTATCACACACGATCGTTATTAAATTATTATTGGGAGATATTTTATTCTTCAATAGGTTCATGATCTTAGTTATAACTTTATTTTTACCGTACCGATTTAAATGTAGTCCGCTGTAAGTGTAGTCGCTGCGTAATAGTTCTCTATTTATATCAAAAACACTTACTTGTGGCAATACCATATGAATATTGTTCATGTGCTTTTTACACTGTATATTTAAATTAAGTATGTCCTTGTTTAAACGCGGATAGTCATACCTTAGTGGAATTGTACTAATAATTATATTTGTATTGCTGCATTCCATTACGGCTTTGTCAATTTTTTCCATCAAAAACCTATTGTAATTATTATTATTAGTCCCGGCAAGAACAAAAACAAAATCAAATAAAGTATATTCGCGAGTGAGATTTCCTATGCAGCTAGTAACCTGTTCGAATGATGCATTAGGTTTAAATATAGTTTGTACTTTAAATTCCTGTTTGAAATTGCTGCTGAAAAAATTAACAAAATTTCTGCCGTGGCTATCTGCTAATATAAGCAGTTTATGTTTGTTGACAGATGTTGGCGGTGTAGGTTTGAAAATATTGTCTAAATTCTTTACAGTATTTAGAACGTCGTATTTCTTTCCTAAAATATGCTGAAACTTATCTGCACTGATATTTTCGTTTTGGGTTCGACACAAGGTTTTGTCCTTTACATTTTCCTTCAAATTTTTCACTTCTACAATTAAATCATTATTAGTTTTAAGTAATTTATCAATTTCAGGTTTAGCTTCGTTTAGCTCTGATTTTATCGCCTCAAAATTTTTACGAAGCTTCCGCGTTCCAGGATCGTTAGTGGAAACCGTATAATCTACAACTGTATGTTCAGAGATAGAGTCGTTGTCACTGTAATCACTGTTATAATTAGTTTTCACTATAATATTATTACTCATAAGTTTATGTAGCAAGTTCAATTTTTTTCAAAGATTTAGTTTCTACGTCGTATTTTAGAATTTCTATCTTTAGTTCGCTTACTTTTAGTTCGTTAATATTCTCATTTGTATCCATGTTTACACCACAGTTTTTAAATTTTCACAAACTACAATTAATTATTTAGTTTATAGTCAATAATAGTAACAAGGTTTGTTTTTTAAGTATTCACTGTAAGAACGTAGGCAAGAGCACAGCACAGCACAAACACTCTGTCTGGTTGTTGCCCAAAGAGCTAGACGCTAATATGTAAATTGCACTAGCGAGAGGCCCGTTCCTAGGTGGCCTCTGTATGTGTAAACTTTCTTTATTTTCTATATGTTATACAAACATGCAAATAACAAAACAAAACACAATCGCGAAACTATTTTTTCTGAATACAGCTTTAATAATAGATCTACAACTTTTTTCTTTATGATTTATTTTCTATTTTCAATACGAACAGAGATATTTTACGTTAACCAAATTCCACATTTTCAGTTTTTTGCTGGCATCTGGTAAGCTCTGTGTATTTTGGAAAAACAGAGTCACCAGTACATTGTTTCCGTAACTAGGCAACTTGGATCTCATATAACTGATTTTCTATCTCCTATAGTTTCCGGTCAATTCGAAGATGTTGTAGGCAACTATGGTCTAGGAGACAGAAATGAAAAGGGAGATACTCTACTACGGTTTTGTCAGGAAGAACAACTAATTATAACAAATACCTGGTACAAGTTACCCTCAAGGAGACTATATACTTGGAAATCCCCCCAAGACAATAATCAAAACATAATTAGGAATCAAATTGACTACATCCTAATCAA
Source organism: Ctenicera cuprea (assembly GCA_958336395.1). Classification (NCBI taxonomy): domain Eukaryota; kingdom Metazoa; phylum Arthropoda; class Insecta; order Coleoptera; family Elateridae; genus Ctenicera; species Ctenicera cuprea. Next base: position 27,839,586 of record OY284492.1, on the reverse strand, counting down.
CAAACGCTTCAGAAGTAGTGTACAAAACGTTAAAACATACCCTGGAGCTGATATATCCTCAGATCATAATCCTGTGGTGGCGACAATACGATTAAAAATTAAAAAGATCCCAAAGAATAAGCCAGCTAAGAAAATTAATATAAATGGAATAAAAGATCTAGCAACAAAACAACATATACAACATAAACTAAATGTTAAACTACAAAATATTAAAACAAGACACCCAACTACACAAAATCCTAATGATACAATCAACTTATGGAAATTAGTAGAAAACATCCTTATAGAAACTAGCAATGATCTAGGAAAAATAGAGAATACAAAGAAGAAAGAATGGATGACGAAAGAAATCCTAGATTTGATGAATCGACGCAGGATATATAAAAACAGAAACGACAGGAAATATAAAGAAATACACCAGCTGATACGAACAAAAATAAAACAAGCAAAGGAAGAATGGATGTTAGAAAAATGCAAAGAAATGGAAGGGCTACAGGCGAAACATGACGATTTCAACTTACACAAAAAATTAAAAGAAATTTTATATATTAAAAGACGACAAGGATCAGGAATCCTGATTGACAACAATAATCAAATCGTAAGTGAAAAGGAATCAAAGTTGGTATTATGGAAAAACTATATTGAAGAATTATTTGAGGACGAGAGACAAGAACCTAACAGAGATTTCGAGAACGACGAAGGTCCAGACATAATGAGAAGTGAAGTGGAGAAAGCTATAAAACAGCTAAAAATAGGACGAGCACCTGGACCGGATGGAATCCACTCCGAAATTTTAAAACTAATCGAGTATTCAAATATAGACATTCTGACGAATATATTTAATAATATATACAAATCAAGTAGAATACCAGAAGACTGGTTGAAATCTATATTCATTACTCTTCCAAAGAAACTTAATGCAAAACAATGTAAAGAATTCAGATTAATAAGCTTGATGAATCACGTATTGAAGATTCTCCTAAAAATTATTCAGAACCGAATTTATAAAAAATGTGAAAATACATTGAGCGATACGCAATTTGGTTTCCGGAACGGAATGGGAACTAGAGAAGCTGTGTTCTGCTTACAGGTGTTAGCACAAAAATGTAGAGATCAACAAAAAGACCTGTTTATATGCTTTATAGATTACGAGAAAGCATTCGACCGAATCCGCCACAGCACACTGATAGAATGTTTATACAGAATTGGACTAGATAGCAAAGATGTTAGACTTATCGAAAATTTATACTGGCATCAAAAAGCAGTCGTGAGAGTAGCTGACACAACCACTGATAGCATACCCATAAAACGAGGTGTGAGACAGGGGTGTATATTGTCCCCCGTGTTGTTCAATGTGTATTCGGAAACCATATTTCGAGAAACGCTAAACGAAATGGAAGAAGGAACTAAAGTCAATGGCGTAACGATCAACAACATCAGATTTGCAGATGACACAGCAATAATAGCTGACAACGCAGAGGACCTTCAACATCTCCTCAACAGAGTGAATGAAAAAAGCGAACAAATAGGATTAAAAATTAACACAGAAAAAACAAAGCTGTTAATAATAAGTAAAAGTCAACACAACGACATAAACATAAGAATAAATGACAAAACAATAGAAAGGGTGGACAAGTTTTCTTACCTCGGATGCTGGATAAACGAACAACTAACTTCAGAAACTGATATAAAAACTAAAATCGAAAAAGCCAGAAGTGCATTTATAAAAATGAGGCCACTATTATGTAATATAAACTTAAATCTACAGCTTCGATGGAGAATGGTAAAATGTTACATACTACCCTTAGTCCTATACGGGGTTGAAGCATGGACTGTAACCGCTGCAATGATAAACAAACTGAATGCTTTTGAAATGTGGTTATACCGAAGACTGTTAAAAATATTATGGACATCACACACAACAAATGAAGAAGTGCTAAGAAGAATGCATAAACAACAAGAATTAATAAAAACGATAAAACAACGAAAAACAGCATATCTAGGCCACATACTGCGTAATAATAAATATAACGTTCCTCAACTAATCATGAAAGGGAAGATAGAGGGACGACGAGGTATAGGGAGAAGAAAAACATCATGGCTGAGGAATATACGACAATGGACTGGGATGAACGTCCAACAGCTCTTTACAACGCCAACGGCTGAAAATAGAGAAGAATTTGCTATAGTAATCGCCAACCTCTGATAGAGACGGCACGAAGAGAGAGATAGTTTCCGAGATTCTTATAGTGTCCCGGTTAAAATAGACGACTTGTATGTACGCATAATAACGGCATCTTTGAAAAACTTTCACTACTAAAATTTTCCTAGGCCTCTCCCGTAGCTATAGACACGAGCCGACACTGATATAATTGAAAAAAAACAGATGAGGTGATATTTTTTATTCAATATGATCAAAAACTGCACACATGAGAGGAGATTTTAACACAACCATAAAGTACCCATCCACAAGCCTATAAAACCGCTAAATTACTACTATGTTACGATCAAATCGTGAAGTTGTAATAACGTCATAAAAACTCAAAAATAACTCAGCGTCATATTATTCGAATTCAGTCTGGTGTGGAGATTTTCATTTTAGTTATACAATATTGCTTATATAGACGCTCCAACCATTTCGAAACGAAAACATCAACGCTATCATGCTGTGCACAATATCCTTACCAAAAGGACAAAACATAGAGATAAATTTTATACAAAATAGAAAGCTACATTTATATCAAAATAAATCTGTTTATTGAACAAGCAGGTGACAAAAGCTCATAATGTGATAACATGTGTAACTTACATGAAGACAAAGTTGATATATACAGGGCGAGTAAAAAGTAACGCATCATATTTAACTAGGTAAATATTGATTACATGAAAAAAGGTAGCTTTTAACAAAATAGTTTGTTAAATTTAAGTGCTTATACTTTGCCGATGTTCAAGTTTCTTTACGTTTCGTTATTTGCTTGCTATGGCAACTAGAAAATGTTTAAACTTCAAAGGTATTTCATTCATAAATTTTGTTATATAATTCTACGAAAAATATTTGTCCATAAACAAAAAAAAATACTGAATTCATAAACGCGACAAAAAATATAAAGTACCGTTTAAAAAACAATAGTTGATTGCCACAGCAACCTAATACTTCTTATAGTGCCATACTCTATTCAGGGCGTTGGCTACCTCTCTCTTATGTCTGTGCTTGGTGCGCGGCGATAGATAATTTGCACAGACAGACATAGGGGACCTACAGTTTAACGTGGGCTCCGAACCACAAGAACTGCATGCACTTCTTCTCCAGAGAGGTTTTCCTGAGGAAAAATCCACCTCGCTGGTTTCCTGTTGCCTTGCAAGGGAAAACGACCAGGCCGGGGATCGAACCCGAATCCGCTGCATTGGTAGCCTGCGCTCTTACCGCTGATTTACGGCCGCTCCACCTCTACCTAATACTAAACATATAAAAATTTGAACATCGACAAAGTATTTGCTGAAATATAGCAACTTTTCATAGGATTATAATTTACGAAGTTACAGAAATTATGCGTTACCTGTTACTTACCCTTTATATTTTAAGTTAGCAAAACATTGTGTTTAGAAAATTATCGCGTGCTCCTGTCGATAGCAAATTTAATGCATTTACACCAGATATAGTTCTTTAAGACCTTTTTACAAAACTGAAACCTCTACAATGGTGTAGTTACTGTATTTTCAGTGCGAGAATCAATCCGGTTAGAACAAAAAGGGACTAAAGGGATTTGTTGTAGATTGCCCGCAAAACTTCCAACTATCAAAGTGTCCTTAAAGACCTGAAGTTGGACAGTAACAAATTATTCAGCAAAGGGTTTCGATGTCGGTGTAGATAAATGACATACAGTTCACTCCCAACTGAAACTGAATCTTACTTTTAATCTTAAAGTACTCAGATACAACTAAAATTAATTAAATTTCTTGCGCATAATGTGGCAATTTTGTAACAGGGGTTAATTTTAATTATATGCAACTGTTGTATTTGTTGAAATAATATTCGTTGTTTGATTTAATTTTAAACATATTTATTGAAATAAAATTACCATTAGCAATCAGTTTCCATTATCACCGCGGCTGTTTGTTATAGGAATTCATGATTGTAGTGCATGCCATGCATATATGTACGAAGCAATCACTTCAACCATGTATGCATGCAGTATACAGCTGTTCTTTATCTTGATAAGTTGGAGTGTAGATGCTTGAGACTTTGTTAGAAATTGCATTGAAATAGTGCCACGAAGTTTGCATATCTAACGCGTTCCAGATCACGAGGCAATAAAATTGTATCAAGGGATCAACAAATCTTGAAGTTAAATTATGTTATTGCGGTTACAGTTGCAAAAGTGATGTTAAAATGTATAGACCGCAGAAAATTTACACAAAACTATATAAAAATTTTAAAACTATTGAAATTTATTATAAACTTTGTTATAGAAAGGAACATGCTAACTGATTTACATTATATCGCATGAGCAAAAATAACATCAGGCATACGGACAAACTACTGCTGTAAATTTTTATCATGAGTTTGCGTTTATGTTAAAAAACCAAAATAAAACTTTTATCTGGATTAAACAAAAACAAACAATACAGGCTATTCTAATTAAAATTAAAATCAAATATCTGCTTGTGTTCAGAAAAACTGTGTTCCACTTTATATTGAAATTTTGAAATTACTCGCTAAAGCGGAATCGTTCTCTACATTAAAAGCAGCTTGGTAGTAACTTTTACAGTAAAACTTTTTTAGAAGAAATTGCGAGACGGATATTAACCAGCGCCATTAGTGGCCTTTCATGGTTAATACGTACGTGGTTATTCTAGCGGCTGTTGCCTGCTAGCACGGAGCCTCCTATGATTTGTTGGTACCATCCTTAGATACCATTCGTTAGATAAACTCTTCCCAAGATGAGTAATTCTAGAAAATCTTCCAACTCGTCTAGTCAGCGTGAAAGATTAAGGCCAATCAACCTCCTAAATAATGATGAGTATGAAATTTCACGCAACAGTACCCCATGTGGGTAGGAATCACGCTTCTAAATCCCACATCTTTGACAAGGTCTGCCTCATAAATTCTGGAGGAGACAAATACTCACAAAAATATCATAATTCAGTAAGCAAAATATCCCGATCTACTAGATTCTGTCTACATAGCCACCTTCAACATCAGAACGATGCAAGCAACTGGCCGCCTAGAAAAACTAGAAGAAGAACTATCGAAGATTAAATGGGACATTATAGGACTTTGTGAAACCAGAATGCCAGACGGTCCTAATATACAAAAACAACAGTAAAACAAACACGCATCTTGGAGGGGTGGCAATGCTAATCAACAAAAGAATAAAGCACTTAGTTACTAAAATAAACTCAATATCAAGCCGAGTAATATACGTGGTGCTACAACTATCAAAGCGAACATCCAGATAATACAAGTATATGCATCCACAAGCGCATTAGAAGATACAGACATACAACAGCTTTATGAAAATATCTGATGAGCCAGGAGAAAATTGAATTCACAATACGTAATTGTAATGGGCGACTTCACCGCCAAAGTAGGAAATCATAACGAAGACATCATCCCTAGTAGAGGCCTTTTTGGTGTAGGTAATGTGAATGAAATAGGTGAAATGCTAATCAACTACCTTCACAATGAAAATCGCTATTGTATCAACACCTTCTTTCGAAAACTACACCAAAGAAGATGGACATGAAGAAGTACAAATGCGAAAACAAAATATGAGATAGACTACATAATATTGAACAATAAATACATACTAAAAAACGTCATTGTAATCAACAAATTCGACATGGACAGCGATCACAGACTAGTTAGAGCAAAAGTTGAAATCAACATCAAAACGGAAAGAAAGAAACTATTTCAACAACAACGTTATCCTACTTTAAATGAATTAAAAAACAAGTTAGACAATAAACTGTCCAAAACACAAGCCTTAGCTGAAATGAGTATTATTTATTTATTTTGCTCTGCAGGCCATAAAGGCCTAGGGCATTATACACTATTTTTTACATAATTACATAATTACTTCTACATGACATTTCTTATAAATTTATTTATAATTTCTTTCCATTCCCTTCTATTTGCCGCTTGTAACCTCCAGTTTGCAACTCCTATAGCATTTAGGTCCTCTTGCGCCTGTTCCAACCATCTCTTTCGTGGTCTTCCCTTTCTTCTTTTACCTATTGGCTTTCTATACAAGACCATCTTGGGCATTCTCCCTCCTTGCAATCTTTGCACGTGTCCTAACCACCGAATTCTTTGTGATTTACCATATACCGATATCCTAGGTTCCTTATATAATTCTTGTATTTCCTTATTTGTCTTTCTTCTCCAAACCTCTTCTGTTCTCGTCCCACCATATATGGATCTCAAAACCTTTCTCTCCCATCTGTCCAATAGGTCCCTTTCCGATTGTTTCAAAACCCAAGTCTCGCATGCATAAGTTACCGTTGGTCGAAGCACTGTCCTGTATATCCTTGTTTTAGTATTTCTGTACACCAATTTAGATTTCAGTAGCGGTCTCAGAGCAGCATATTTTTGATTCCCTTCTACTATTCTTGCTTTTACTTCTTGATCCTCGCTTCCGTTTTCATCAATTTGCACCCCTAGATAGACAAACTTATTTACTCTTTCAAAATTGTACTTTTCTCCTTCTCTAGTCAATATTTCTAGCTCGCTTTTTATTGTCCTGTCCTGGCTTCCCATTACCATATATTTAGTTTTTTCTTTATTTACTTTAAGACCTACTTCTTTTGCTGTTACCTCCAATTTTTTGAATATTTTCTTTAATTCTTCTTCTGATTTTGCCATTAGAACCACATCATCCGCGAAGGCCATACATTGATGCTCATTGTTGAATATCGTTCCCTCCCTTTTAATCCCACTTTTTCTAATTATTTCTTCGAGTACTAGGTTGAATAGTACAGTAGATACTGGGTCCCCTTGCCTGAGCCCTTTCTTTATTTCGAAATCGTCTGACTTATACCCTTCCCATATTACTGCACTACTCGATTTTTCTAAGGTCATTCTTGTTAATTTTGTCAGTTTACTTGGTATTCCTAAACTATTCATGGTTTCATATAGTTTGCTTCTCTTGATCCTGTCGTAGGCTTGCTTAAAATCGATGAACATTACATACAGGTCCACTTTATACTCATAGCAAGTAGCTTGCAATTCCTTTATAGCAAAAATCTGGTCTGTTACTGATCTATTACCTCTAAAACCGGCCTAGTACTCTCCTAATACTGCTTCGGCACACTCATTCAGCCTTTTTCTTAGCACTTGAGCTAAGATTTTATAGCAGGTATCTAACAGTGCAATCCCCCTGTAGTTTGCACATATTTGCTTATCCCCTTTCTTGTATATTGGGACTATCAGGGCTTTGGACCATTCCCTCGGCATCTCTTCCTTCTCCCATATTCTTTTAATAAGTCTGTATACCTCCTGTTCTAACGCTTTGCCTCCATTTTTCCACATTTCTGCTGTTATATCGCTTTCCCCTGGGCTTTTATTATTTTTTAAACTTTTTATTATTTCCTCTATTTCCTCTTCTTTTGGTTGTTCTACTTCCGTTCCATTCTGCACTTGTATATTTGTCTCTTCTTGCTCCTCTTGCGTATTGTCGTGGAGGAGCTCCTTGAAGTAGTCTTTCCATATTGCCACTATTTCTCCTGGCTCGCATACCAGTTCCTCCTGCTTATTCTTTATGTATTTGCTTCTTCTTTGGTATCCCTTTTCTCTTTTCTTTATTTCTTGATAAAACGACCTTATTTCTTTGTTTTCAAATTTTTCTTGTACCTCCCTCAATGCTTTTTCATTATACTGCCTTTTCTTCCTTCTGCATGTTTCCTTCATTTCTTTTCTTGCTTCCTTATATATAAAGCACTTAGTTACTAAAATAAACTCAATATCAAGCCGAGTAATATACGTGGTGCTACAACTACCAAAGCGAACATCCAGATAATACAAGTATATGCATCCACAAGCGCATTAGAAGATACAGACATACAACAGCTATATGAAAATATCTGATGAGCCAGGAGAAAATTGAATTCACAATACGTAATTGTAATGGGCGACTTCAACGCCAAAGTAGGGTATCATAACGAAGACATCATCCCTAGTAGAGGCCTTTTTGGTGTAGGTAATGTGAATGAAATAGGTGAAATGCTAATCAACTACCTTCACAATGAAAATCGCTATTGTATCAACACCTTCTTTCGAAAACTACACCAAAGAAGATGGACATGGAGAAGTACAAATGCGACAACAAAATATGAGATAGACTACATAATATTGAACAATAAATACATACTAAAAAACGTCATTGTAATCAACAAATTCGACATGGACAGCGATCACAGACTAGTTAGAGCAAAAGTTGAAATCAACATCAAAACGGAAAGAAAGAAACTATTTCAACAACAACGTAACCCTACTTTAAATGAATTAAAAAACAAATTAGACAATAAACTGTCCAAAACACAAGCCTTAGCTGAAATGACTATTAGTCACTTAGAAAATAAAATGAAAACTGACATACAAGTTACAACCAAAAAAATATGCTCACAAAGCCACAAAAATAAGAAACATTAAACCTGATACTCGAAAACTTATGAAACAGAGAAAAAACATAGACAAAATGCCTCCAAAATACAAAGACTTGAACAAAACGGCTCGGAAAAATATCAGGCAGGATGTGCGGAACCATAATACAGAACTGGTTAAGACAGTAATAGAAAATAACAAGAACTTGAAAGTCCTGAGATCCTTCACATGAAGAAGACGAACCAGAATATATCAACTCAAAGATAAAGAGAGAACAGTAAAAACAGAGAACGAAGTTATACAAATCGTCAAAGACTATTACGGACACCTGTACTCATCGGTCAATCCTACATCAGAAAGTACACCATTGAAAGAATTATTCCCGACATCACTATAGAGAAAACAGAATACGTTCTCTCTCAAATGAAAAATGGTCGGGCACCTGGAGAAGATAGTATTACCAGTGAGATGTTGAAAATTACTAACAAAGATCATAACCAACAGGTTAATGCACAAATTTGAGAATTATCAACCACCCGAACAAGAGAGTTTTCGCAAAAGCTGCAGCACCACAGAACATATTCAAAGCATTCGTGTTTGTTAATAGAAAAATGCAACAAATATAACGTGCCACTACATCTAGTCTTTGTAGACTACAACAAGGCCTTCGATTCTATAGAACTATGGACAGTATTTAATGCAATGGACAATGCGATAATCGATTTCAGGTACAGAAACCTTATAAAATTTATTTACGATCATGCAGCCCTTCAAGCTAAGCTTGAAGAAGATTTAAAAACAGCTACCTGGAAGTTCGTAACTTCAGAAGCATAGGCTCGTAACCCATGGAGACCGAGTGTCATGGCCGTATCAATAAGTATTTTGTGCTTGAAATTGAAATACAGTCAGCATAAAGATGTCGCGCTTTGCGCACATCCCTATTAGATATATTTGACAATTGAATTTTAGCAATTATTGGAAGTAAATCAGAATATTGATAGTATTGTTTAATTATAAATTGGTTCCATGAGGTGGAAGTGTTTACTAAAGTGACCTAAATTGTGTTTTTGAAACAAATAAATTCGCATTAAAACATCTCGTAAGACGTTTGCATATAATTCCAAAATACAAAGCGCTCTATTTCTGAAAAGCACGTATCTTTTTCAGCCGAAACAAAACAAAGTTAGACACAACGAATTAACTGTTTGCTTTGTTTATAATCTTCAATATTGATTTAAATCAAGCTATTGGCGTTGAAGAATAGTGCGTATCTATCTATAACTAACCCTTACTATTGCTTACGCTATTCTCCATGTAACTTATGAAAGTTGAGTGGATGGGTAGTATTTCTTAGACCGTACAGTATTTAATATTGCTCTGAAATGCGGCAACCGTAACCGTTGACTCACCGTGGATTTGTAGCCTAAATATTACAGGATTGAATGTAAAGGTTTGTTTTAAGGCAGACTTTGACTTATGTGTTTATGAAAACAGAATGCATTGGCATACCAGTAATTGCAATTAGACCAACAAAGCGTGCTTACTCTGTTTCTTATTTGCATAGAAAAATTAACTGGCAGGTTGCATATATAATTAAAATTAGTCTAAACATTAGACACTCAACGCCTAAAATATAGATAGATACTGCCCGGTTAAAACATAACCCCAACAATTTATTTGAAAGAACAGTTTATTTGGAAAAAGTTTTTTCTGTTGTTCAACATAAAAAAACATCCTTCCCGTATAACGATGCTAAACCTCTCAACTACTCGCGGTGAACTGAAGAGTAACAAGCTATTACACTTTAGAAATACATTTTTGATGATAAGAAAACTTTTGAAATGATACACAAAGATGACGACATACATATATCGTTTCTTTTTAAAGATCCTTTTCAATATTGATTGGCTGTAAAGGTCCATTCGTACCATACTAACAAATACCACTAAGTAAAAAAAATTGAATTAAGTATTAGGTTTGTCATTACCAAAAATTAAAAAGTGTTCATTACGCAAGGATAGTAGACCTACTATCCTTCTTCATTACTTTCTTACAAAGCGAGCAAAAAAATTATGAAGAGGGCAGTGAAACAAAATTTGCATGTTTCGGATTGATAACCAATTTGCATTGTCCGTCATTAATTTCAGAGTAATGCCATTTCAGAATCAAAATCAGTTGGATTTTTTAGAGCTCTCTTGATTTAGAGACATTTGAAACTATAAAAACTACTGATTTTATTTTATTTCAATCGGCAACAAATAAGGTATATTGTTAGGTTATTATGTCAGTTGATTTCTTGACGGCGTCTGATCTATAGCAGTTTATGTATTAGGCAATAATACCGTAAACAAAACCGTTCATTTTTGAAAACGTCCACAATTACATTATGCTAATCAGGCCCGTAGCTGCGCGAGGTTTTCGTTACATTCTATCTATATCATTTTCTTATTTTTTTTTCATATTCTAAAACACTGTTCTAAATATAAACGTTAAAATAATGTGATTTTGAAGTAGGTTTGACCATTTCAAAATTCCAGGATATTTTTAAGGATATCAATTTAATTTAAATCAAGTATTTAAATTGAACATACCCCACTAAATATTTAAGCTGTCTTAAAATGTAAGACATGACTGCGTGATGCGTCGTCGCTAAAAGTGGAATTCCTACAAAAATATTTAGAATTTGTACCATACAATTTTGTAGTAAACAATGTTTAAAAATATTTGTACGTAATTATAAATGGCAGAACATGTCCGTCATGTTTTTGTTTGTTGTTAACGCAATAAATACACATTTCCGACGTCCTAAAATAACCAAATTATACCCGCAGAAGTAACAGGAACAGAAACTATCGCTTGAAACAATCAATAAATTGAGCCGACATGCAAGAGCACGCCATTTTGTTATAATGATAAATGTTGTAAAATGCAAGATTTATTTTTAAGTTGAGAAATTCAAAAAATTCTTAAAATGGTTGTGAGTTGTTCCTAAATATCATAACGACTACATTTAAAGTTAAGGCAGAGAATAGTAATAATGAAACTTCGTTCGTTCACCTAAACGATTATAGTTACATAAATAAACAGTCTATTAAAAATTTGATCGTATTTAATACCGAGAGAAGTGGCTTTACGGTTAATGCGTCCGTCTTTTATTCCGGAAGCCCTGGGTTCGATTTCCGGCCCGGCCGACTGTCTTGGTTTTTCCCGCCGTTTTCCTGGGCTAAAAAGTAAACACTGGGACAGTACTTTCCGCGGAAATCCAATTTTATCAAAATTTCTTGTTCTAACCCATCTTTTCTCTGCTGAAGAGGGGCTTGGGACTTTGGTGCGGAGTCCCCAAAACCCCTATAGGGGCCCGTCCTTTCACAGGGGGAATGAACCGACGCCGATTTTCCTTATTTTTCCATATTTAATCAAACAAAATATATGTATGCATAAGGAGAGATAAAAATGTAATAAGAGAACTTTCATATAAAGTATTTTTCTGTGAAACCAATATTAACGACGCCAAAACCATTGTTCCATACCTTTGAAAAACCTGAGACCAAAATTTTTTAGATAATATGGGAAGAGGCGGAGAAACAACAACCTCGGTAAAAAAAACTATGGTTTAACTGGACCAGTTTTAACATTAACATAATTTTATTCTAAAAAGTATAGGACGTATCGTGTTTTAAAGTGATTTTATCACAATACATATATCGTATTTTAATACCAGCTTTCAAACGTCCGGCGCCTAAACCGCGTCGTCCAAAAGTCCAACGCCCAAACAGCGTCGCCCAAAATTCCTGCTCCGAATCCTAGGAGATATTAACAGTTATACAGCAATTAAAGTAAATAAATAATCTAGTAATTGGACTATTTGACGAACCAAATATTAATGATAACTGGGGAACAATGTAAATTTCAAATTACACGTAGTAAATCATTTTCCTATTATACGATGTCTATACACTACATTTCCTAACTGTCTCACCGTAACACGACGACGGGCTCTTGCATTTAGACAAAATTTACAACCATTACACGATGACGGACCTTATATCTTCACTGAGCTTATTGATTGTTTTCAACAAATGCGTATGTTGCAGTCACTACTGTTGGTATATATGTACACATAATAATCAGTTAAATGAGCTCGACCTAAATGGTCGGCCGTGTTTTGCTAATACATTTTAGAAACGGACATAAACGAATGTAACTAACCTCAAAACCAAAGAATTACAATTACAACACTTATATCAGCAACAGACTGTTAATTTTTTCCAGGAATTAACTCGGTTTGTTGGTTTCTCAGGGCGCACTTTAGCGCTCGATGCCGTTGTTTTAAATAAGACACGTATTTTATTAGTTTCGGGTGTACATTCAACTAATATGTAAGATTAATAATAATAATATTATTCAATTACAAAAGTACGTTTGATTAAGCAAAATAATCAATTGCGTAAGTAGCATCATTAAATTTACATATAAAGTTAGAAACACAACATTTGATGTTTAGCTGTCATATCTTATGTGCGAGAGCGGAACAGTAAAAACCTTAAGATTTACTACATTTACGAAGATAATAAAATAATTCGTTCTGAATTTATTAACATCTGTACTGATTTATTAAATATTGAAGTATTTTAATTAAATGTTTTATTTCAATATATAAAGAAATGTGATTTTAAATTAATATTTGAGAATACTTTTTAATTTATATTGATATAGGAAACATTATTACAATTTGCTATAAATAAAAATGTAAAACACCGACAAACATTGAAAACAGGCTCCGGTAAAATTGTTTCGTGGAAAAAACATCCCCTAAATTAAAGCCAGTGTATTTCTTTAAATTGTGGACTTGTAGAATTAAGAAAAATTTGTCCCTAAAAAAACGTACGTGTTTTTTGACTGATTAAATTTAATTTTGGAATTACTTTATTTGCAACTGTCTAACAAGATTTTTTTCTGCGTATTCATTAGTTCCCAAAACGTTTTAAAAATCTCTGTCTCTAAGGCATTTCCCTGGGAATGAAGAAAAGGTGATAAGTTTAATTAACTCCTTTCCGGCGTTTTGTTAAAGACATTTTTTTGGGGCTGCGGTAGAAATGTTTTTTTTTCGATGATTTTCTTGGAAGGATTACGAGGATTTTTCTGTCTTCGTATTTTTTACGGTTTTTTTGACGGGTTCTTTTCGGTTTTACCCAAGGTGCTTCCTTTCCTGGAGCAGCTCCTATCCAGAGACCGACTCAGCAGAGGAAATATTCGTTGTTACCATGCAAGAACGGGGGACGTAACCTACGAATTATGCTAGTTAATTTTAAAAGTATTCAGTAACACCCCCCCCCCCCCCATTCAACAACACAGTAAATATTAATTATCGACTAAAAAACAATTACCATGGTTAACACAAGTAAATATTACTACAGCATAAAGTAACAAGTAAAATTTAGCGTATTGATTTTTATGTTGCAATTTCAATTGATTGGATCTTAGTCACAAAAATATGACAAAAATTATAACAGGCACTTTATGAATGAACCACTAAATACGATCGTCATATAATCCTTACAATCTATCTATAAAACCTCCCAAGTTTGATCTCCGGCAATGCAGGCTTTGTAATGCGTAGGTGAATCTGTAACCTAAAACCGAAAATGTTACTAGCATTATAACTGTCAATGGTAATTTCAAATGTAAATCTTAATATTTAATTACTTTTAGTAATTTACTGTGCTATTCAGTAGCGGAACAAAAGGTAACAGGCCCGCTCCACAAGAAACTCTCATGAGCCCCCTTATATCAAAATTATTATAAATATTTTTAGTTACTTTTATCATTTTCATTTGTATTTTTATAATAATAGCTAGTAGGCTTTTATAAAGTAGCCAACATAAAACGAATCAATCTTGGTTGAATTAGAACTTATCATAAAGTTGTTAACTGCAAATTCTCCTTCGATTTTCACACATAATTTGTATACACATACTTATAAAACAATGTAAACGTTATTTTGACTATTAGACATAATTAATGTACAAATTTATAAATTATAAACCACGAAAACAAAAATATAAAAACGCGCCGCTTTTCGAGGGTTGATTGTCACAATATTAAATTTATGTTTCGTTAATTATAATAAAACACAACAAACTTTGTAAAAAATATCACATTTATTTGTACGCTACAATTATTATGTTTCGTTTCCATTTTACGCACTTTAATAGAAATGCCAAGATTCGCACTGGGACTCACACTCAGTCACGAACTATATTTTTATTCAATAAATTACTGATGGTATAATTAATACCGTTTCGATCCACATTTAATATGCAATACAGTATACTAATAAACACTCAAATTTTGTTCGTCTGCAGTGCTGTGTTATAACTCTTAAAGCGTTCGAATAAAACTTAAGTGTAAAGTAGTGTAAAATAATCAAAAGTGATAAAGTGAATGAGCCTCTAGGTTTGGTCAATAAACGAAATACTTTTATCACACTCAAAACATACACCCTACTATCGGATTCAGAGTTTATTTTGTTTGAACACTGATTACGTTTTGTTTGTATTATGACCATTCAAGGAAGTCGTCCAGAATTTCACACCGTACAAAAAATATTGGTGCCGTCGTCATATTACGTCTCTTACTAGCAAATGAATCATATAAAAAATTAAGTTCTGTAATAAAATATTTTTTCAAGTTGAGAAGTGTGAAAAATTGTTGACGTCGGCACCCCCTAGCTGTCTGCCCCTCCCCCCCGGGCAATGCGGGAATTTATGTTCCGCCCTTGGTGCTATTAGACATTATAAAACTAATAAAATTAAATGTTTAAAACAATTTATACTAACTAAAGTAAATGAACTAACTTTAAAACCTGTAATAGTTATTTATGTTACTAGTGGGATAAAGGCGTTATTATAACACGAGTTTGAAAGTTACACAATGAGGTCGTAGACCGAGCCGTGTAATCAAACGAATGCTATAATAACGCAATATCCCACGTGTGACATAAAAAAATTTTATTTACGACTGCTCAAAATTTGTTAAAAATTGAATTTTTTGCTTGAAATAATATTTGACATTTCGCATTAATTTATTTGCAAAAGTCAAGTCACTTTTAAAATACTTTTGTTTTTAAATCAAAAGAACGAGATAAATTCGATTTGTTCAATACTAAGGTAATTGTGTAAATAAAATGAGTTAATTGACGAATTCATTATCTCGCTAGTGCGATAATGAACTTCATTACTTAACGCAAATGAATAACATAATAAGTCCTTATCCAAGCGGTTGTGGATAAATGCATTTATGCATAATTACAATCTATAAATTCGTATTCCTAAAAACATCAACATCAAATAATCAATATATGGTGTCAGTTTGAATAGTTAAAATCCACAATAGCCCTAGAACATATTTTTGTTAAATGACTTGTTGGTAAAAAAAAACTCATCAAAAATGGCTAAAATCCCGGATAAGGGTTAAGCTATTGCTTGGAAACGTCTCGTCACGTATTTGAGTTGAAAAGACTTTGCTAATCCTTAATTCCAAGTGCAAATAATAAAACTGTAATAATAATATTTTAATTTTATTTGTAGTCACAAATTTCTATGTTCGTGTGGACTAGAATAAATATACAATTTCTGACATAAATATACATAGCGTTTTAGCAATAAAGAAAACTTTTATTTTCAATTTTACGAGAAAACATTATTTTTAAAACAAAAGGTTTTGGTTGTTCTAAAAACAAAAAAGCGACTTTTTAGTTTCAATACACAGAATGTTTTTTATTTGCACCTTTGAGAAATTCAATATCAATAAAGTATATATGTTTGTAATATCATGCTAGTAGATAAGGGATTAGTGCAGTGAATTGAAGTTGGGTGCGTATTCCCTTACTTAAATATTTGTTTAAAAAAACAAATATTTACATGAAGACACAGTAAAAACACCTACTGAAAAGATTTGTGACTGTTGAATGCTGGATGTGTTGACAGCCACAATGCAATACATTTCGCGTAGGTACGAAGTTATAAAAAGTAGAAAGAATTGTAAAAATCTTCAAAAAAGTAAATAAATTATTTAAGGTTAATTAAAATAGAGTAGCATTATTCAAAATTCCAAATATTCTTGCTAAACTATGTTTCGTTTCAACTGAAATTACCATAGTATTTCTGACCCACAGTGGGTCAGTAGACTACTTACTAAACGACCCCGGTTAAACCAGAACGAACCAAATGGCAAATAATATGTAATAAAACGTGCATCTTGGAATAGTTATTAGACACCCCGAGTTTCATTTTTAATGTAAAAATTGCAGAAAGAATTCAGAGTGGACATGGTGTCGCTGTCATTTTGTATAACTTGAATAACATAAACTATATAATATGTTATGTTTAGTTTTTTATTCAGTTTTACGTGAAATTTTATTACTCGGCATTTTAATGCTTATAATATGTATCTCTAAATCTTCTTTTCTTTTGCATAATTCATTTTCTATACTTTCAGCTAAATAATACATTCAATTCTACAGGTTATAGGAAAAAGTATTTGATCCCAAACTTGCAGAAATATTCAGCTTTAGATTATAATATCCACCCAATAACCCACTTCACATTTTGAATCCCATACATAAAATTTCGGCTACTTCGATTATTGAACAACGAGATTAGGTACGTGGTCAGGTTTCTAATTCCAAAAACAAACCCCTGACACCCCGAATAACAAACTGTGGCATATCACTATTTTGCAGGAACGAAGAAGTCACTCTAACTTTTGTTTAGTTTCGAACCCTTTCTCACGCAATACATAACTTTAAAATATTTTAGATCTTACTTTTAAAATTACTGTTAATATACAGACGATTTATAACTATGATGAAAAATGTATGATGAACTCTAGGTACCAAACTAAGTAAAACAGTTTCGATAAACATGGGCATAAATACACTTCGTTACGGAGCTACAGCCTCCTGAAGTTAGAACAGCTAATTTTTTTTGTCGATAACTGTCGCAGTAGTCGCACTAACATTTTGAAATGTTATATCTATTATTTATACTAATTTTTGTTTGAATAAGTGTACCAAATGTGTCTCATGTAGGGGGGTTATAAAATCTTATGCTCCATACAAGAATGGTTGCTAAATGTAACAGTTTTTGAGGAAATTCAATGTTTTTGAAAAACGTTTTACTAATTTTGGTGCTTATAGAATGCGTCATATAAATTTTGCACTATAATCCTGATTCGCTTTGTATAAACATATCACACAGATCCGCCACAAATAAATACAGTAAAGTCGCAACATCGCCTAGGCCGTAACTATTTCTTTACGTTTTGATCAAAGGTTAATAGACCTCCTTCAATCTTAGATCTAATTTCGTCCAGAGACAGAAGGCTTTTCAACCCCAATTTGTATTTTGTCACGAAAAGGCTTTCTGTAAGGATTCCTTTTTTTTATCAGTGCCCTGCAAATGCATTTTTAAACGAGCTTTGAGGGTTTCAAAATACAATTTATGTGATCGTTCCGCGCGTTATGCGTTATGTGTTTGTTTGGCTTTAATCACATCAGCGGTGCAACTTCTGAAAGTGCCAATTAATTCCTTCACAATTCCCAACCTAAAGGTTGTTGCCAATTGTTTTATTATTTCGTTATGTAAATTTGCATGTAGAGTAGAAAAATATTCAAAGTAATAAAAAATACGACTACTATTAACATGACGAACTACATAGTACGGTAATAACAGTAAACTAACTTTTTGTATACAATGTGCATTCACAAGGTAAATATTTCAAAAATAATGCTTTTATCATCACCTTCGCTTAGATAGGCCTACTCTCCGTTATTTATTGGTTCCAGTTGACACTACATCACAATAAATTATTACACAAAAACGGTAGCGCCTGATCTTGATGTAGGTATTTTTTTGCGCTGCTGTTGAACTAGTACTTATTTTGTGGAATAAGTCAACTTATTCACCAGTTGTTGTAAATATCTGAACAATGTGGCAGTAAGAAACCGTTGCGATTACTTTTATAAATATTTAAAGTAGCTTGTAACAGAGCTATTGATCTGTTTCTATTTCAAGGTGCTTTCTGGCTTTACTACAACGTATTCCCATTCCCTAAATCTTCATAAATTTCTTTCGTCAGCACTTTATTGCCCATTTGTTGGAAAAAGCAGAATATCCCGTATTATTCCCAAGGGATGACTGTTCTTCTTCAATAGTTTACGACTTTTGTAACACAGAAAGTATCTACACCAGCGTGACGTAAAACTCGAAACACGTGGATATTTATACGGTTGTTATTATAAAATTACGCATAAGAAAATAATGCAATAAAGTACTTTATTATCATTTTTTATTCTAATGTACAAGGTGCAATAAAAAGTTGGTATAAGTATTTAAACCAATAATAAATAGCATTGGTCCAAGAAGAAATCAGTAGAACCATTAATTTTTCACAGATAAATTTAGATTCGTCGGCGTTTTTAATTGAAAAATGTAATAAAATTCTGCTTGAGAACTACTGACAACGATAGAAAATACATTTAAACTGTACATGGTAATTACCAGTGTCCGGATATCTAGTATAGTATTTAGTCAGTATTGAAAGTACGAGGCAATAAATTAATAATAAATTGCCGCATAATTCCTGTAAATACATAGTTTAAATACATTTTTAAGGAATTATCCAGGGTAGTATTATTATATTACAACATCACGACTATAGGTTTGACATTATGCGAGTTCCTTAAATTACTTTTTATGTATTTGGTCATTAAAAAGTAATAGTCAAATAAAATAAAATAAAACATGTAACACCGAAGGAAACGATGTATCTCCAATATTGCAGTTGTAGTTGTACAATCCTTGCAATATCGTGCAACCGTTTCACCTCTAACCTAATGTATTTGAATGCGCCCATGGGTTTTGTTTACTTATTGACTGTTAACGAAATTTATTGCTGTTTTGAGACTAAAAGTTCGGATACTGGTCAATAGACCAATTTTAATTTTAATTCAATGTGTCAAAAACGTAAAAGCCCACCTTGAGGATGATAAGAATATTTTATGTACACCCAGGGTGTCCCACTTTCGATGTAGTTGTACTTTGGTAATGTTATAGTTTGCACCATTTGCATGTTATTCGATCAATTTTTTAAGACGAATTTAATGGTAGAAACAAAACTGCAAAATGTTCTTTTGCTTTTAAGCTAAAAAATGCAGTTTTATGTCATTTCTATTGCATGCTACATGAATTTATTAAATACAATTCCTAGTCCATTATTAACAGTTTTTCAAAAATGAATAGTTTGCTATACTTATTCTTTAGAATAATTAAGATATTAGATATATTGCTCGAGTTGATGTAATTTAAAATAAATAGAATAATGAATCCTAAAAATTACACAAAACAAATGCAAGTAGTAGATTTACATAAAATGCATTAAAATTATGTTAATAAAATTGACTTGTTTAACATTTCTTTGCTATTGCATCAAAAACTGTACCGTTAATAAATGAGAAAATTGATTTCTTAAATTCGCCTCTATTGGACATTTTGGAATAAGAAAGTCATCTGCAGAGAAAGATTACCAAAATCAAGTCACCTAGCTGTGTTGTTCGTATAGCAACGTTAAAATAATAAAAAATATATTGTTAAAGTAATAAAGTATTTTATTATTCATACTTAAAATGAACTTCAACGCAATAAAGCTAGAACTTATAAATAATATATGTAATACCTAAATTATTTTGAAAAATAAGTATAGCTAACAATATATCTTTGAAAGGCTGGTAAAAATGCCCTTCAAATGATGTCGAAACCGACTCTAAATTCCATTTTCAAATTCAAACGCTTTTTTCATAACTATAAAATTAACAGTTTTTATATAACTACATCTACAATAAGACACTCTGTTCATCCACATTTCCTTTTGGTTGTTTAAAACCTTGTTTGCAATAATAAATACTAAAAATTATAAAACCAGGTAACTGATTCCAACAATTGGAAAGTAGGGGGGCAAGGGGGTCTAAGCAAATAAACTCAGATATGTGTTTTACGCAAACCAAGTAGCTGATTTGCTAAGCGCAATTTTCCTACCATCCTTCAATGCCCCCTTCGGGCAGTTCCATTATTTTTCGCCTTGCCAAAACCGTACGAGTTTTCTCTTAAAACTCTATATGAAGGAGTTAATTGACAATAGGAATAATATTTGAGAGAAAAAACCTTATGAAGCTTCCTTTTTGGTTGCCTACCGCAACACGTTATAATTGCATAATCGTCAAAAAAAGACAAATTGGAAAGTAGATTTTGAGATTTCAAAGAATAAATATTGTTTGCAATTAGAAAAAAATGAAAATTCTAAAATTTTTAAAATTGTACATTTCTAAAATATTTTTAATTTTCTAAATTTTCCATGTTTTCCATGATGTCATACAATAATACTAAAAAATAGAACACTCTTTAAGATATGTACAGATAAAAGCAGCAGTCAATAAATAGGTTACGATATCACACCACATTTTATTGACACAAATATGGGGAACTCAAGTTACAATTATAAAACGCATTTAAGACTACGATAACAAAAGTTTAATCGCAAATTAATTTATAAAACTAGGACTTCGATCTTCGGCGCGTTACGCTGCGTCATGCGTTCATTTATTATCTATGTATTATATCCGTAATTATTTCAACTTTTGGTGGCGACAAGCTATAATCTTCCATCTCGACACAGCTTATTTATTATTTTGTTAGCAGTATTTAGAGTGATTGTTTATGTTAACAGTCACGTAGGGCAACCTAATTTCAAAAGCTTACGTATTTTAAAAGAAGTTATATTTAAAAGCGTGGGCATAAGCCCCGATTTAGCTAGCTAGTATTATGCATTACATAACAATAAAAATTACAGTAATCAGTCAATTCCATTGGCAAAAATCTTTATTGTTTATTAGTTTACCACAAAAAATATTAGTTTAATACCAGTTACATTTCTCTGCAGTAAATTATTTTTGATAACAAATCACGCTATTATGAAAACAAAACAAAAAAAAAATTGGCATAATATTTCGGGAGGCGCGTACTTCAGAAAAAAAGATTCAATTAACTAAAACTGGATTCTCGGGTATTTTGGGTAAACACCATACGATTTTATGGGATTGCACAAACTCTATAAATATCCAGATACCCTTTAAACTTTCCTTGGAGATCCTTCGACTTTCGTTGGACGTCCCCCGAATTCCTTTAGACTTCCCCGACTTCCCTTGGACTTTTCCTACTTCCCTTAGACTTCCTTGACTTTCCTTGGACGTCCCGAGACTTCCTCTAACATGTACACCAGACTTCTCCCCTGCGGTTTACCACTCGTGTAAAACACTGTAGCGGTCGGCTGTTCAAAGGAATATCGTCTCTATGTAATTGGTTCGTAAATATGTAGGTACTAGTAGTGGGAGACCCCCTACCACTAAAACATAAGACAGGTTGCCGGAATTCAGATTTAATGTATAGATTCCATTTATCTAGTCAGACTTGTAAAGAACTGAGATCTTCTTGTAATACGTGAGCAGCTGTGTACACATCATGATGTTTCGCTAAAATTTAGTGTTGGTAGTATGATACTAATTTGAGCTAAAAAGGTATTGTGATGTAACTATACAAGTACCTTAAATAAAAGAGATCCCAAAACTAATCTCCCAAAATTCCAGCACTGAATTGTTTCGTTGATGATTTTTGTTGTTGTTGAGTTGGTTTTGACTGTGTACGATCTATTGTTTACTAAAAAAGTTATAATATTAAATACATATCTAGAAATTTTTAGTGTAATAATTTGGTGTAGTTGTCCATTTAACCATACTCTGACGAAAGTTAGAGTCGAGCACGGCAGGTGCGGTACGCAATTCTTTTTCGTATTCCGAGCTTATTATTTCTGTAAACTTAGCAATGGGTTAATCTTAAAATGTCTGGGCCGAAACTTAAATAGAAGCTCTATAATGATTTTAAAAATTACTACCTTAGTTCCAGTAATTTGCAAACTATGCAATGATCAGACATATGTTGAAGAGCGTTGCAATAAATGCTCAAGCGTTGTAGTTATACTTTCTAAAAGAATATTTATAATTTAATTATGTCTTGGTATTTTTCTTGTTAGCAGTTTTTTTAAATGATTGTGTATTTCTTTATAAGTTGTAGTTATTATATTGTCGTTTTTCAATGGCAGGGGTGTCCACTAAGGTTTCTATGTTGTTAGTGAAATTCTTCAGTTCAGGAGCGATATTTAGAGTTAACGTGTTTGGTAAATGGTTTGCCAACATATGCCTTTATCATAATCTATTGTAAATACATATTTATCAGAATCATTACAGCAATCTCAATCTCAATCTCAATCTCAAAGGCCCATCTCTACCGTCCATCTTTGAACATAGGCCTCCCCCATGGCATTCCAACGGTCTCTGTCTTGTGCTTCTCTGGTCCAATTCAGTCCTGCGGTCAGCTTAAGATCATTTGTCCAGCGTGTCGGTGGACGTGCTCTTTTCCTTTTACCTAGGTATGGTCTCCAGTGAAGAATGATATTATTCCATCGTGAATCGTTGCATCTCGCTATATGTCCAGCATAGCTCCATTTTAGTCTGGTAATTGTTGCGGCGGCGTCTCTCATCCCTGTAGCTTGTCTAATCCAATGATTTCTTTTTTTATGTTTTAGAGATATGCCAATCATCTGTCTCTCCATGGACCTTTGTGTGACTGCTATTTTATTCAGTGTTTGTTTTGTCCAAGTCCAGGTTTGGCAACCGTAAGTTAGGACTGGAAGGATGCATTGATCAAACAGTCTTGATTTAAGTTTTAAAGGAATGTTTGTATTTTTAAGTATATGTCCGAGTTTTCCGAATGCGGACCAGGCAAGTCTTCTTCTCCTATATATTTCCGCTGTTTGATTGTCTATTCCTAGTTGTATTTGGTGGCCCAGGTATATGTATTTTTCGACATTCTCGATGTGGTATTGATCAATCGTGATATGTGGATCTTCGTTGCACATTGTT
Organism: Ctenicera cuprea; assembly: GCA_958336395.1. Classification (NCBI taxonomy): domain Eukaryota; kingdom Metazoa; phylum Arthropoda; class Insecta; order Coleoptera; family Elateridae; genus Ctenicera; species Ctenicera cuprea. Next base: position 27,815,953 of record OY284492.1, on the reverse strand, counting down.
TTTGTTTTCTTTAAGTTAATCTTAAGTCCTGCTTTACCCGCCTTCACGTTTAGTTCTGTATAAGGAAAAACGATAATTATCGAACTCCCATTTCACTTTAAAAATATTTAGTTTAGTTTACATTGAAAGAAAAAATAGCAAAAGAAAAAGAATCTAAAACTAACTCTCGTACTATGAATTTTTTAAAACCACAAAAACAGATCTTACAGCCTATATTTTCACATAAATTAGTGTGAGTGCCAACTTGCACGTGACTTTTAATGTTATGTGAATAGACTTTATAACCTAGCAAGAACATTTCTGTTTTACTGCCTTAGAAGCGGTAGAGGGAGCGATTCATCCGATAATAGGAAGTAATTTTTTATAAATTGAGCCGCCATATTATAACGATAAGAGATATCGAAAAACTTTAAATGCAAAATTTCAGTTTAATGGAACCTTTAAAATGAGGTACTTCACCCCTCGTTTTATTTAAGATTTTTGAGATACTATCTTTTGAATGTTCCCGCTTGTTTGAGGAGGAAAGAGAGTACTAATATTTATCTTTGTCCTCATGTGGTACATCGTTAGAAAGCTAATTTAATGGAATTTTAAAATCGGTACTAATTTTCTTGCTACAATAGTTTATGTGCGGTAGGGAAAAGATTTATGTAATGGCCGTTCTTTATATAATTAGACGCCATATTGAAACGGCGTGAGCTATCGATATTTTCTATTTTTGTAAGTTGTTAGGTTTAAAAATACCTTTTAAATGAGGTTCGAGTTGACCCTCCTTCGTATTCGAAAATGTCGAAAAGCCCCCCCCCCCCCCCCCCCCCCAACTACCTTTTTCGGAACCCTAAAATATTTATAAATATTTTTACTGAGTACCTCGGGTACAATTTATATTAAAATTTTTGTATCCTATTCATATAGGTTCAATGGGTTAGCCGTAAAAGATAGTGCGTGGGTGGTCTGTTACACACTTTGTATATTTATTTTTTACAAGCAGTTTTATTTAAGACGGATACTCTTCCGCTTTTGCCATTTTTGTAAGTTCAGTTCAAATTTTCTTTATCCCCAAAACTCAAAAAATCGGGTTTATGTCTTTGTTAACGTTTTCGAAATCTCTCGCTATACCTTAAATACATGCTTATGAAGTATGAGAAACTCCCAGGTAAAGTGCTTTATCTATTTATAGAAAGGGGAAAAGAAATATGTTGAACGGAATCAATAATCCAAGAGAGCTATAAATTTCCGAGATTTAATTCAGTAAAGTAAGTAATTAAGTAAATAAATTATTTACTTTGGAATGAAATTGAGTAAAACGTAATTAATCTAACCGTTTAAATCTGCACTCATTTATCTTTGGTCGACAAATTAAACCTTATCCAATTCACAAGCTATATAAAACAGAAAAAATGCGGAATATTTTTCAAACATAATTAAATTCGTTAGTGGAAGCAATACTTTAACACAGAGTTAACTTTATACTAGTGTAGAAATACGCTTTATTGGTGAGACAAATTACGCTACTATAATGTGCTTTTTACACTTGTTTTCCAATATTATTGAATAAATGTCTAAGAATGTGTTAAAAGATTAATTGGCCGACTTCAAAATTGTTATGCTGTAGTAATGAGTGCTGTAAAGAAACGAAGCCTGTCGGAATGTTGAGAGCCATCAGCAGTGTTAAGAAAAAAAAACGGAATCCGATTGTATTTAAAAACGTACGTTTCGAGTTGAAAGGGTGTTGGTAGTATGCAAACAACAATCATGCCTTTTATGTTTAATTATTTAAAAGCACCTGTGTAAAGGTTGTGGTGAATATAAAGTGGTGGTGTTGTGACCACTGCTTGATGGTGAATTAATTATGTCTTAATTGTTGATGTAATGATAGCATTGTGTATTGATATTTTTGTTTGTTTTGTTCAGAACTGATTAAACCTGTCGATACAACTCTTGAGATCTAGTAACTAGGCGTCGTTATTGAAATCTCTCGAACTGGTTACTTGAAACAGTATTAACCAGTGATCCCCACGACTCTGGGGTGGCACGCAATGCTTTTGTTTCCATTAGTTCCAGCCTGCTAAGCGTCCTATTCTTCTTTTGCAAGTTTTGAAGAACTTCAAGACCGTTAGTAGAGGCTACCCGGGACATTAGCTGTGAGCACAAAGTAATTTGTAGAGTTACGTTCTGGCGAGCTTGGTGGCCATAACTTAACTTACCAACTCAAAATAACTTTTTATATCTATTGATCTTACTTTAAATACGTTTATTTAATCACATGAGGTAATTTGACGTTTTAGCCTTTTTTTTGTTATGTTTGATGTTTTTTTTAAATTATTGTGAATATTGACAATTGACTAGGTATTTGTAAAAATTTAAAGCAATAATAAATCTGTAATAGTAAAATAAGAAGTTAGTATGATACCACAGCCACTCTTACTTGTTTTAGAAAAAATAAGTATTTCAACAGGCAATTCTATGTAGAGTAAACAGATTAAAAAATGTTTAGAGGGTCTGGCATTTATTTAAACACGAATTTTTCAGAGCAAATTATGTCGATTTAAATCAACTTACCTATATACAAAATCTCCATTAGTTCAGTATTTCTATTTAATGTTCTTTGAGTAAGCGCGTCAGAGGTATCTCATCAAGTAGGGGGAGCCCACCTAATATTTCTTCTAAATCTTGTATATCTTTATAAATTTTAAAGTTTTGTCTGTAAAATTCTATTCTTCATAAAAAAAATACACAAAAAAAATACTCTGGTTTCTCTGCTCCTCAAATTGAATGGTTTCTCAGATAATTCCATTTTTTTAAATCAAGTTGGCATGAAGGTCTGAATGTTTTCTTAAGATGCGCTATTAGTTTATTTAAACACTTTGAAGGTTAGTTCTGCACACAAAAACATAAAAAAAAGTTTTGATAAACATAGGCCCGGAAACCCTTCTTTACGACGTTACAGCAACAGGAAGAGGGAATAGTTCAAGCAGTTCAATCTGGTTCATTTTGTAACTCCGTAAGAAAGCTTTTTCATGCCGATGTTTACCCTAAACTTTTTCTGTTGTTTTGATGTGCAGAACTTACCCTTAAGGTTTGTGCAAACCATTCACGCAACTTAAGCAGACACTTACTTACACCTTTGTGGCAACTTGAATTTCTACAAAAATTGAATTATCTCGAAAACTGTTAAATTTAGCAACTCTTAACAACAGTATCTCTTAATGTATTTTTGTATGACGAATAACATTTTATAAACAAAACTTTAAAAATTGTAAAAATCTAAAAGATTTAGAAGAAAATATACGTACCACCCCCTCCTAAGTACGGCACTATTCAAACATAAATAAGCAGAAATACTAAGCTAAATGCAGAGTGCTCACAAATAAACCACGCATTTTTGTTTATAGGTAAGTTGGCTTACCCCGACATAATTTGGTCTGAAAAATTCGTGGTTAAATTTATGACAAGTCTTTTAAGAACACCCTGTATAATTAATTAGTTTAAAAGTATCTAAATAAGGCAGTATAATACAATAATTTATTCTAGAAATTGTAACTAACTGTTATTATTTTGCTTCACCAATCCCGAAGAATACATGATAAAAAGTTAAGAGGGTAAGGATCGCTGGGGAATTATCCTTAACCTGAAAAAGCTTTTACTCAGGTACGGCTGATTGAATAAAGCGGATCAAACCCTTTCTACATTGTTTACAAGAAAGTGATACTACTACACAATAGCTATTATACAATAGTAGTTTTACAAGTCTCGATGAACTTGTTTTGTAATCAAAAATTATCAAAACAGTGAAAAATATTTCTTTGATGCTAGGATGACTTCCCTAGTAGGGCATTTTCTTCAAGGATCTTGAAGAACCCTTTCATAAGTTATAAGGGTCCTTAAGCCGTAATCGCTCTTAGCTATTGTACGATACTCTGGCTTTAGCACCTGATATACATCGTTTATCAGGTCAAAGCGATTCTTACTCTTTATTAGAGTACACAAACTGAACGTGAAAATAAAAGCGATTGCCTGCCTGATCCCCAGATGTCGGTTTGCACAACAAAGCAAAGGACGAAACTAAACGACGCAAAGGTGGGCCACTTTTCCTAAATGCCGCAAAGCGAGTAACAGAAAGTTTTCTTTAACTTCTATAATCCCTCGCTCCGTTTTGAGGGCAACAAGTTTTATATTTCGAATTCGCGGCTGACACCATTCCCCTGATCTCCTCTCAGTCTACCTAATTAGAAAGTTTCGCACCCCGTTCATCTCTGCATAATAACGATGGAACCCTTGCAATGCGATAATTTGATGAGCCTGTTATTGTGAACTCCCGTTGGGAAAGGTGCCCCGAATATAATTTAAACGTAATCCTTTCCGAAAACGGTTTGATCCCCGCTATTTAATTTCATCGGCGAAACACTCAGGACTTGTCAATACTTGCAGACATAATCTCATTAATGGAATCTGCAAAACGTCAATTTGATTTAAGCTTTTGAACTTTTAATCGCCACAAAGGAAATTACATCTTGATTTAGTTTAATCGACTAAAGGTTACTGATAGCATCCATTAGAATGACAATCACAGTTGATTTTAGACTTAATGCTATTTTAATGGTTTTATATTTTTAAATAAGGTAATTTTTTATATAATATTCAAGCGTTTATCGCGATACTACAAACTTATTCTAAAATTACTTATTTTATTGCTTCAGATCTACGTCAACAAACGAGAATGAAATAATTGTTAATTTTTGATAATTTTAAGTTGGTAATCTTAGTAAAAGTCAATTCTATTGTTGACTGTTGGGGTGCGCTTTTTAATCATGAGTGATTATCTAATTTAAACAAAGTTATGACTTCTTCTTTAGCCATCCCTTTTTGCCCCTCGGACGTTGGGTGTCTCGAAGTCTTTCATTCAGGGTAGGCTCTTCACTTGTGTCATAGGGCTTTTTAGTCTTTAAACCACTACGCTCCTGAAGCTTATACCACCCTTCATGCTCATTCATTCAATGTCATTCTCAGACATGTGTTTATTTGTATGTTAATGTTATTTTCTGTGGGGCTTTGTTACTTGTCCTGATCAGCCAGTAATCAAGGCAAGCGCCGTTAATTGTAACCCAATGTCGAATGGTTACCGAGCTCGATACCGATCCACAGAATTACAGAAAAATGTTCTGCTTCTTCCGGGATTCGAACCGAGGACTCACGCATTGTGAGCCTGGTTCTCTTACCACTAGACCACTCGAACTCCTAACAAAGTTATGACATTTCATTTCACCTAACATTTACTGCACTGCAAAAATAACGACGTTTCGTATCTTCAAAGACATTTGATATAAATTGCTTGCTTGAGGCACGTAAATCAGCATTATATCTTTTATGTCATGACTGCTACTTCGCAACTAACACGTTACAACTGCATATAGAGGCGTTGGCAGTGTCATACGTATACAAATTTCGTTAACAGACGAAAATATTCTCAAAGTTTCTCCAGATAAATTTATGTCAAAGAAAACACCAATATCAAGAAAACAATTTGTAATTCAGAAACTGGGAGAGGAATATTAGTTTTCTTAAATATTACTGCTTCTCAAAATTAAGTTTCAAATGTTGTTCTTGTGTAGTTTATGAGCACTTTAACTTAAATAAGAAAGTATGGTCCTCATTTAATAAATAAAAGAGCATTTATTGCCAAAATTTAAAAATTCTTAGAAGGCGTAAGAGAGAAATAATCGAAATGAGGCAATAATCAAGTTGTAAATAAACACTACCACTATGAGCCTAAAAAGCTACGAATAAAGAGTATTCTTTATTCATACCCAAGCAGTTAAAAGATTGCGTGTTTATGATCAATAGTTTTATGAAAATTTTCATAATTTTTCAAAATTTCTACTGTTGAAGTTTAGATAGTTCCAAAATTTTTCGTATATATAATTATTGTATCTTCCTATGACCAAGTTTTTACGGTACCAATTTTGGTCCTATCTAATCAACTGAGTTTTTTGTAGCAGTTGGCATTTTAAAGCTGGAGAGTTTTGAGAAAATCGTTAAATTGTGTTTTATGGTTTTCTAACATATTTGTTTTCAGATTTAAAAAAATTTAGTTTTTATGAAAAGAGGAAATAAACAGTATACTACGAGCAATAGAAGAGCTAACCATGCATTATCGCGGCACACCGTAGAGAAACACTACCCCGTATTTATCGCGAGCGTCTCGAACACCGCTAGCATACAGAGTCAACTCACTTAAACTCATGCATGTCTTATTGTATTTATAAACCGAATTTTTTCAGTTTTTTTATTCATCAATTTATGATTTTTTTGAACAAGAAACCTTGCATTTAAAAAAAAACTAAAAACGGAACAGATTTGTCTACCAAACATTGAGTAAGAGAAGGACAATTGCCCCTTCAAATACTGCTGCTCCTAAAAAATTAATATTATAGCTTTGTTCTACTATCACTTATAAGCAATTTAGTCTAAACAGAAATATTTTCTAGCCCTAATGTATTAAATTAAAGGGTAGGAATTTTCAGAAATTTATAGAAGATGTCACAGCGAAATTAGCGAACTGGGATGCGAACTGAATTTTAGCAGATCCATAGCTTTATTAGTTTACAAAAATAAAATAAAAAAACGAATAGCCAATTTTTTAGCAATACTTTTTTGAAAATTTCTAAAATTTTGAAAATTATTTTCATTTCAAGTTAAACTTCCGCTTCCGGTTTTGGATTTTTTGAAAACTATTTTCCCGATGCTAATTGCCAAGCGGATGACCTAATTTATACAAATTTAGGATTTTGGGGCGTTTACAATATTTTTGAAAAAATAAATTTAAAAAAAAATCAGAAACCGAAAGGTGACTTTGATGAAACTGCATGTTTTACACCTCCACGAACTCAAAAAATAGATTGATAAAAATGTCTTTTTGGTACGTACGTCTCAGGTTTTTTATTTATATAAATGGAGCACCCGCAGTTCTTCCTTGAAATCAACACTGAAAAACTGCTCATGAAATGCTTAAAAAAATACGTTTTTATACAAAACATTTAAATGTTACTGTAGCGTATGTACAGTAATACGTCATGTTTACTTCCAATTGTATCCTACGTTTTTAAAGTAAAACTTCGTTGGCGGCGAGTAAAATATGCGACTGTCCGTAACGAAATCAGCTTAACGGATGCGCAGTCATCTTTTCCGCAAGTAAACTTCTAGATTCTAGCAATGGGCGTCAGTAGTTCAGTACGAAATTAGTCACGAAGTGGTTTGCACGCGGATCACACAACACCAAAGGAGTGTATAAAATTGCTTTGCTTATAGAGGGTGTAATAGACCACCCATGCACTATCTTTAACGGCTAAACTATTGAACCTACACGGATGGGATAGAAAGTTGTAATTTAAACAGTACGCAAGGTATTCAGTAAAAATTTTTATAAATTTCTCGGGGCCATTTAAAAAATATATGTATATTAATAGCTCACACTGTTTTAAAATGACGGCCAATTATATCATAAAAAGCCGTCATTACATAAACCTTTTCCTAACCGCACATGAGCTACTGCACCAAGAAAGTTAGTACTAATTTTTAAAGTACATTAAATTAGCTTTCCAACGATGTACGACATGAGGACAAAGAATAAAGTTAGTACCCCCTCTGCTCCCCAAAAGAGCGGAAACATTCAAAAGATAGTATCTCAAACATGTTATATAGAACAAAGGGTCAAGTGATAATCAATTTAAAGGTTCCATTAAACTGAACAATTTTTGTATGTAAAGTTTTTCGATATCTCCCACCGTTACAAAATAGCCGCTTTATTTGTACAAATTTACTTTCTATTATCGGTTGAATACCATTAGATGCGGTAGAGGGCGCCTCTACCTCATGCAATGAATCCAAACATTTAAGTCCACGTGCGAGTTAGAGTTGCACATCTCAACATCGCACCGTGCTAAACCTTTATTATCTGTACCTTCCTGTCTCAACCTCGCACTCTTATTTTTCCCTTCCGACTGACAAGTTGTGACACCACCATCACCCGCCTCTCCATTTTACATTTAAAACAATCACGACACAGTGCAATTTCTATTTGACAAAAACACCAACACACGCATTAATAGTTTCCCACAGGATATAATAAAGGTTTAGAGCGACTGCCATGTTGAGTTGTTCAACTCCAACTCGCACATGGATTTAAATGTTATGTGAATCGACTTTATAAATCAGCAGTTAAATTCTGATTCATTGTCTTAGATGCGGTAGAGGGAGCGATTCGTCTGATAATAAGTAGAGTTGGGCAAATTTTTTCTATTGATCATAAAATGTTAATTTTTCGTATATACACGTTTCGTGATGTTTAGTCATAAAAAGTAAATTTTATTTTGCATATTTGGCATATATGTCAACTTTACGGCATACTGCATACGGCATATATTAGTGCATATTTTAGCTTTTAATGGCATGAAAATGCATATTCTAGCAAAAAAAATAAAATTTCAAATAAATTATCAAATAAAATATTCGTAGTTTTTAGAAGAAATTCCACAATTTCTTCTAGTAAAACCACATGAACCCTAGACTTGCACTTTCTAAATTTCCAAGTAGGGGTAGAGGAAATGAAGGATTAACTGACAAAGGTTGTATTATTTGGGTAGGTCTTATTCCTTAGGTACAAATTTCTTTGAAAATAATATTTGGAAATTTTTCTTATACTTATTCTTAGAAATAGTTATTTATAATTTTAGTGCTTGACTAGTTCATTCGTTGCCTTGACAGAGAGCTGTTAAGTGTAATTGTCCAGTCTATACCCTGAAAATGCAATACTCTAATAATAAGAAGTAAATTTTTATAAATTGAGCCGCCATTTTGCAACGGTGAAAGATATCGAAAAACTTTAAATACAAAAATTGTCTAGTTTCATGGTAGCTTTAAAATGACGTATCACTTGACCCCTCGTCCTATTTAAGGTTTTTGAGATAATATCTTTTAAATGTTCCCTCTATTTTGAGGAGGAGAGGGGGTACTAACATTTATTTCTTGTCCTCATGTGGTATATCGTTTGAAAGCTAATTTTATGTACTTTAAAAATCAGTATTAATTTTCTTTGTACAATAGTTCATGTGGGGTAGGGAAAAGGTGTATGTAATGGCCGCTTTTTTTATATATTTGGCCACCATTTTGAAACGGTTTGAACTATCGGTATTTTCTTTTTTCAAGTTGTTGGGTTTAAAAAGACCTTTCAAATGAGATATAAGTTGACCCACCTTCGTATTTGAAAATCTAGAGAAAACCCCTAGCCCCCTCCAAAACCCCAAAACCGCAAAAAGTTTATAAATATTTTTACTGAATACCTCTTGTACGGTTTATATAACAAATGTTTTATCCCATTGATGTAGGTTTAATGGTTTTACCTACGGCAGGATCAGAGTCAGATGTAGGTCAGATTATGCACACAATGCCGCCTGCGAGGATAATGATATTTAACTCAAATCAGGTTTACAAATTGCGTTTATTTTAAGAGGCTAGATATCTGGAAATGTTATTTTAATACCTACAATTATTTCACCTTTGGGTACTGGACTACCATTTACAGTTTATAAAAATAAAATTTCAGATGACAGTAACCTTCTCTAAGCGAACCTTCCATACATTTTCACCATTAGAAGGAATCAATGACAGACATTAATTTATACAGTCACAAGAGTTTTCAATGTAAAATTTACAAATTAAAACACCAATAATAAACCGAGTCAATTTGAAGGAAAAGTGGGTAGATATATTTTAATGATTATTTGATGTCGATCACGCCTGGGTAGGAATGTAACTACCAAATGAGAAACATTTGCATTCAGTTCAGTTGCTGACTTTGCGTATTTGAGAATATACAATACTGTGGGACGCATTCGGAACATATCTTGCATATCGACACAGCTTATTTATTACATTCAAAAATAAACTACAAAAAAAGGCATAGAATACGGGTTCCGCTAATTAATCATTACCGTCAGAGTAGTATACAACAAACACCATTTATCACTGCAGCCTAAATGTTGGCTGAAATGCAAATAATCAGTGAAATAATTGGTGTAAAGATTTCCTACACCCTATACTATTATGTTAATATCAAGTGAGCAGGGGTGATTGAAGTCTTAAGCATACCTGTGTCGTTCGAGCATTGAACATATCTACCTACCAACTTTTCATTCCTAGGTAGGTTCGTCCTTAGGGCACTGTAAAGCTTCTCATCACAGCTCGGTTTTATCGCGCAAAAAAAGCTTATGTTGGACTGTGTTTACAGACCCACAGAGAAATTAGCAATTAAACAGCCACCACAAAATTGGCATTGTGATGACTAAGACACTAAAACGTGTAATTCATTAACTTTGGGAACGTAAACACGTTTCCTTGTTAAAAGCAATCTATAGTTAATTTATAACAGCAAGTTTCAATTAGAGAAAACAACAATTTCTTTAGGCACGACATATTTTTGGAAAATTACTAATTTTGTGTAAAAATATCTTTCATTTACCACTTTTATAAAAAAAAAACAGATCAACATCAACTCTGTAGAATATTTCCTAATGCACGGGTGTGAGCCAATTATGCGGTCGGATAGAGACGGGAAAACAGAACGAAACGCTAAGTCTAGATTACCGTATACATATTTTATATATTACAACTCTGCCTGGGAAGGACAATAGGTGGATTGAGTAGCCTATTGTCCGACACAGCCGGTCCCAAGCCCGGATAAAAGAGGAGGGTTGGGTCGACGGGCCTGCTCCCCGTCACCCGTAAAAAAGACACATTGCAAAAAATCCCAGTAGTTTGCCTCGGAATTCGGACGGATGCAATAGACGACGACACAAGCAAAGAAAAAGGATGATGAACATAGGCATATGGAATGTCAAAACTATGAGAGATAAAACCCAAGATATTGTAAAAGAACTGAAACAACTAAACATAGATATTGCTGCTATAAGTGAAACTAAACGAAAAGGAAATGGTATAGAAAAACTAGAAGACTATATACATATCTACAGCGGAGTGCCAAAAGAACAGCGTGCGAAATGTGGAATATCCCTTATGATATCAAAAAAACTAAAAAAGTGCATAACAAGCAATCAGCGAACGAATAATGAAACTAAATATGAGCTACTTAGGACACCACCTTACAATTATTGGAATTTATGCACCAAATGAAGATGAAAATGCAGAGGTCAAGGATCAGTATACGGAAATTCTAACCGAAACTCAAAGAGAAGTCGGACAGGGAAGAGAAATTGTTTTAATTTAACATGAACTAAGAATTACAAATGGATAGTTTAAACATAAGGCCATACACACGTATACATGGAGCACGCAACAGAAAAACGATAATTAACTATTTGATTGTTAAACAACAAACAAAAATGAAAATACTAGATGTTAGGGCACACCGGGGTCCAGACTGTGGAAGTGACCATTACTTGGTGAAAGCTAGAGTCTTTATACCATATATAAAAATAGCGGACCAGACACAAAATGAAGAAACATCGGCAATAAAATACAAGAAATATAAGATAGATGGATTAGATGAAGATAGCACAACAAGATTACTCTACCAGTCGCGACTTGATCAAAAACTATGTGAACAATACGAACAATTACCCCCCCCCCCCCCAAGAATTATACGAACATATAAAAGAAAGTATACATCAAGCGGCCGCAGAAGCTTTAGGAGAAGAGCCGAAGACAACAAGTAGACAGTTCTGGTGGAACGAAGCATTAGGAAACCTAAAGGAAGAAAGGCAAAGAGCCCACCATAAATGGTTGCAGAGCCAACAGATGACGGATTATATTAATTATAAACACGCTAGAGCAAAGTATAAGAGAAAAATTATAGAAGAAAAGAACAAACAATGGGAAAGAACATCACATAGGTGGAAAGAAAACTACAGAGTCGTGGAGATTTATAAAAAACTTAAAAAGCCAAACAAATAATAGAATAAACTTAGAAATAATAGCAAAAAAAAATGGAAAAACTACTTCGAAGATATGCTGACGGAACAACGGCCGGAATTTCAACGGGCAACAGATACAAACCTGTACCAAATAGAAGGAGAAAGTATACACATAGATGTCGAGGTACTAAAGAAAGCCATAGACAGACTGAAAAACAGACGGGCGACGGGACCTGGAGGAATATCTTCAGAATTAATTAAACGTGGAGCCATCAAATTACACAAAATAATTAAATGCCTTTTCGAAAAATGCCTAAACGCCGGAGGAATACCCTCTGAATGGAAAGAAAGCTGGATAACACCCATATTTAAAAGGGGCTCAAGAGATCAGTGTGGGAACTATAGAGGACTCTCAGTCACCAGCACGCTCAGCAGACTATATGGACGTATTCTAATCGTGCTTATCACCGATGACTACCAGATGTACCAAACGGAAGAACAGTCAGGTTTTCGAGCAGGTCGATCAACGATAGACAACATATTTTGCCCAACACAAATAATAGAAAAAAAGGATAGCAACAGCAAGAGAAACACATCTTACATTTATAGATCTTACAAAAGCTTACGACAACATACCTATCCAAAACCTATTCAAAGTACTAGAAGAATCCTCCATTAACGTAACTATAATAAAAGCAATTAAAGAACTGCATAATGGCACATGTAGTGGGGTTAAAGTTGGAAAATCACTAACATCTACATTTCGAGTAACAAAAGGACTGCGACAGGGCTGCTGTGCGTCCCCGAGCCTGTTTAACATCTATCTTGACATGGCACTGGAGGGGGAAATGTGGAGTGATGGAGGTCCCCATAGGAGACACAATATTATATACACTACACTACGCTGATGATCAGGTAGTAATTGCTCAGGATTTTGAGGACATGGAATACATGATCAGAAAGTTAGGAGAAGAATACTCCAAATGGGGTCTAACAATGAACTTCAAAAAGACTGAATATATGTGCGTAGGTGGCCCAACCCAAGACATCCAACTGGACAACGGAACAATGATAAAAAGCTGCGACTGCTACCAATATTTAGGACTAATTTTGAATAATACAGGTAGATACAATGAAATGATCAACAGCAGAACAAACAAAGCTCGAAAAATAACTGGGGCCTTGAATTCAGTTCTTTGGCAGAAAGATATAAGGAGAAAAACAAAAATGCACATATATGAAGCTATGGTTAAAAGCACACTGACTTATGTATGTGAGGTATGGCAGATAAACAAAAACATGGAAAACAAGCTATTATCGACAGAGATGGACTTTCTTAGAAGATCAGCGCGAAAATCAAGACTGGAACATATAAGAAATGAAGAGATCCGACGTATAGTTAAGAAAGAAAGAACAATAATTGAGGACATTCAACGAAAGCAGCTAATATGGTACGGACATGTTAATAGGATGAATGAAAATAGACTGCCGAAGAAAATAATGTAATGGGTGCCAAATGAAAGGAAGAGAAGAGGCCGTCCTAGAGAAACATGGAGAAAAGGAATAACAAAAGCAATGTCTCAAAGAAACTTACAAGAAGGTGATTGGGACGACAGAAGAAACTGGCAACTGGGAACTGGAAGGCGACCACAATCGCTGTGAAACCAGACATATATATATATAAATATTTCAAAAGTATTTTTTCTACAACAGCCAAAAACTAACTTTTTCGTGTAGGTTTTTCTTTGTCAAAATACGCCAACAATTCCATTTACTTTCGCAACTAAATTAAAACAATTTTATCTCGATTTCTTTTATTGGAATACAGTTGTAGAAAAAATGTCGTGTGCAATTCGTGCGATAAATGCCTTTAGCGCTTTCGAATGCCCTAACGTACCATTTCGCGCACTAATTGCACAAATAACTATTGTATCAACGTTTTCCATGCCTACAGTGAGTATGATTATGCATATTACAAGCGAACCGCTGAACTGAAAGTAGGACAGTTCAAAGCTAAAAAGAAAAAAATCGATTTTTTTATTTTTAGAAAACATTCCTTGGGATTAAAGATAATCAGATACGCTGCATCACATTCATCAGCCAAAATATGAGAGAAAAAAAATTAAGCACTCCCCGCCAAATATGGCTGCACACACAAATTAACTTGTGAATCTTATTCTACTATGAGCAATTTAGCTCGAAAAGGTATCATGGACCACGTGCATTAAACAAAATATTTTCCACTTCGCAGTTTTCAATCGTACAAATTGCTTACACGTTGCCCTAGGTTTATAATAACTAAAGTTCATGCCGATCCGGCAACTCGATTTTGAATAATAAAGTTTTAATATCAAAATTTTCAAAAATCTTATCGGCTGCTAGTTTGAAGCTAGAATGTTTGAAAAACGTCAGTAAATATAGCCTAAGTTTTTCTATTAGATTTCGCTTATAAACTCATAAAATTCAATTTCTGAATAAGATGCTACCAAAAACACTCTCCATACTGAAAATATAGAAAAATAAAAATACTGATGAGTACCAAAACACAACTTTTAAATTAAACTGGAAAACCCGTAGGCTATACCACAGGCTTTGTTTTTGTTTTGTTTTTAGTAAACTAAAAAAATAGGTAGTGCAGCGGACGGCTCATCGAAGTTTTATGAATTATTTAGCGATTGCTGTAATTCTACATGCAAAATCCGGATCGCTTCGACCTGTCCCAACTGAGAAAAATACGGCTGCACCCAACATTATACAACGCAAGCGGCGCGCCTAAGGTGTTATTTTTTTTAGGTTTCCAAAAAAACTGTTCAGTTATTTCTTTTTAAAAGCGCGCTGGTCGTATAAAAGCAGCAGTTTGTTACTAGCGCGTTTATTTTAGTAACTCCAGCTCTCAGTATTTGGGTCAAGTTTAATTTGTGTTTATTAATGCTTACCCTATTTATTTTTAAACGTGAGTGTAGCATTGTCAACACTCGGGAAACAAAATCAAATCGGTTCATTTCCCCGCATAGCTAAACCCGAAGTGAACGCATTTATTTTACAAATATATCAGCAAAAAGCGCTTGTAATGTAATTTTTCGATTGTTCTGTTCGTCCAATTACTACTTTACTTCTACATACTTCCGGATTTAATATATAGAGCACCATCGTAGCACAACTTAATAAAATGCAACGTAAATTAGTAATTTTGTTGCATTTTGAGACCGATGATTTAAAAGAGCCGTCGTTAGTAGCGTAGTATGATGCGTAGTAGATGCGTAAATATGTGGGTTCTAATAGCGAGAGCCTATCACTACTTGAAGTTGAGACAGATGGACGGTATTCGGATTTACTATATAGATCGTTATACTCTCTCAAGAATTTTTGCGACAAACTTTAATTAATGATACTGCCGCATTTATTCCATGCATTTGTTCAACAGTTCTTGGAGGAAGTAAATGACGTTTGATGCTAAACGACGGTATACCTTTCTTATCTTAACAGATAAAATTGAAGAAAAAACCTAATTTCACTGTTTGCCTAATAAACCTCTACTTCAAAACTAAATTGCATGTGGGAATTTACAGAGGATTATTTTCTCCCTGTGTGATTATCTCATTTTTGGAATACAACCTTTATATCAGAGCAGGTGTATTCCAATTACAGTCAGTCAGTCAACCAAGTTCCCTTCCGTCGGTTTAACGAAACCTTTATTTAACCTCCATTAAAAGGCTTATTATGAGGTAGTTTTAGAAAGAGTTAAATTTTCGTATCATTCAGGGGTGAATTTGCTTTGCTGTTATATGCAAATAATCATTAGAGACATTAATAAAAAGACATGAACAGGAAGAATTATGCAAGAAATGTTAGATAGAACAGTCAAAGTAAGACAAAAACTGATAATGGGGGAAAGTTTTACCAAGTTCTGTTCAGTTCTGAGGAAAGTTCTTGGCCCAGGCCGTTCGATAATACGTATAATGGATGACATACATATATCTTTTGTGTCTTCCATTCACGATTTTCATGAAACGCTTCAGACACGATAAGTAGTTAACATATTGGGTTATAATAGCTTGTCAAGGATTCATAAATTACTAGTATCCACCCCTAAAAATAAAGAAACACAGAAAAGGAAAAATTAAAACGTTACAAAAATTATCACTTCTTAGTTAACGAACTTCAGGAAATAAAGTTTGTCCACAGAAACATGAGAGTTTGACGCTAATTAGAAATATCCGGTAGACAATAAATTTTCAGTTATGTTGTCAACATAGTAATAATAATTAATTAAAAGTTCCAACAACAACAGGCTAGATTCTGTTTTGTTGTGTTTCTATGTTTAAGAAGGTCATAAATTTATTATGAAATAAATAAGAAAACCTTAATTAAATGTATGAGTCAAATCTTATGAATACTAAATGTGGAACTGAAAAAAAAACAATATCGTCCGACTGTGAGAGATAATAAATAAGGTTCTATTTCGTATAACCAAGCTATCGAAAAAAGCGATACCTTTAGCCCATTGTTCTTAGCTCGCTTCTTAGGAAATTCCCTTGGGTGAACTTATTAAATCCAACGATTCTTGTTGACTTGTATACTTTTACTGTTGTTTCTATAGAAAACGAGATAGATATCCGAAATAACCTTCCGATATTTATGTAACCGTTAGCTATATTTTTTTGTAATGACGGTTTTTGTGTTAGTTTTACCTTAGCTTATTACAGAAAACACTTAGAATCAACAAGATGAATAAATAAAAAGTATAAAATAATATTTTAAATCATGTTAAAATTATTCATCCCACAAAATACATTAGTAAAAGTTGTCTAATAACTTAATAAAAAATAGAGTATGTTTTGACGTTGTCAGTTTAATTTAATTTTGCTACATTTAACAGATGACGTCGCGAGATTTTTTTTAATTGTTTTGAAAACACTTTCTCTTTTTGTATTTTGATAGATTTTCTATTTTTGTTGTCATACCGGTTAAATTGTACAATTGTACATATCTTTACAGGGACAAGGTAGTTGATACCGCAGAGAATAGGGCCGGAGGAAGCAAACTTTATTGTAGATATACGGCATTTAGATAAAATAAATTAGATTATTTCATACCTATGTCCATAATAGCGATAAGCAAAAATGGCAACCAATGAGTATCCGTCAACAAGGCTCTCGCAACCAATCGCTTACAAACCATGGTTATTATGAATTCATATCTAAATGATTATTAACCAAACTGTTCATAATCACTGTAATTAAGAAATAACTGTCAGAACCCGTAAACTACACGCCACGCTTTTTTGCCAACTTCTTTAAAAAATAATGATAATAAATAAGCTCTGTCGAGATATAGGACATGTACCGCATTTTATTAATTGAAATTTTGGCGATAGTAAACTCGGCCGCTCAACAGAACATGTACTAATCCCACAGGTAAACTCGGCCTGCTAGAAATTTTCTGCCTTAATCTTCATACGTAAACTCGGCCGCTAGATACCTACCTGCTATTTTGAACCTAATTAGAGATTAAAATTACTTAACTTATCGGCCAAACTTATCTGCGTCATACTATGTGGCCCATTAAAAATTTCCTAGAAATATCAACAACCCCCTTTCTAAAATGATAACACTTTCATTGGTTATTTTGCATTATGAAGGCGTGGCGTATAACTTTCTTTCTTTGTTCTCTTCAAAAAAATTATTATTTATAAAACTGCAGTTGAAGTTTCATTACGTACAATGCAGAGTGTTAAAGAAATAGTTAGTCAACGAGGCAAAGTTATGCTTTTGGTAGATAACTATAAGTTTTCATTTAAAGAAGAACAGTGGCGAGAAAAAGTGGAGGTGTAAGACTGCCAAGTGTCTAGCAAATAATTAAACAGTGGGCCCGGAGAACACAATATCGAAATCGAATTTAATTCATAACCATTCGGCATGTGACATTCGCAACATTCAAAGACAAGTGATTACAAGTGCAGCAAAACGTTAAACTGTGGAGGATATTGGCAGTCAACCAAGTAAAATTGTGCGTTCCCTTATTGCCAAAGAAGATTCAACAAGTATTACAACAACGGATCTGTCCTATATAAGGAAGAATATGTATAACGTAAGAAGAAAATTACAACCAGTACTTCTCAAAACAAAACTAGAAGTTCACAGTTCGCTTAAACCAGAGAAGCAATTTTTGACCAGCCGTAAGGAAGAATTTCTTTTAGTCAACAGCGAAGATTCCAATATATTAGTGTTTAGCTGTTTTACAAATTTAAAGCATCTTTGCTTAAGCCAGAAAATTTATGTGGATGGTACTTTCGACTACTGCACAAAATTTTTCTTGCAGTTGTTCACCATACATGGCTGTCTTAATGGTCGTTATGTACCATTAGTGTTTTGTGTGCTACCAGACCAAGCAACAGAAACATGCAAAAAGTGTTTCGAATTTCTGACTGAAAAATGTAGTGAATATTCTCTGTCGTTTTGTCCCACCGAAATTGTGGCAGATTTTGAGATAGCTATCCATAATGCAGCTAAAATTGTTTGGCCACAAATAAAAATAATTGGATGCAGATTTCATGTAACGCAAGCTTGGTTCCTAAAATCAAAAGCCTATGCGCCTACCCCATGAGAGCCATGGGGCCAATATTTTGTGCTTCTAGTTTAAATATAGTTTGCATAACAAAATCGCGGTTTGCGTAAATCCCTATCAGGTATATGTTTTGGCCAATTTAATTTCCGAATTTTTTTTACAGACATTATTGATCCAATATTGGACGGACATAGTGTTCTCCTCGGCAGTTTTTTATCCTTCTCTATCCTCTGCTAGTGTGTACCATTGGCGTCCTTTTATTTTCCTGTCATCCAACCACCTAGTTAGAGGTTTTCCTACATAACGTTTATTCGTTCTTGGTCTCCAATGCAGTAATTGGGTTGTTCGTCTGTCATCGGTTATTCTTGTTATGTATATGTCTGCCCCAGCTTCATTTTGATTGTGTTATTGTTTTTAATGCATCCCCACGGCCATTTTATTTTGTATCCATTCGTTTCTCTTTCAATCGCGAATCGTTAGGCCTATCATTTGCTTTACCATGGCTTTTCGAGCTTTTGCTAGTTTTATTCTTTTACTTATCACAGATGTCTCAAGGGCGTATGTAAGTACAGGTAGCACGCGTGACTTACATATTTTTGTATTTGGTCCTTTAGAGAATGTCTTTGTTTTCAGTTCGAGAGTTTCCCAAAAGCTACCCATCCTAATTTAATTTTTCTGTCAATTTCGGCTTCTTGATGTTCTTTATCTAGTTTTAGATTCAGTTCTAGATATATATCTACTGAATAAACATATGTATATCTTCATTGTCGATTGTTATAATTTCATTATCGATTGTTATAATTTTATTACCTTGAATATTTGTCACTATTTTCGCCTTTCTCGTGTTTTAATTTTAAGTCAGTTATCTTTAACTGTTTGTAGATTTGGGTTAATTTAATTTGTATTTCCTATCCCTTCTTGGCAAACATCAGCGTATCTCAGATTTGTTAAGTATTTGACGCCAACATCTATACCTAATTTCTCCCAGTTTAGTATTTTAGTTGTTTTCGTAATTATCTGACGCAAATAGGATTTTTGATATTACTGTTTTAATTGACTCCCTGAAGCGTAAGTGCTTAATGAAACGACCCAACTTTTGCAAGAATTCATGAAACATAAAAATAAAATGGGCAATCGAATTTCCGCCAGTGTTTTTTTAACATTATTTTTGCTGCAAATTTGTACTTGAGTCATTTTCCGAGAAGTTATCTCTGTGTAAATCAAAATTGGCACCATAAACAAGCACGTTCATATCTGGCGATTCGAGTTATAAGCGGACAGCTCCGCAATAGGTCAAACTTTTATTGTGCATTATGAAAGCCTATTTTTATCTAAAATTGCATCGGCCCGCTGCAAAAAAAAATATAAGCTTTATGTACTGTGCTTTTAAAAATGTGGGTAGTAGTAGTGGGGACCTCTTACCAATAAAACTCGGGACAGGTCAAAGAGATTCGGATTTAATATATAGACTGGTTGTCGGGGTTCATCTCTATCGCTGATGTGTGGTAACCGTTTTGAAAGTAACTATATTTATGGAATAACCTTAAGATATTAACTCAAAGTCATTAAATTAATAAATAAATATTTGTTTTTCTCAAAAATATTAAAAAAAAATTGTACTCGCAATATTAATTAAGATTGTTACAGTTTTAAAACTTCAAAATTATTTGTAATATTAACTAGCAACTAGTTTTCGGGAAAAACGCATCTATTTACTTTATAGCTTTATACACTTTATACCACACACCTTCTATTTATTCAATCAAAGTCCTCGATTTGTGTCAACGATTAAACAAATTAAATTGTTAATGCAAAAACCAGTAGTGTCGCGTTGTCGCTCTTGTTCATCAAAAATGATGAACAAGAGCGACAACGCGTGAAATTCGTCTATCATTTCCGCTTTGTGGTCGCGGAATTATCGTCGTAACTAGCACCCGTTAACAATCAACCGGGGTTTATCAGATAAACGTGGTCACTAGTTATAGTTATTGTGAGAATTTAACAAGCAGTTGTTAAATTCTCCTTGAATATCAGATTAAAATTTGATTGTGTCAACAACCAGTTAAAATCAATTGTTTTTTCATACAACAAGGTTATAAGAAAACATTAGAATAATTTGTTAATCAATAAAAAAACTATATCCTACATTATCTTAGCTGTAGTTTGCTCGCTTTTTTGTTGGCAAAATCGCTTACAGAAATTCACGGTAACACCCCATCCCTGGATGTTTGTGTTGTTTCAATTTAAATTTAAGATTAGTGCTGATACTACTGCTACATCAGGATGCCCGCGTAGTATATGTCCCAATTAAAAAAGTCCATATCTTCGAGGAATATTGTATAGGAAGTTTTATATTAAAGGAAAAGAATATTGGACGGGCGGTGGATAGAAATTAAGGTTTGCAGCTTTGACTCTACTTCGCCAAACGTGCCGAGTTCGATTATCGGGAGACTCTATGCTGGTTGGTTTGTCTGTGCCTGTCAGATGGGGACTAATAACCATGGTAGTAAACACACCCGTGCGCATGTTTCAAAAAATTAAAAAAGGGTAGCCACACAGGATTGCACACTTAATGCGTCAGCGGCTGCCTTTGTGTGCATCCATTACTTTTTCACAAATTTGCTATGTCGGGTGGTTAATTTTCATCTTAATATGCGCACAAATAATGTCCCATCATTTATCACGCGCCGGCTCTGTACCTTTGTGACAAAATTTTAGGATGAAATTAAACATTATTATACGAAAAGTTTATTTGCATCTGCTTCATCGCTAACATAAAAACAATAAGCAAAGAACTTTGCCTGAACTTTCCTATACTTTTATACAAAATAATGACTGTTATATATCTACCACAACAATTACAGCACATCTAACTGAGAAATGTTTAGAGTTGCGGTATAATTAAATTGAACTCGTATTAATCCGTTGTTGTAAGAAGGACAAGTAACAATAGCCATACCCAAGGTTTAAATGGTAAACAACCTGAGTAGCAATTTGAGGGTGGTACGAGACGCAGAACTCAGCTTCTGCATATTATGATGTGACTAATGACTATACTGTGTTAATTTCTTAGGCACTACGTGTTTCGCTATCTACTTCGTGCACTCTTAGTTGTCGCCGATGTTTCCATGCTAATTAAATTATGAATTTTTTTGCATATTTGTCGGAGCTTGAAGAATGCCAAAAGCACATGGACAAAGTTTTTCGCCAAAACTATGGAAAGAGGTGAAAAATTAACGCACCTAAATATTACTGCACCTAAACATAAAGTTCTTAATTTTATTCTACTATTAGTCATAACCAATTTAGCTTAAACAGAAATTTTTTATCGTCCTCTGTTTACTAAAGCGGGGAACATCAATTATCGATGTTCAAAAATTCATAGGAAACGTCACAAAAAAGTTAGCGAGCTAAGACATAAACCTAATTGTAGCTCATCTCAAGTTCTACGAGTTTACAAAAAAAAATCGTGTGGCCAGTTTTTGAATAACATTTTTTGGAATATTACCTATATTTTACAATTTTCTTTCAATCGAAACTTTTTGTTCATAGTAACATTGTGTTTTGATAGGGCTATTACCATTAAATATTTAAACTGGATCTGTCAATTTGTTTTTGAGTAGTAAAGCGCTAAATTAAAAATTTACAAAAATTGTAGCGGCCGCCATTTTGAACTAAAAATTTCGGAAAAAAACGTTGAAATTGCTCTAAAGTCTCCTATTGGATTTCGTTCCGCAAATTTGTAAAATCTGGTTTAGGAAAAATTGATACTAAAACAACATGAGTAACTTCCGGTTTCAGATTGTTTTGAAAGCTTTTTTTGTCGGTGAGTTTTTGATATACCCCAGATTCCAGAGCTCAGCAAAATCCAACCATCCGTTCGATAGTTATGATACACCCACATACACCACACACCAACATACATACATATAGAAATATAGAAAAAACCGGTAAATTCGAGTTGAGCCAAAAATTTCGGTTGGGTGTTCACTACCAACAAAAAGCATTAAAGGTATTTTGCTGATATTAATACTATTGTTAGTCCAGTTTAGCCAAATTTTGAAATCTTAAGATATTTTCTTAGGTGCATGATAAAATTATTAATGTTAATGTAAAAATTATTTATGTAGAGCGATAAAAATAAACCCAATCGCAGTCGGCTATGAAACAAGAACGCCATGTTGATGATAAATTTGAAAATTGTGGAGTTTATATCATAGTAGCGCAGCTCATTAATAAACCGTAATTGCGCACATTTAGCAATTTTAAACAATTAGAAATAGAGTTTTGTAAATTGTAATTAACTCAAATAATGGAAATAGTTTTTAAACAGTGACTTGGTTTAGGAGTAACAGTTTGAGGTTGTAATCAGGCAGTAGTAATTCAAATCCAGTCGCAAGACCGATTTTTGTCTCCATTCTTATATGCCTAAAAGCCAATATACAACATTTTCAACATCCTTGGTCAGTTTTAACTGTTTTGTTACTTATTTAGTTTTGATTGTTTAGTATTTTAGAGTAGAATGAAATAAAAAAGTATTTCAAGTTACTCGGTTTTTAAATAAAATAAAAACTAAAATTTAAATAATTACAGCAATAAAAAATGTCAAAGAAAGACATTTTAAAACAACAAGAAAGAAAAAACAAGTCTGCCACAACATCCGAACAGCGGCCGCCTGGTTTCAGGCCCACACCTTTACCTCTAAAACAAGTCACTATTTAGAAATTATTTTCATTATGTGAGTTAAATGTGTCAGTTTGCTGGCTAACATTTATCACGCATATTAAAAATAATCAATATTAGGACTAATTTAGAATGGTCTCTTGTTAATTGGTTAAAAATGGTGAATAATGAGCAAATACATCAAAGTAATAAGCCGCGCGACAATAATAATAGTTCCACGATTTACAATCTCATTCGAAGGGCTAATCTTACTTGAAATCATTTAGGAATGTGTTTGGAATCTTTGGGAATTACTTGGAGTCTTTGGAAATCACTGGTAATCAGTGCGACAATTTTGCGATTCCTGATTTCATACAATCGTTTGGATCCCTGTGGAATCTTTTGAAATCACACCGAGTTACAAAAATCTTTGGTGAAATCAAATAAAATGACATAGCACCGCTTGAAATCTTCTGATTTCAAACGATTCTTTAAATAAATAGCCCCCCTAACTAATCATTGATATGCCGTTCTTCTTTTATAGCCGCCTGCGATTAAGTGTTTTTGTTGCTCTTACGAAAAATAGAAAAACAACCTGTTAAATATAAAAAAACAGTAGACAAAGCAAAAATAATCTAGCGGCGTCCTTATTGTTTTTGTTTTTCAATACATTGTAGTATTGAAAATCAAAAACAATAAGATTTTAAACTACAATTGGAAGTGTAATGACTAATGAAGTATGTCTGTACGTAATGTTTTCAGAGAAGGATACTGTAGGGTATAGTTAGATTTTAAGAAATAATTGTTTAAGCCTTAAATGAACTGTATTTATTCTATTTTATTTTATAACGAATACCTTATTAAATATAAGAAAATAATCGTAAGAAATTGAGGATGTCAACACTAAGCAGTACATTACAACACTGCTGGTCTTTCTTCCTGCAAAACTCAAGGGACAGATTGATCGTTAGCAAGTACCTGTCCCTGTGAAAATAGTAAAATCTAAGTTTGCACAGCTTGCAGTTCCCACGGCTTGCACCGCCTGATCATGAAAATAGCAATAAATAGAAATATGCCGACAAAGTGAGGAATAGCTACCCAACAGGCGCCTGTAGTGTTTAAGAAAGAACAAATACTTCAGTGCAATTAGTGGCAATAATTTATTCAACAAATGAAAAATATTTTCAATATGAATGTATGTAATATTCCATTGTTGAGTATTGCAGGTCTGCTTGTAATAATTCTTTTTATAACAGTTTCAATGAAATAATATCAAATTTTCGATTATAAATAAAAATTAAAAGTAATTTTTTTCAAACAAATATCCTCGTGAATCATGGAATTCTTTTAGCTTTTTAAAAGCTTCGTAAATGTTTTTTAGCTTTCAGAAACGGCGAGTGTTTGCGTAGTGAACCACAAGAAACAAGCAAGTGGCTGTTCTGATATTGCTGTGAAGGTGAAACGAAAACAGATAACGACGGGTTGGATGTAAGACTTTTTATTGGTTTTCAGAATGCTTCGACAAAATCGTCATAGGGACATTGTTGGAAAAACCATATAATAAAATTGTCGTTAAAGGAAGAGCTTCGAAATTGCAGGTTGGACCCGATAGTTATTTCTACCACTCGTATAAAACGTTTTTATCTAAAATGCAATAAAATTGTATTTTTCGAGAAAAATGTTTTCCAGTAAGGTAACAATAAAGTTAAAAACGTCAATGATTCCGGATTCGTTACCAAACTGGATTAAATAATTCATTTATATGCGTTTTGCTTCGTGGTATATTATACTGCTGTGATGAACATTATATAAGTATATTATGATGCTTAAATAATTAGTTGAACAAAAAACGGAAAATTTTGCCAAATAAGTCATCAGAATACAAAGATGGCACTTATTTTTCTAATGTTATTCAATTTGATATTTACAATTAAAATTTTAAATGTTGTAAAAAGTCTAATGAAAAAGAAAACGTGTGATATAATGTTATTAAAGCATGCAGCTATGGATTTGAGAACGTAGGAAATGCTCATGAAAAGGAAAACTCGACCTAGTAAAAACTTTTAGGCACTTAATTCCTAAAAAGGAAATATCGAGAAAGTATAAAGACAACATATGCGGAGCCTATATTTTCTTTAGAAAGCGATATATTCTTCAGACAGAATTTGAGAAAAAAACTGCTTCTAAACAGATTTGTTTTGATAAATAGGAACTATTCAACGCTTCGATGACGTCATCTACAATTGAAAAATTTTCTAGCATACAATAATAATTAACCTGATAAAAGTAGTGCTACAATAACTTGCAATAGATTTTTGTATCTATTTTTTTATTAAAACAAGCTAGTCAAACCAAGAAAAAAATTCTCTTGCAACTTGCACGGAAATCTACGAAGAAAATATAACAAGACGAGTAAAATATGTGATATTGTTTGCAACACAATGTTGTGTTTAATTTTAAGTGTTAAATAGCTCCTATATTGAGATATACTAGCATTCATTATTGTTTCTTCGTGTTCAAACTGAAATAACGTAAGTCGTATCAATTATACGGTAGCGTAGCTTCAGATTTTGGTCCCCCGCCAATCTTATTTTTCGGTCCCCCATTGTTTTAATAATACTAAAATGTTCTATTATTTTGTATTTTAACTTGCTTAACAATATCATATGTGATATCCACTACTAAAGTAATGTCGGCTCGTCCGGGGCCCCCGAGATAAGTCGGCGGCCGTCCGGCCTCTCTTAAGCTTTGGACCCCGCGTCGCGGGGTTTCGCGGGTGCGGGTACCAGTTACGCCACTGATTATAACTATTATTAAAAAGTTGCTCAAACCCGGAATAATAATTCAGAAAATATGTAAGAAATGAACGAACGAATAAACATAAACGAATAAACGTGCATGCAGACTGCAGTGTTTTAATACTACTTTTTTGAGTTCCTGGGTATCCAAAACATATATTTTTGTTGGAATAACAAAGTCTAACGTTTTCATAAATTCTAAAGTGTATGTTACTACTACTGCAACCAATGTACATCAATTAAATTACATTTACCCATTTTATTGATAGCACAGCTTTAAGCGAAACAGTTTACATTTAACGAGAAAATGTAACACTTAACTGAATTCACTGAAAGTGCTGAACATCGAGTACATTTGGAATCATTCATGTCAGGTTTAAATGGCATGGTATTTTCACAACACCAAACAATAAAAGGTAATAAATGAAGTATATTAGTATAAAATTGATTTTAAAGAAAAATTGTAAATATTCTGCACACTTTTGCAACACAGTAACAGTTTAGCACATACAGATTGCGTGTATTATATTTGTTCGAATAAATAGACCTTAATTAGCAAAATTACATTAATAGAAATTTTCATTAACACAAACTTAACAAATTTAGAGAACACGTCCAAAATAAATAACACATTTGAATATTCAAACTTTTAAGTCAAATTGTAGTTAGATGAGGACGCACGTTGAAGAATGATCGCATCGACGTTGTACTTCTAGCATTATAAAACAATTTTTTATTTATGATCGGACGTGTTACATGACTGCAGCAAATTTAATATTGCATAACATTAAAAAGGTTATTGCTATAAAGCGCTTCATAAAGTCATTTACAAAGCTTCTAAATATTCTTGTAAAACTGTGGCAAATCACTCGAAACTAATAATCTAATAAAATAGTAAAATTAATTTATAGTAATCTTCAAATGAAGATTTAAGAAAAATAACACCAAATTTCTCGAAGTCTCCCCACGTATGTTTAATTTTTGCATTTTAATTATTAAATATATGTAAGCAGACTTTTAGAATTTTCGTGTTATTATTTTTTAATAGTAAATTCGAATACCTTGCACTTGTCTCGCCATTGATTACCGTCTGGCCTCCGCAAATGGAAGACGAATCTATCTATAACAGTCAATTATACAGGGTGTTTCATTAATAATTATCCATAAAGTAACTGGAGAATGCTTGACCCAAAATATGACGATTTAACCTAAAACACTTAGATAAAATATTCCTCCTAACCGAGATACAGGGTGTTTTATTTAAAAATACAACGATTAAAGATAAACGTATTTAGGTTTCATAAAAAATGTATTCGTCGAGGTATATCTCCGAGTAATAGATTCTGCACTGGAGTGAAATGGTAAGGTCTTAAGGTTTCGTTTTTTTAGTATTCTGAAAACTGAAGTATAGCTTATTCCAGTTATTGCTGATAAGCGTCTAGTACTTAACTGGGGATCATCAGCAATTTTTACTAAAATAGCATCTTCCTGATCTCCTGTAACTGTTTTTGGACGTCCTACATCTCGCTTTGGACGAAATTGACCAGTTTCGCCTAATCGGTCGTAAATATTTTTAAAAGTCCTGTAATTAGGTTGTAGTCTGTTGGGATATAATTGCAAATATCTTTGAGCAGCAGGACGCCCTCGATAATTTTCTTGTGCATAAACACATACCATATCTCACATTTCTGAATTTAAAAATTATTATGACGTGGCATTTTCACAAAGAAAGCTATTATAACAGTAACTAATCTCACACGTTTCAATGAAAATTGACTGTCTGACAGTTAAACATAAACAAATAACATCAGCTTACTACACCTTTATCAATAGACAAGAGGACAATATTAATTTACTTAGAAAATAATGAGGAATCAACCTAAATACGTTTATCTTTAATCGTTGTATTTTTAAATAAAACACCCTGTATCTCGGTTAGGAGGAATATTTTATCTAAATGTTTTAGGTTAAATCGTCATATTTTGGGTCAAGCATTCTCCAGTTACTATATGGACAATTATTAATGAAACGCCCTGCATGTATAAGGCGCATACTCCCATGCAACGCTGTCCAGTCGGCCAATCCAGTTTTCAAAGCCAATAGTAAAATTGTGTTTACAGGCTACGCTTGGATAATTAGGCGCGAAGTGACAGTTTTCAGCTACAATCTTTGTAGCAGACGCATCGCAGTAGCAGCCTACTTCAGATCCTTTACAATACACATGAGCACAAACTGCACCACGGAACAGTGTATTGCAGTAACTAAATCTATATTCGCATTAAGTAAATATTTATGCCGTGTAATAGCTTCGCCTAAATTTATAATTAATCAAGTATTTTATGTTATTATTTATAATTATGTTTATTTGATAGTTTATATTTTATCTTTGTTGTCTTCTAGTAAACCTGAATAAACTGACTGACTCGCAGTTGAATCAATACTAACGTGATTACTTAGTTAAACATATTCAATTTAGTATCTACGTACGCCTTGCGTCTTTGAGAATATCGCGTAGTATATACAATTGTATTAGAAACGGAATTTATGCATAGGGCAGGGATTTATAGGCACTATAATTTTAAGAAAAGGAACACAAAAAATTACAAAAAAATACATTTAAGGAACCAAAATTTATATTTCAGGCAAAACGAGGTCAGAAATTGGACACAAAACTAATAACAAAACAAAATTTATTTCACCACCAAAAAAAGCATTTTTGCAATTATAAGGAAACTATAAGTTAATGATTATCTATATAAATATACTTAATTATTTTAACAATATTTATTTATTTTAAGCTTATACGTATTTCGGCATGTTTAAATGCCATTGTCAATGGTTATAATATTAGGAAGTAAACAGTTAGTGTTGTTATAGCAATAGAACTTGGTGACTTGATCTCGGTAATCATCTGCAGATGACTTGATTTCTTATTCTAAAATGTTCAATAAAGGAGAATTTAAGTGATCAATTTGCTCATTCAATAACGGTACAGTTTTTAAATATTTGTGAATTTCAAAAGCTTCTAGTATATCTGATTTACGTTTATCGTCACAAAAGTGTAAACATTTTATAGTGTTATTAGATGTCATTGAATAATTGTGTTCTAGTAAGTGTTTAGCGTAATTCGATTTATGTGGGTGTTTGTATTATATTATAGTACGTGTTCTTTATACCTAATATCAAAATTTCTAATTGTCTGGCCTATATAAACCTAATTACAATGCGAACAATTTAATTTATAAATGCCTGATTTTAGCAAATCGTCTGTTTTTGATTTTGCATTAAACAAAGTGTTTAAGATGTTTCCAGTTGTTTTACAACTTACTTTATATTTATTTGTTTTGTTTATAATTTTAGCAAGTTTTTTGATTTGTCACCAAAATATGGGATCGAAGCATATTTAATTGTATCGCATGAAGTTAGGGTATCCGGATAAATTGTTTGTATGGCTAATTTATAATGTTTTTCTTTAATTATTCTATCAATAAGTTTAGTATTATAACCATTACTATATGCAATTTGTTTAATAATTGAAAATTCTCTATTATAATTAATTGCATCTAAAGGGACTATTAAAGCCCTATGTATCATGGACCTGTATACTGCTAATTTATGTGTTTTACGATTCTTGTCATCATTATTCATTTAGATAATTGCACAGCCCTATTTGTGACCAGAATGGCAGTTGGAAGTTGTGGCCACGACAGATGTAGCGGCTGTTACCAAAAAAAGTGGGTCATGTGACCAAAAGATAATTGTGAGTTATGATCAAAAAGCATTATCACCTACAAAGATATTGAAAGTTGTGTCCAAAATGAAGTGAGCGTTGTGACCAACGTTGGCATATTGGATAAAACAATGATAAGGCGTTGTCGCTAATGTCATGGTTGTGACTAAGGAAGTAATAATTGGGAGATAGTGATCCCAAATATGTAGAAGTTGAAGTATATACGTTAGCATTTGCTACTGTAGATGATTACATTGTAATCGAAATGTACATATAGCATTATCTATATAATAAATTTATGAAGTAAGGCTTGAAGTTTTATTTTATAATTGAATATTATGACCAACGTGGGAGTTACGACTATCATCTGAAATGTTATACGTGAAATACCAAGTGACGAAAATTACTTAAAATTGTACTGCATCAATATTTCGAAAAGCGTAAAAGTTGTTCAACATTTGTTTTTCGAAATAACAACGTAAGCATAATACTGTAAATATTGTTAAGTAAAAAAACAAGTTTTGGATTTTTGCAACACCTTTTTTTTCGCCGGAATGAGCTTCCACCGGCTATTTCCTTCGACTTTTTTCCTCAGGTCACCTTATCACGGCACTTTCTTCCAATGGTTTTTGCTAGCTGCATTTTAGACACCTTTGTTTGCGAAAAAAATATATAAGTATACATCGTATTTCATGTTCTGTCCTTAGTACACGCATAGAGTTATCCAATAAAGTCAGCATAGCGTTTTAATCTTAAACAGTTTATCTGTCTTTGTAACGAAAACAATATTTTACCGTACGGTAGGAAGCTAATAATATATCACCAGGGAATTCTAGTAAAATAACGAGTTAAGGTTACGTTTCGGTGGTGTTGTAAGCTACGGAATTAGGGGATAGCGTACATTATTTACAATCAGGAGATTGTAGTATTAACACAAAGAGAGGGTTCAGTATAATTTCATGGTCAGTTTTGTTAAGTTATAAACATATTTGTACGGTCTTTATTACTTTTATCAGTTGACCAATCAAAAAAAAGGAATGTGTGCTGAGCACGCAAGTAAAACTTCTTGAAATGTTCTCGCTGAAAGTGTGAAAAAGTAAAGAACTGTGCCAACAAATGTATACATGCATAGTAATACAACGTAGTCTGCGCGTAATAGCACTGGGCGTCGCAGAGTTTTGATTAAACATTCATACCATCCAAAGCATGGTCTTGTGGTGTCTTACTATACTTTGCATTAAAATATTTCTCAAGGTTTATTGTTAATTTTGTTTGCTGCGTGTATGTTAAAATCTACAAATAAAAACTTCCTCGCTTAGTAAAAAGTTCAGTACATCGAAAGCAAAAAGTCATGTTCGTAGTTTGTTTTGGGAAATTAAAATGAATTCATAGACTGCATCTGCTTTAAGAAAAGTAAATCAAGTCGATATGCTAAGTACTTCTGGAAATATTACGTTATATGTGTTAAAAAACGCTTAATTTGAAAATAAGCGATCTGTGAATTTTTTTATTATTAAATAAGTTCGGTACTGGCCAAAGAAAGTTGTAAATGGCCATTTTGTATGGCAAATAACGTACTTAACAAGATATGTCATGTCAGTACGATCTAGTTATACGCAGAAAAAAAATTTTAATAAAGGAAGCCACTTTTACCATTTACTTAATTCACAAGCATATTTCATCAATTTCTACTTTATTTCCATATATAAATGTTATCAATGTTTCAGTTGTCAATATTTAAATTTAAACTGATTATTATTTGTTTGTGTAGAAAGAAAGCATTATTCGAAAGAAATTCAATCTTCAATCACATGTATTATAAATCATATCTTTGACCTTATGTGCTGTTCGTAGGCTGGCTATATAAGCAAAGCAACATAATACATTCGTTTAGAATTGTCTGATTCGCGTGCAACCCACTTCTTTACCAATTCCGTACTAAACTACTGACGCACCGATGCTAGAATCTAGAAGCTTACTTGAGGGAAAGAAGACCGCGTATCCGTTAAACGACTTCCGTTACAGTGGTCGCATGTTGCACCCGCCGCCAAAGAAGTTTCACTTCAAAAAAGCGTTTGTTCTTCTGCAACTTCCAACCTGAGTGGTAATAGCTTTTTTTGCAAGGTCTTGCCCTACATGTAAAACACTGAAATAATAAAATTAAAAACATCCACTGTCCAAATCCTAACCTGCCTCCGTAAACATGGTAATTTTTCCTCCACATTTCACACGTGTAAGTCACGCTACTAATGGTTTGATCTTCCGGTTAGCAATTCAAATCGTTCCGCTATGTAAAACACGGTCTGCGATTTATGCACATCGATTTCAGAGGTCTGCTACCAAACTCATTTTAACCGAAGAGTTTAAACGGTATGGGATTTAGCAAGAAACGAAATTTTCCAAACCGCGATTTTAACTCGTAGCTAGCAGCTAGCGTTATTTACATACTAACAAATGCTAAATATTGGTTTCTCTTAGTATAAAGCAGTAATGACTTAATAAAAAATGTACGTTTAAGCACAAATAAATGAAAATGTAAAAAATACCGGCAATGTAAAAAAACCAAGCAGTAGAGAGAAAAATTTTTACAGAAGTACAATAGAATTGCTTTCCAAATCCATGTTGTTTCAAAACGTTAAGCAATTTTAAAAGACATTATTGAAAAAGAAATAATAATCTTTTACTTGAGCGAAGTATGATTTATTGTTTATTTGAAATGAAGAAAATTCGTATTGTCAAAGTTCTGAAGATAATGAACTAAAGCGGGCGACCTGAAAGCAAATATCTTATTATTTGCAGAGAATTCTAGAATTTTGTAGCAGTTTAGAAGATCAGTGATGTCAGTGGTGTATTTTACAGCCGCGTGAAGTTGGCGAGCACTTGGAAGTACAAATTTCATTACGTATTCAAGGCTCGCTTGTTTTCAGTGCTTTTATCACAAAACTACTACATTAACTTCTAAGAGATCTCAATATGTGTAACTGCTTGTCGATATCAAACAACGTTTGATAGTTTTAAATTCTTTGTAATAAAATTCAAATATTTACGTCTACTACTTTAGTAGCCCGTCCAAATATGAATTTATTGCGCAAGGAATAACTGGAAATAAAATAATAACAGAGGTGTATAGTCTCGAAACAACAAATTTACCTCGGGAGAGTGGTTAAAAATTTAATTAAATTTTGATAGCAAAGAACTCAATTTTCCTTAGCTATAACAATATTAACGTTCAAGATAAGTATTCACTTAGCAGCAATTTTCAGTAATACATAATCTGTATAATTAGGTAAATTATTAACTTCGGTAGTTGAATTTTGTATATGTCTAGCTAATACCTGAAGATTTGTTATTTTTACAAACAGGAACATATTTGAATAATATTTTTATTCTTCGCATATTTTTAAGTCTTTGTTTTAATTATTAGTAACCTTTACGGTTTTGCAACCATCAAAATATATATTTAATTTCCTCAGTGGCGCAGTAGCACCCAAATGACCAGAATTGACTGAGCTCCCTGCAGTATAAACAACTAAACAACAGGGGTTCGAAAAAAAATTGGTCAATTTATTCCCTAACGTCGGTGTTAAGCCTTAGCAGCAGAAATGTGCAGATTTTAACGAAATATAAATAATATACTTTCATCATTTTATAACATTGAATGTTAAATGTTCATTTGTTTGTTCCAAGTCTAATAACATTTAATATCTAAAGTGAATTTACTCATAAAAAGATGTTTATTTGAATACTTATTATTTATGTTACACATACAGTTTTCTTCTTTTAATTTGTGACTTTTGTGTTTTTTTTATTGCATTGGAACTTTTTGATTGTCAGTATGCTACTGGAAACACCCCGAGCGATTCATAAAAAATTCAATTGGACAAGCCTTGACCAGCGCCCATCTCATCGGAGAAATATTTCGAAAACTGCTACTATAAGATTGACATATGTAATTTTTCTAATATAGCATCGATGTGCCGCAGGCTGGGCAAGGGTTGTTCTAATGATTTTTTATGGATCGCTCGGAGTACGTAAAGAAAAGAAGATAACAGTCGGAGTTTTTTACAAAATTAAATTTTATGAGTATCCATAAATACGTATAAAATTTAAGTGTAAAATGCTCCGCATAGGCAATGTATCTGTTGGGTAAGGATAGAATAGTCAACCTATGAGTACGGCATAGAAAGAATATAAGTAGCAGCATACAGGTCCATGATCCATAGCTAGGGCTTTAACGGTTCCTTTAGGTGAAATTAGTTATAATAGAAAAATTTCGATTATTAACCAAATTGCATACAATAATGGTTATAATACTAAAAATACTAAAACTTATTGATACACTAATTAAAGAGAAAAATTATAAGCTAGCTATTCAGAAAATTTATACAACTACTTCATCAGATAAAATGAAATACGCCTCAATTCCATATTTAGGCAATAAATCATAAAAAAATTCCAAAACTATAAACAAATCAAATAAATGCAAAATAAATTTTGAAACAACAAAAAACATTTTAAACACTTTGTTTACTGCTAAAGAAGAAACAGACAATTTATTAAAATCAGGCATCTACAAATTAAATTGCTCGCATTGTAATTCGGTTTATATAGGACAAACAATTAGAAATTATGATATTAATTACATTTTTACAAGAAACACGTACGTTCTTACAAGTATAAACACCCCCATAAATCCAATTACCCTAAACACTTATTAGAACACAATAATTCAATGACATCTAATAACACTATAAAATGTTTACACTTTTGTGGGGACAAACTTAAGTTAGATATACTAGAAGCATTTAAAATTCATAAACATTTAAAATCTGTACCTTTAATGAATGAACAAATTGATCTCTTAAATTCACCGTTATTAGATGTTTTGAAATGAGAAATCAAGTCATCTGAACGCAGATATAGAAGTCCAAGATCAAGTTATGAAACTTTATCGTTCCTATAGCAACACCAACTGTTTACTTTTAATCTAGCTTTTGATAATGACGTGTAAACACGTTGAAATACGTATAAAGCTAAAATACAAAACCTGTTGAAGTTAAGAATTTTTATGTACAATAAAGAATATAATGGACGGAGCGTTTTTTAAATTAAGTTTTATAAATATTCATGGATGTTTTAAAATCTTATGTGTCCATAAATAATTCAGTCAATTTGAATCAAAATTATCTCTCTCCTTGGCGCACACCAGTTGCGTATCCTTTCCTTGTTGCATTAATTTGTTGGTTGGGGGTTTTACAAATTGAATAGACATTTTGACTTTGAAGGGGTATATTTATCGGATAATTCTTGGTTTTTGAGGATACTTCGAAATCAATCTTTTCTGATAAGGCGCTGGTTTTGTCGTAATGTGTTTAAGTGTCTCAGTTTAGTTTTAACATTGTGACGATTTCTCAGATTATTGTTCTACTTTTTTAAAGAGACAGACTGACACAGTGTACTAGATACTACTACTACATACTAAATATGTTACTTCTCATGAAGAAGAATCCGTATTGTGTAAACAAGCGAAAGGTGGAAATGTAAAACATTTTACAGCTTTTGTAAATGGGTTCGTGCGTCTCAAAAAGAGAATAAAAAACATACTTGTAGTAAATATTAGAATATGTGCAAGAAATTACGGAAATGGACTTAACTCCGAAAAATTTAACAGCGCAAAAGCGGTTGGGTGATATGATTATTTATTTTTGATGCCTTGTGGATAGTCTGAAATCAGGAAAATTTCATGCTATTGTCAATGAAACAACGGTTTTTGGGCGATTTATAAATTAGTATCTGTCTGTAACTGTCTCACCATAACAACACAAGGGTCTCTTGCATATCGCCAAAGTTATCACTATAACACAACGGCGGCTTCTTGCAACTCCACTCAAGTTTATTGAATGTTTACATAAATTGCTTACATTTTTTATTACTATTGCTATAATTTGTTATTTATGGGGTACTTTCATTCTGCAGGGTGGGCAAACATAAACAGTTAATAGATCAATTTATTCTTATGAAATGTTACATAATTGAGCATGTATAAATTCAACAATTTTCGTTTGTTTATTTGATGTAAGAAATAAAAGTGTCTCCGGCGTTAACGCAACTGTATGGTAAACCGGCGCTGTTGCTATAATTTAGTTATTTATGATTTACTAAGGATAAACTCTTAAGTTGTTATAAAATTTGCCTTAAGACAAGATAGAAATGATTTGTAGTTGTTTACACTGAACGTTTCAAATACCAATGAAGGTCGACGTAGGAACAAATAAACCTCAATTTATTCGGATCAACTTTGAAAAATTCTGCATGTTTAAGTTGACACATTTTCGTTTGTTCATTAGAAGTAAAACCTAGAAGTGTCTCCGGCGTTAATGCAACTGCATGGCAATAAGAAATAAATCCTTTATTCAAACTCAAAGAAACTTTCGTACAACCTACAACGTGGCTTCCCGCCTTTTTTTGCATAAGCAAATGGTACCAAAAATTAGCAGTACGCAAATTTCTGTACATTAATTTTTCTAATCGAGAGGAGTCGTGATGGACTTATTCTATGGCTATCACGATCGCCAGATATCAGGCCGCTTGATTTCTTTTTATAGGGATTACTAAAGATCAAATTTACATGACACAGATTATGGATTAGCAAAATCAAAAGGGCAAAACGCTGAAGTGTTAACTTCGAGTGGACTTTCCCATACTAGCTATAAATACTTGCCATATTTGCAAAAATGTAATTTTGAAGCTCTTTTCTAATGTCACCGTATGTTAGATTTCTAAGAAAACAATTTATATACGCAACCCTACGAGGTCGCATACCATATAAGAAGAGCAAGAACGGAACCGCCCGCCCTTAAGCGGATATCGGACTAAAATTCGATATGAATGGTTTATTTAAAGAGTTATCAAAAATATGCAAAGAATACAAAATATGTTTTTTAACTAGAGCTAATTGATAGGCGTAGTTAATATCACGTTACTGCCGCAAAACTCGTTGCTGATATTAAAAAGTGACGCTTTTTTAAAATTTCAATAGTTGAAGTTTCCTGCTGATAATAATAAAGTACTTTAAATAGTGTATCGGACTGATTAAAATTGATAACGATCGGCGTTTGCGTTTTTGAATAAATAATAAATCAATTTCAAATTTTTCAAAAATTCTTGGAAGACGTCAGAGTAAAATTTAGGAGGTTGGTAAGAAACAAATTTGTAGTTACCTGCAAGCTCCATCGCCTAAAAAAGTATTTAAAAAATCGTGCACGTTGTTTTTGAAAAATATTTCTTTGAAAGCTTTCAACATTTTGTCATCGGTTTCAGATTTTCGACATTAATTTCACTTCGTCGTATACTACTTACAGAGAGCTCACAAACAAGTTGTAGGTGATCTCGATTAGACAACTACTTTTTGAGTAAATAAGCGTTAATGTCGAGATTTTCAAAAAGTTGTAACTGTCGTCATTTTGAAGCTAGAGAATTCGGTGAAAAAGTTTTCAATTTGCCTTAAGTTCTTCTCTCAGATTCCGTGCTTAAATTTCCAAAATAGTTTCGGAAAAAAAATCCTACCAAAAAAACATGTCTGACTTCCATTTTCGTTTTTAATTTTTTTTGCAAAGCTTGTGTAGAACAACAATTTCTGATATACCCCTTGATTGATTGAAAATTTCATTAACATCGGTTTAGTACTTTCGCCTTTAGAAGCGGCAAAACAAACAAAACGAACTACAGCTTTAAAACACCGGAAATTTTTAAAAACAAATTTTTATTCAGTTAAAACTTAGTTGCCTTCACTAACAAGAAATAAGCATTTTTAAGCACCAACCTATTTTAAGAATTGTTTTAGTTTATTTCGTAACTATGAATTAACTACTCGTTTTTTTTATAACGATAAATTTATGGTCATTCTGGCGTTACTACATCCTAACATTTCTTATACGTCACTTTATTGGTTTCTTGGCTTTTATTATCGTATTTTTAAAGTCCTGTTTTATTTCATCTTCAAAACAGCTTTTCTTTTATTACACTTAATAATAATGCTATTTTTAGTCGCTGTTTCTAACTCAGATATTTAATTCTTTATATGTGAATTTCCTTTAATGTTTCGGCGCTATTACCCGTACCGGTTTTTGTATTATGAATTTCAATATATAACTGTTTTATTTTTATTACGTGATTTTAATTTACCTTCTTGTTTTTCAATTAGCTCTTCATGCCTGTTTCAATATATTTGCAATTTCCTTAACTATTGCTTTGAGGTGCTAATTTCACTGGTTCGCTCTAGAGTATTGCAACCATTTGTTTGGAGTTTGATAATTTTGCTAGCTATTTAGAACAAATCTTGTAATATATTTTATTAATTATTTTGGTACCTATAGTAACAAGTCAAAGCTCAATGACAACTATCAAAATACTATTAACACAAAGTTAGGCGTGGCAGAAAAAAAAGGCAAAATCACCTAATATAATAAAAAAATAAACTTTTAAAGCTAAAAAAAGAAACTATGCCGACTAAGCAGACAATAAGCTTTTAGAAGTTTAATTTTACTACATTCCGATTCCTTCGACCTGTATCGAAAGGAATGCAGCTGCAGTGAGGATTTTAATACTCAATTAATCTGATTAAAATTCAAATTTGTCGCTTAAAATATACCAGTGTCTTATTTGAGCTTATAGAATAACATATTTTCGTTTAAGAACTGCATATTACTGTAATAAATATCAATTCGTTTGCAAGTATTTAAACTTCCTATAAAAAAAATTTCACAAACATTGATATAAATGTAAATTACCAATTTAGAATAACTCACTGCATTTTATCGATAACAGCTTGTATTAACGTAAGAATTAGGTAAATTGTGAATTTATAGATAGAATGCAGCAAAACAAATTAACTTATTTACTTAAATACCAAATGAAGTGACATTTCATAAACAAAATCAGTTTTAACTTATGAGTATCTTAAAAGTGCTTGAGGTTATTTAACACAGTGTGAATAGTAGTGGTTTCAATAATACAAATCGTAAGTTGTCAAATTAATAAACTAAATTAGAGTTTGAATGTAGATAACTTATTCACAATTAATAAAAATGTAATAAACATTTCTTTCCGGTGCAAACATTAATTAATTTATCACCAATTAACTAAGTTCATGAAAAATTAGCTACAGGTTGAGTAAATTTCTACCTTAACGATGATAAACGATGTTTAAATATCTTCAAAAATTAGTTTTCATCTGAATGCTTGTTACAGAACAAAACAACCTCTCCTTAAAACATACACGGGACGTCCAATAATTTATCTACGGAATTCTAACGTTTATGTACAAAACCAGCAATCGTAGTAATGGAACCCAATACTCCACCTAAACACGCGGAAGGTCTTGGGTTCAACCCCGAAGACTGGATGCCTGGCGGCCGGCTTACCCAGTCGCTTTTTAAAAATTGGGAACAAAACCCCTCGCGGGGTGAGGAAAGTAAGGCAGCCGTCTAAGGCGTGGTGCTTACCACACCACCCCGTACTTCATATAAGAGTGCGAGACGGCTGGGTATCGAAAGCGATGGTCCGGTGGCCCTGACCCACCGCATTGCAGGCCAAACTCCTCATTGGAGTGTAGTGCCACCGACTTTACTTTACTTTTTTATATACGAAGAAACAAACGTACAAGTGTTCTAACGATTATAATTCTGTACGAACGATTATAACCCTGCACGAACGGCAGAGCTAAACATATTAGAAAAAAACCTATAAAATCGAAACTAAATGAAATAATAGATTCAAATACCTTGGTGTAGTTACCCTGCAATTTTATACAATTAAAAGCTTCTATTATACATAAACGGCTTTAAATTACATGCATTTAATCCTCAAAAGCCATGTGGTGTGAATCAAAGTTCACAAAATCCCACAAAGGTTTCTGAGACAAGATTTACGAAAAATCCAAAACTCGTACAATATCTTGTCTCATACAAGTAAGAGAGTTACACTGATTAATCCGTGGGCATAAATATTTCATTCAAAACTTTCAGAAAAGTTCCAAAAACTTTAACAACAGTCTGAATACTCCAAGGATCGAAATCAAAGTAAAAGTCAGAACTGATACCAGAAACTTCACAAGTATACTTGACTAAACAAGGAACTCAAAAACTCCAAAATGAAACGAAAAAAACCACACTAGAAATTTAAAAATTGGCTAGGCTGAAACTAATCTAGATAATAAATGTACGACTTGTCACCTCACTACCAGAAGCAAAACCTAAACAAAATGAAATCGGTAATTGTTCAAGATGTATTTGGTCAATATATGTTTTGACTTGATTAAACCAAATTCTCTCTGTCATGCAGCTAAATTGCTGGATTAACAATCTGCGGCTTCACACTATCGTTTATTAAATACGAATAATTAATCTTCCGAAACATAGGCCTATGGCTCTATATATCACTGTAAGCATGTCTTGTCTATAATATCATTTGTTAATGATTAACTAAAAATTCCTGCCCTAATAATGCATGCTGTTTCTAATAGAATTGTTATAATTCTCTGCGTTTAATGCTTTTATTCTAATATTTCTCCGCTACTAAAAAAATATATACAATGCGCTGTGTGCAATTCTCTTGTCAGCTCGATAAACACACCGAACGTTAATAAGTTTACAACTTATTTTTTCATAACCGTGTCAGAATTAAAGTAAGATATAACTAACCAAACTTTATCAACAATAGTAATTAAAACATAAACATATATTGAAATCAAACAATGAACTGAGTGGAGATGTAAGAGCCCGTCGTCAAGTTATGGTAATAAATGGTGATGAATTTTATCGAGATGCAAGAACATGTCGTCCTGTTATTGTGAGACAGTTAGCGGATTAGTATATAGACTAGCAGAAACCGTGGGCTACGTCCCCGTTTTTTGTAACTGAAGATGTTTCCTCAGCCGAGCAAATTTCGTGATTGAAAGCTGCTCCCGGAAAGAAAATCTCGTAAAAAAACGAAAGAGAAACCGAAACAACAGCCCCCAAAAAAAACTCTAATAAAGCCGGGGAAAAACAACCCTATAAGAATTTCATGAATGAACAATCCCCGAAAAATCATCAGGATAAACATCCCCCAAAAATTCCTTTTATAGCCCAAAAAAAATCCCGTTAATAAACAGCGGAAAGAATGGTAGTTAATTATCACTTTTCCTCATTTCCAGGGGACTATCCTAACAGAGATTAACAAAATGTTTTTAGAACTAATAAATACGCCGACATTTGCATATAATACCAAAATGTAATTCGTCCGTTTTCGTATAAATCAGTCAGTAAGGAAAACCACGTATATTTTTTAGTACGGAAAGCTCTTACTTATATATACGGCGATCCACCAGCATGAAAATACACGCGCTTGCTCTCGCCTAGTACGGCCCTGTATCCTTAGCATAAAACACAATGTATTACCAAAACAATGCCAATAAACTAGACGTTTATGCAATTTATTACAGATAAACTTTGCGGAGATGCAAGAGACCGTCAATGTCGGCCTAGTTACGAATTTATCATCTACAGGTCGTCTATATTAACCGAAACACTGTAGGGATCTCAGAAACTATACGACATACAAAGTCGGTTAAATTAGACAAAATTTGCCTAATTAGAGAAGCAATGTAATGGTAATTTTGTTTTTCACAAAATACTCATAGCTTACTAGATAAGAGCCAGAAACCTTAAAATAATTATTTCTTTATGGTAAAATATCTGTGTACATACTGAAAATAAACAGAAACAAACTGTAAAGGAAGAAGTTGTACACCTCTGGTGGTTGTATTAAGAAAACGAATGTATTTTGTTTTACTTTCGAGATGTAACACAAATAACATGAAGTAAATTGCTTCATTTATTTTAAGCAAACATGCATTTGAGATATCGAAACAAAATACATTCTGGAAACTATTTATAAATATCGAAACAAAATACAATCGGAAAACTATTTTTGTTCCTGATACAAGTTCAATACATCTACCACTTTTTCCTTTATGATTTTTTTATGTTCAGTATATATTCAGATGTTTTACATTAAAAAAGTTCCACTTGTTCAATTTTCCGCTATTTCCTAGTAAGCTATGCGTATTTTGAGAAAAAAATTACTATTACGTTGTTCCCCTAACTAGGCAACTTTTATCTATATTAACCGACTTAGTTTCTCCTATAGTTTCCGAGATCCCTATAGTATCCCGGATATACGAGAAGTAAAAAACATCGATAGAAATATACTAATCAGAATAATAATTTTATGAAAGAGATAGATGACTCACTGGCCAAATGATAGCAGATTTAGTTCTGGTAGAAAAAGCAGAAAACGTCTATTTAAAGTCAAAGGTATTCTGAAATATAAACTTAGTTAAAATGTTGGAGCAGCCAATCTCGTATAATAAACGATTCTGCGCACTAAGAAAAGATGAAGTAATTCGTTTCTTTTTCTTGGTTGCTATGGGCGTTCCCTGATTACCATTAAATATTTATTATATTTCTTATGGATTATTATAATTTTTACTATAATTTTAGTCTTTATTAAGTTAAATTTAAATTAAAATGTTGTCGCGCGCTTAAATAATTTGCTAAAACTTGTAATAGACACGCCAGTTGGGGGTGCTAGGAAATAACAAAAAACGCAGTGTACTCCAAATGTAGAAGACGAGTAGACGTGTTTGAAACCTTTAATGGGCTTAAACCCAACCGTTCAAGCCCAAAAGCGAAGCGTTTGCTGTTCGTCGACTGTGTTAGTACAAAACTACAGTTAAATATCAAAAGACAAAATTAGATATCTTAAAGTGCATCGAATCTGCGGGTTTGTTTAAACCAGCCCGAAAATAACGAAAGCTGTCAATCCATCGAATTAGGCATGACTGAAGTGGTAACACTAATTAATCACCTTCATTATCGTTAGTGGTTTCCTTTGATGGCCATGCCAGCAATTTCAAGAGTTTCATCGTAGAAAAGCTTAAAACCGAAATAAGTTCTAAGTATACTTTCCAAATAAATCAGAAAATTAAGTAAAAGATAAAGCGGCCCGTCAGCAGGGGTAGAAAAATACATAACTTAAAGAAAAATTTTCTGCCAGTTTAAGCGTTTTATTGTTGTAATTCTAAACAAATTGGAACATATTCTAATGCAGAAACGAAGCATCTGATTTGCTTTACATATTTTTTTATGGACAGTAAACCTGATTTTAGAGCATATAATAGTTACACTAGTAGATGTTCAGAACTAAACTGTTCTGCTTGTAATAACCAATAAATCTATTAATGTTGGGTTGAAAAACATTTACAATCCGGTAAGCATGTGATGCTCTGGTTAATCATTTGATACAAAAAAAAAAGTGATTGCGTTGTAAAACACAACGTTGAATGTCGTTACCGAAAATTCTAAAAAATAGAAAATTCAGATGCAATCGCCGAGGCATTCCTGAAGTAATTGAAGCAGATCTAGATATATAGCAATTTACTGTTATGCACTGTGTCTATTATTATTACCAAAAAAGAATTTAATCCAATGCATTAAATCGGCGTGTGTAGAGCAACCACTTCCACTTTATTTAAAAGAAAAACCAAGGTGAATTTTGTTAAATGTTTCAATTACATCGGTGTACTACACTACTATATGTCTAATAGACATTGTCTATACCCTATCGACCGTTGCTTTAAAAATAAATTCGTGTTATCCATGCTAACGCACTAGTATGATATTTAAAAAAAACTATTGAAAACATTTTTCTATATAAAATATAAGATCTTTAACAAAAATTTAATGTAATATGCCGAGCTTAGATATGTGGGTTAGTAACTCTCTACGACATTTCTGTTACATGATTTAAAAATAAGAACCACACACGATTTCTTCCACACACAAGAGCAACCCCCTAACATGGATGTATTAAAAACAAACAATAAAGAGACAGGTCTACAATAAGAACAATTTTTATAAAGTAACTAGATTAGGCACTACTAGTGCCAGCTTACATTATAATCTAGTTGTGACGATTGAACTACTGAAATAAGCCATCTATAAATTTGACCCTTGCGAAAGTCCAGGTGCTGATGAGGTGTTTTCAGTACTTTTACAAGAAGGGCTAGAGATTTTCATTCGGTTTCTATATCTCTCTGGGCCTTGGGTGCATCCCCGTTTCCTGGAGAGCCGTAAATGTAGTCTTCATTCCAAAGGCAGGACCTACTGCTTACGATACTGCCAAATACTTCAGCCCTATCACATTGTCCTCTTTCCTGCTGAACGCGCAGGAAAGGCTAGTTAAAAGGCTTGTAAAAAAAGAGTGATGACTTCACTTATGAACCCATGCCAGCAGGCCTTCCAGCCAGGCAAATCCGTGGAGACGGCACTACATTCGATTGTTCCTAAAATCGAAAAGGCGCTGCGCCACAAGGAGCTTGCCGCAGGGACGTTTCTTGACCTCAAAGGATCTTTGAAAACACCTACTTCTTCGATTCTATCTCTGCAACCGCTATTAGACATAGCAATGACCACAACATTATCTGGTAGGTCAGGGCCATACTGGGAGGG
This sequence comes from Ctenicera cuprea, assembly GCA_958336395.1. NCBI lineage: Eukaryota > Metazoa > Arthropoda > Insecta > Coleoptera > Elateridae > Ctenicera > Ctenicera cuprea. The sequence continues at coordinate 27,771,717 of OY284492.1, read as the reverse complement.
CGGGAAGTAATATCCGCTCTCGATTAGACCGCAGTTGAAGCGTCAGTCAGGACAGGATGTTATTTTTACTCTGCTGTGGTGCCTATTACTCCTTGACGGTTTACTCGCGGAAGAGGGCGCCGTTCTATATACGCAAAGCTATGCAGACGACCTTGCATTTTTAATTTCGGGTAAATTTCCAGGTAAAGTCAGTGGTCTCCTACAAAGAGCTCTGCGGATTGTACAACGATAGTGCACTGACCAAGGCCTTAGAGTTAACTCCTTCAAGGCCGTTAGTTACCTTAACCAGAAGAAGTAAAGTAAAAGGTTTTATTGAACTAGAGCTCTTCGGAACTAACATACGTCCCTATGGAGTAGTAAAATATCTAAGGGTCGACTACTGTAGAAAAATCATGTCGAAAGACAAATACACCTTAGACCTTTTAAAAAATCTGGGGATTTAACCCACACTTACTAAGTGAACGGACTTCGCCATACTTAGACTAATGGCCATGTATGCGAGAAACGGATAGCCGGATAGAAAAACAACCGTTCCTACTTTTTATTGATGCATTTCTATTGCGCACGCATTCAATTGGCACAGATGGATATGCGGGTGTGTTCGGGTGTACTGCTTTCTTACTGCATAAGTAGTTGTCGGGTCGAATGTGGGTTGGGACCAACGGTCATGCATCAAACTACGCTTAACTCAGCTTCAAAGACTGGCTTATTTAGGAGCCACAGAAGCAATGTGCACAGCGCCTACCACAGTTTTGAAGACATTTCCGAACCTTGTGCCCTTTCATTTTCTGATTAAGGCGAAGCCCCGAAAAGCAGCTAGCAGGCTGAAGTATATTGGCCAGTAGAAAGATGAGGGAGAGTTCTAGAGACATGCACGTGTTCTATCTCTTACGATACGGACGCAATCGCTCCACGAAGCAAGGAACAACTGCATGCCACTTGTATTCTCCTTTACCAAACCATTAAATATTGTTATCCCCAATAGGAAAAACTAGACCCGAATTGAGGGCCTCTTAAATCAGCGGACCTACTCTGGTGCACATACGCATCGAGGACGGCAAAAAGATTAGGTTCAGGGAATTATGGCAATAAACCTAAAGCAAAGTTTTCGTTTGCCTTCGGTAAGTTGGTTACAGTGTTCCAGGCATATATTTTTACTATCTTAACCTGTCATCAGAGGAACCTACGTAGAGGTTACTCTAACATGCATATCTATATATGTAGCGGTAGCCAAGCGACCCTCAAAGCACTTGGTTCTATTATAAGAACTAGGCTGGTTCCCCTTCAAAAATTAAAAAGACCTTGCATTCATGGCTGCGTCAGTCAAAACCTTTTATTCAAGAACCTTCAGCTAGGCGTTCTAAACAACTTTTACGCTTAAGTAGAAAACACATCAGGATCAAGTTAAGACTAGTCATTGTCCTTTTAACAAACATCATAACACCATAGACGTACTCAACGACCCAATGCGTAAGTTCTGTGAAAATCCCGAAAAATATTCATCTATCTTCTTACCTATTGCACCTGAGGCTCCTCGACACTTCGGTATCTCGTTTCCGGGGCCAGATGAATTTCTGGATATCTTCATCAGCAGGGTACTAGCCTTAGGCCTAAGTACTGGTCTATATAAAAAAGAGTTGATGTATACTGGATGCAGAAAAGGAGAAAAAAGAAAACCACCTAGTTTATTTCAAAATTAGAAAAAAAAGGTGATAATTTACATATGGCTTTGCTAACGTTACTGAGCACAATTAAAAGTAATGTAAAATCATAATGACAAAAAGTGACGTGGTTGAAAAAATTTGTTTCCTCCATTAGCTTTACGTGCGTACCATACGAGATCTAAAACAACTGCAGCAATTGCTACGGTCTCAGCCATTTCTTTTACAATGGTCAATTTTGCTTTACTGCCCCGCAGAAATGAACTCTTTCCCCATGCTTTCAACAACCACAATCCGTGTCACTTTTTCACAGAGCAATTACAAATCTTTAGTTATTTGAAATAAGAACTAAACCTTTGTCCATATATTAAAACGTATGTGTATCTTTTGTGTGTATCGTGCAGGCATTGCTATATAAACACCACGTTTGTACAGAAGAAATCACTTCATTTGCAGAATTGAGCATAAGCTTCCGTTTCAAAGCATGCCAACTATGCACAGTGAGCCCAGCAGCACCCTTACGTTAATTTTTAACTCGAGCATACGCAGTCTAGAGACATTCGTCGTGGAGTCCTGCAGCTCCCCTATAAAATTAGCAAAACCTTCCAACCTCTGCCCGATCTCTACCCAGTCTGTTCCCCCTAAAGCCGCGCCAGCATCAGCACCCCGATAAAACCAGCAGCACCTGCCATTCTCCTGCTTGATGTCTGTTCAAGCGAGGACCCCCGCAGCAGCTACTTCTAAAAGCCACTGAGAGCCGCTGGCTGTCAACGCATTTTCTGCGCGATTATCTCATAAAATAGTATATTTTGCAACAAGAGATGAAAATACCGCTTTTTACGTGAGTGGACAATTGTTCTCGAGCCGCGTTAGCGAGTGAGGCAAGTTCGCGAACGAAAAATACGTTTTCATTTCGAGTAGGAAATGCTATTTTTTCTACGATATTTCAGTTTCAAGTTCAAAACTTTCAAGTGCAATTTAATTCAAAACGAACTGTCACAATGCAAATTACTGAAATTATTGTTTGTAAAGTCGTTTCCATAACAATTAATGCATTCTTTCCATTAAATTTGTCATTCTTATTTTCATCTCTAGATGTGAAAATATTTCCATCTCTAGATTTAAAAAATATCACTTTCATGTAGAGTAAGCCGTGGAAAAATGTATTTTCACATATATGAGTAGAAAAAATCTTTTTTTTATTTTGTTTAAATTAAGTAAATGTTTCTTTTCGTTCCTTGTCTCCAAAACTGTTCTTGTATTAATCTGGTTGTTTGACAATACGGTGTTTTAAAAATATAATTAAACAGCACTAGTGCTTTCATTAGTGTTCCCTTTCACCATTTAATTACTTTCTGTTTTTTCGTTTAAGTAACTATAAAAGCAAACTTCTTTCAATTTCAAAATTAGCTTTAATTGAACGTTATGGTGCATTCTGACTCTTCTGCGGAAATCTGCTTTTATATAATTCGTCACATTTTAAAATTATACACTTTTTTATTTATCTTTCCAACCACAATATAAAATATACTTTTGTTCAACTAAAGACATACTCCCTCGTCAAAACAGCTCTTTGAAAACTTTTCATTTAACTGTTGATTCTGCTTGATGTTTCTACACCATCTTGATATGCCCTAAAAATTCATCAAAATTTATAGTCGCTACTCCTGCAGCGCATTAAGTTGTTGCATAAACTGTTTTGCTAAAATTTGCGTGTGTTTTCCACCTGACCAAACACAAACTTTTGTTACATCATTGAGAGTTTCTTGGTAAATATCTAGCTAACGTTATTATCAATAGTCTTGTATTATCTCGCCCAGTTTTCCTATTATTAATTCATAGGGCTTTTCTTCCGAACCACAAACGGCCGCTAATTCATTTCCTATTGGTTCAATCCACATTTTTTTAATTATTTGTTAAAAATTCTTGGCTTAAATTGTGTTTTGTGTGATTATAAAAGATTTTAAAAAACCCATGCACTTGAAGTAGGGATTTTTATTTGTGTTGGGATTAAAATTGCTCACTGTTCGGCCTAACCCACCGTTTCTGTTAAATTTCCAGTTCGCTCAATGGATGAACTTCCTACAAGTTGCTTCTACGCTCCAGTGGGATTTCCTATTCTACTAGGACTACCTTGCGGACCTTGTTCTCGGAATTGCCGGATTATTTAAAAATATTTCTACTTTTTGCTAGATTTTGATTGTCTAATGCTTACTCAGAATGGCTATGTAGCGTCGTTTTTATTGATCTGCTGTTACTAGTTTTAAACTAACTAGGTGGTTGGTTATAACTTACAGCTAATTTCCTTATTAAGCTGTTTTCTATTTTTGGTAAATTACTTTTTTGCGCGTTTCCATCAAAAACTTTACTAACGTAGTTTTAGGACTTTGTTTGTTTTCTATTCCTTTTACATCTGATGGCCTTTCCGTTTATTTAGTATATATAGTTGTTTTCTCTTCCCGCTTTAAGTTTTATGACTTTATGTTCTCAATAAGATATGTTGTTGATTTTTTGTTCATTTAATATTTAAATTTACTTCCACAGTTGTTTCTCCAAAGATCAATTTCATAACAAAATTTCGTGAATGTAAATGTGAAAGACAAGGGGTGGTTTTTCATATTAAATATTTAATACTTATTTCTGTTTTCTTGGTTCGTAATACTTCAACAACTACTACTTTTAACGCAATTGTTCGGTCACAAAAAGAAATATACAAAGCAATTATCTTTTTCATAAACATATTAATTAGAATGTAAATTCTTAGGCAGCATAAATTTGTAAAAACGGATAAACGGAAAAAACTTCAAGTTACGAGGGTTTAAATTAATCTTCCACGATTTATTTCACGCTAAACCGAGCTAGAGTAGTTGCAAAATCTCATGATCCGTGCGCAATAAACCAAAATATGCTACTGACGTCACGAACTGTTCTAAAGACCAGCCTGAAAATATCGTTGCGGAAATATTGTTGTCATTTTTATGCGTGCGAATTTTTCCGTGGTTTATATTTAAATTTCCCTGTGTTATTAGAAGAAACAGTTTTTTGAAGACTACAGCGGTTTATTTACTGTGTAGCTGTAAGTAGAAGTACCCAAATTTAACATTTTTATGGAATACTTATTAAAACTGTTTTTAGGTTATAATCCACCTACAGCGTTTTCTTTGCAAAAGTAGTTCGTTATTTAAAAACTTCGCAGCAGTATTTGTTGTACAGTAAGTAACAATAATATTCTATTGGCAGTACCAAGTTCTACTTTGTTGAAATCCATTTTTACATAACTAATGTAATAATATTCTGTTTAGCCATTTTACTAATTAAAGTTTATTTGCAGATCACTAGTAATTATGAGCAACGCCAAACGAACAGTGCACAGTCAAGGCCGTGAAATAATTTACAGCGTTTATAAATTTATGAAGGAAGAAAAGGATGCCAAAGAACTTATTATTCCTTTAAGCAGTTTGATCGAAAGGGTGTCGCAAGCAACTGGCGTTGGATCAGCCACCGTCAAAAGAATTGTTAAGGAAGGCAGGCTACAACCAGATGGTGGCAAATTTACTTCCCCAAGGAAAACCATCAATAAAAGCAGTCCGAGGTCTACGTTGGATCAGTACGAAGAAGAAACTGTACGCACAGTTATTTATAGATTTGCAAATATTCACAAAAGAAGACCAACGATGCAGGCTGTATTTGAAGCAGTGAAAGATGAAGGCATTAATTTTACTGGAAAGATACGTTCCTTTAGGAAGTTAGTGCATAAAATAGGATTCCGTTGGAAAAAAAGCCAAGATAATCGACAAGTGCTGATTGAGAAAACAGAAATTCGAGTGAAGCGACTTGAATACTTGAGGAAAATAAAACAATACAGAAGCGAAGGTAGGAATATTATATACTGTGATGAAACCTACTTGCATAGTTCACACACTGCACCTAAAGCTTGGGATGACGGATCAAGCAAATGTATGAAGTCTCCAGTTGCCAAAGGACAACGTTTAATTATTGTGCATGCTGGCGGTGAAGAAGGCTTTGTTCCGAATGGTTTACTTACTTTCAAATCGGGCCTTAAAACTGGGGACTATCATGACGACATGAACAACAAGAATTTTTCGAAGTGGTTACAAGAGAAATTGCTTCCAAATATGCAACAAAATTCTGTGTTGGTTATCGATAATGCATCGTACCACAACGTAACCACCGAACCAAATCCAACCTCGGCTTGGAAAAAAGAGGACATGAGGAGATGGCTAACGGAAAGAAACTTACCGTTTCAATTACAAGACACAAAAGTGGAATTATATGCAAACATAAACCAGCATAAACCAGTTAACAAAGTATATGTGATCGACAAAATTTTAGCCGAACAGGGTCACGTGGCACTGCGCTTGCCTCCATATCATCCGGAACTCAACCCCATAGAAAAAATATGGGCATTGGTAAAAAATCATGTGGCTGCCCATAATACAACGTTTAAAATGGATGATGTCAGGAAGTTGGCAGAAGATAAATTTAATGTTATTGGTGTGCAAGAATGGGCAAACATTTGTTCACATGTGAAGAAGGTCGAGGACGAATATCTTGTCAGGGATTATATAATAGATGATGTGCAGGAACTTATTATAAATGTTCATGACAGCAGTGATGACTCGGAACTGTATTGGTCTTCTGACGATGAAGACGATTTAGGTTGTAAACCATTATAATTATATATAATTTTTGCTTTTTATTATCTGAAGACACTTTGATTTGATATTTAACTTAAAATTGTTTACATTCATTCCTTTCATTTTAATATGGATTGTATTTGCATTCAATTTTAATTTATGTATAATATTTAATTGTGTAATCGTGTTGTACGATATTTGCATTAAATTTGACTTCATGTACCTATAATTTGTTTTATTGTGTTCTGATTTTTGCTAAATGAAAACACTTCCCTTTAATATTTCAAAATATTTACATTCATTCATTTCATTTTTTTTTGGGGAAGTGGTTTATTTAATATATTATCATTAATTTAGTGAAATTTATAGCGTTAAATTACACATTTAACGCATAGTCTATTTTAAATTTGGCGCCTACATGCTAGGCTGATGTTTTTAGGTTGAGCCGAAAACACTGTTTGGGCGTTCTTTTCTACAGCCTGCTCACTCCCGGGCGGCGGTGCGCAATTCGCGGATCATGAGATTTTGCAACTACTCTACCAGTGCAGCATTCACGAACATTTTTAGAACAAGTATTACAGATAAGGGGTTTATTTACGTTCAGATAACCTCCGTTAGTGTTAGAAAGCTTCAGATACAGAGCCATTTACGGCCATTAAGCTTATGACGGTACAAATTTTTAAGAGAACCTTTGCTTTCTACAATATCTGTTTTAATGTTCTGTGTTAAAAAGTCATGGTTTTGCTTTTACAGTTTTAAATTTTACATTAAAATATAATTCTGGAGGTTTTTATATATGATTATTTAATTAATATTTCCATTAAAACAAAAGTTCTGTAGATCAGAAAATTACGTTACTAAATATTATATACTAACCTAAAAATTAGTACAGTACAGCTCAGTCCATATATTATTAAACTGTCTTGTCTGTCTTGCAATAAAAAATTAAAATGCTTGAAAGCATACTTCGTAAATTACGTTTAATAATGAGCTTTAAAGGCGAAAATTCGCTAAAATTCTGTCTAAAATCCTTTATACAAGCAATATATACGTAGTTTTCAGTTCAATTTAATCTAATATAATTAATTTGCTTGTGCAAGTTACTAGTAAGAAGTTTGGGAGAGCTGTCGAATAGTCACAAAAGTAACTTCGAAACATTCAAATGCGAGTTTCGCTATACAAACTAGTTTTCAGTTTATATTTTGCACAAAGTATAACAAACACATGCTGCTCGCTTTATTTAAGTGACAGCAGTTTAATGACATTTCCGTATTTTATAGCTAACGCTGCTTTAAACTGTGCAATTTAAATTTATTGGAAAGGTGTACAATTTACTCTGAGAAATGAACATTGACTACATTGTAGCACATGAGGAATGTATAGCTTTCTGGAATTATTATGCCTTTTGCTCTTTTAAATCACACAATGCTTCCATATAATAACATGTAATCGAAAAACTTCCAATTAGAGAGGTATGGAGGAGAAAAGTATGTCCTTGATTTGTTCCACAATGGCGTTTGACGGTTTTAATAGTTTAGTCAGAGCCGGAATTACGAGCAGGCAAATCTAGGTAATTTATACTCATACTTACTACTATACAAAGTGTAGTACAAGTCAGTTCTACTACTGACCGCTATACACTGTGTATGTTTGTATCACCGAAGTGGACGTCCAGATACAACCTTTATATCTCAAAATCATAATGGGATACCGCGAGATTAAATCAAAAACTATTGATTTTTGAACACTTGCTTCTTCGTAATCCTTGGGTAATCAACGATTCGACGAAACGAGCAATACACCAATGAAAAACATTTGCTGTAATTTGTATAGGTAAACACACGGCATGAAATTGTTCCTTTTTCTTTATTTTCGATTGCAATTTTTTGTATATTTGTGTTTAACCTTTGCTCTATTGTAATTCATCTAAATGAATTAAATAGAGTACATTAATTTGTTAGACTATTATCGTAATTATGATACTTTGAACCGCGGTAGTATTGACAATTATAATGATCATTTTTTTAACAATAATGAGGAAACCCCTTTTAGTTCTCACAAGAACAATTATTAGTACGTTCAGATGTACATTTCGGCTACTAAGTAGCCATCTTCAGTAAACTGAAACGTAAGAAACAAACACTACGCCGAATTGAAAAAACAACGAAGCAGATAAGTAATTTACCCCTAGTGGTATCAGTCATAACCAAGGAAGGTTGAATTCGTCTCACGGTTTTGTATCCAATTTCGTTTTCAGATTTATAAACTTCGGTTTGAAATAATTATATTGCTGAAAAAATATGTTTAGCTTTCTCTTCCAGTTTCGGATTTTTTCGAAAGCTTACCTAGTCGAAGAACTCTTGATATATCCCTGCATCCGTTCGAGTCATATGAGCCAAACAAAAAATTAAAGTAAATAAATATAATAAAACGAGTAAGGAAGCGCCCCCGATTTTAATAATTTTTGCACTGTAATTTGTATAATATTATGGTCTGTTATTAAAAGAAATTATATGAACTTGTTTTGTATTTTATACTCGCTTTACGAATATGTGTAAAATAAAAAAAGATAAATAAATAAAATAAATTGGGTATGGTCCCCTCAATTGGTGCCTCTTTTTGGTTTTCTGAAGCTGCGCCACCGTAGTACAGCAATATTAAGTTAATAAGTGTAATCTGCGTTGTTGAAACATATACGTACTTAGATGACATCATCCTAACAACCCAGCAAAACAAGAGTAAACAAACTCGCTCTATTCATTTTACTATTATAAAATATTAGCTTTCTACACAGCACAACTTATGAAAGTCAACGTAAATACTAATTAGAGTACTTACGAATGGTTCATTTTGATGAATGTGGTAGGCAAGTATTGCTATTATAAAATACTAATCGAATATACAATGCAATTTAATAAAATACTAGCGTGCTTTGTCCGCAAATGTTAGTAAAAACAGCAACAACGTGTTTTTTTTCTTGTTTATTGAAAATGCACTTCCGCAATTCTTAGTAGAATAATAAAATAGTATATTAAAGTATAAGTGGATAAAAAGGTCTTTAAATACCTTTCGTTGTCATGGAAATGAGAAAAACAGAAATTAATTTGCAATTTGTCATTAAAGATTAATTGTTGTCACCGCACTGCTTAAAAATGAATTCTAATATCAATTTTTTAAATAGTAAAGCAGAATCGCGGTTAATACCGCAAAAATCTAATAATGCGTATAAAAAAGAATATGACAAGTTCATCAAATGGATGGAAGAGCAAATGGTAACAGATATAAATGAACGAGTTGTGCTTGCTTACTTTAAGAAAATGTCAGAGCAGTACAAGGCGTCGACTATGTGGGCTATCCATTCGAAATTACAATGTTTGTTGAGGATAAACAAAGGAGTCGATATAAAATCATTTGTAAAAGTGCATTCATGAAGGCAATTAGTAAGAATGACGTAGCCAAGAAGGCATATGTATTCAATGAAGATGATTTGCGGAAGTTTTTCGTAGATGCACCGGACATTACGTATTTATTTTTGAAGGTGGTAGCCATTTGCGGTATCTTTGGGTCTTGTAGAAGATGTGAATTATGCGATTTGCGCTTACATGATATCAAAGAAGAAGGAAGCGTATTGGTTATTACTATCCGACCGTCTAAGACAGTGAAGGGTCGACGCTTTACTGTGGCCGACAGTGAAGCAATTAGTTATGTGCGTTTGGTGAAGCAGTATTTATCATTGCGCCCCCAAAATGTAAGTACAGACCGAGTTTTCTTACGATATCATGATAAGGGGAAATGTACCAATCAAGTGGTTGGTATTAATACATTTGGATCATGTCCCTTGCAAATTGCACGTTATCTTAAATTGGATGATCCTGAGAAATACACGTGACATGCTTTTCGACGTACGTCCGCTACCATTATGGCATGACAATAGATCAAATCCAACGACAAGTAGGATGGAAATCGGCAGCTGTGGCGACTGGTTACGTTGAAGAAAGCATTAGCAATAAGAAGAATGTTTCAAACGTTATTGGGAGTGCCATTAATGGAAGTTCAACCTCATTGAGTTCTGAGAATGTTAACAGTATTAATTTAAATACCATTTCCTCCGATTTAAAAAATCGAAATATTAATATCTCAAACAATACTAACTGTACTTTCCATTTTCATTTATAAAATTAAAATTGTTAAATAATGTTTGAATAAAGGTTTTGCATTTGTTAGTAATATTTTATTTGACGTTACAAGGTACTCCTGTCAGATCAATAATCAAAAAATTGTCATTTAGACTTCACGTTTCTCGAGTTGTTGATGTTGCCATGGTAACTTTAAAAAACGCGCGTTTTTGAAAGTTCGATTTAAACACGCTGAGGCGTGCTTTAAATAGGTAAAATGGGGCACCAATAAAAAAAACTTATAAATGCTGTTTCTACAAAAGCGTTTTCGTAATAACGTAACGCAAATGAATGTTCTCTGCGTACTCTGTGCAGTCGGCCAAGCATACACTGTAAATCCATTAGCTATTTTATATCTGGAACTGTAGTGGTGTAGCAGCCATTAGTACATGCAAAAATGCGCCCTATGTAATTGATGTGGGCAGACCTGGCTTGTTACTGCGTTGGCCGACTGGTGGCAGTTTTAAAGCTGAGATAGGTGAAAAGGATACGGATTTAATATATAGATAGATATATTTATTTAATTTATTAAAGATGTTTTAAAAATAACTAGATATACAATAATGCATTATGTACCTTGTATGTTACCTGATTTTTTTTGTGACAATACTCTATAGATGCTGATGTATCTGGAAATAGAACTATTGCTAATAGTTAATATTATTATTAAATGTGGCAAATTAATTTTATGTAAAAGGATCATGTTGAAACTATGCTTGACGTGTTTGGAACGCGCCTATTTTAGCATTGACTTTTCTGTCGATATTTCCTTCGTTTTTCCTCATATCGTTTTTGACAAACTGAATTCCCAGTTCACCAACATACTCGAGTCATAAGTGACGTAAAACTTTATCGTCCAGTGTGTAATTTCGGTTGCCAGCAGATCATGTGTGTCACGAATTTGCTCAGCAGCAAAACTAATGACATAACGGTGGTGATGAAAATCCAGAACGAAAGCGGTGACATTTTCTCGATACTGACTAGACAACTTGTCAGGGGTCACGACCAGCACTTTCTTCTTATTTTAATGTCGCTGTCCGTCGGCACTTTCTATCGGTACAAGTGGATTAAGCTCGGGATCGATTTTATGTAGCAATATAAAGGTCCCAATGGGATGGGTCAAATTCTACCAAGTTCTAATTCCTATTAAGAAAATCTTGTGTAGTGATAATTCTGCATTTAAATTATTTGAGATTGTTACTTTTTAGTAAACTGCATTACTTGAAGTGTATAATATATATTATTATTGTTATTAGACATTATATGAGTTATTTTGCTAAATTTGAGCCTTACTTTGTAGATGCTATTCAATCACTTCAGCTTTATACCTTTCGCTGTCGAGGTCTTTATTTATACACACCAAAGTTTTACGCTATATTTAATTGCATACGCGTCCGAGTCATATATGCCCAACGTTGAAATCCTGTTTCTAATACTGTGTTTTACCTACTTACAAGGGTCACATACTGCTACGGTCGCATGGCCTCCTTTCTAACATACACAAGACGACACAAACATCCACGCCGTGGTAGGAGTCTTAACCCGAAACCTTTGCATTACTATCCCTCGATCCAACGGACCGAATCATAGCCTGTGGAGACCGACTGAAAAAACTGCTATTAACATATTTTTAGGAATTGCGTTGTTGACGTCATTTTACATTTTAATAATTTTATGGCGCCAAACCCCCACAAGTCGTCGAAAAGCAAAGAAAACACTTGATTTCAAAATTATATTTAATATAATAACATAATTATTTAATATGGTTGTTAAAACCGAATTAATTTTGTATTTCTGTTTATTTGTTATCTAAACAAATTGCATTTCATTTAACCGATTATTCTTGATTAGGTAAAAGTTGCAACAAAATAGATTTACTGACACTGCCTATTTATGCTGTTGGACGTATTATGAGCGAACTGCCCAAAATATTACTCAGTGGCTTGTATTAGGCTGGTTTACGGTATTCCCAAACCCGGTACCTCACCTTTTGGGCACTTTTGAACCAAAATTGCAATTTGAAATGGAAGTACCTACCAAGAATGCACCGCGCCATTTACTGTAGCGCGTTATATTTGCTTGTACAACGACAAGCATTGGATAAGGCACCCTAAGATGTAATGTACATCTACAGTGTTGAGATGAGACTGTCTGATTGGGCCATATTTAACAATATCAGAACCCGTAGGCTACGCCTCCCCCTTTTTTTTATTAACTGTATGCAGCTCCGAATGTTTCTTCCGGCTGAGTCGGTTTCAGGAATAAAAGCTGCTCCCGTAAAAAAATACTTAAAGAAAGCCAAAAAACGGAAAAGCAGCATTAGAAAACATTTTAGAAGAAAAACCTCCAAGAAAATCTTACTAAAGCCCAGACAAAATTCTTAAAAAAAGTTAAACTTTTCCTCCCTGTCAAGGGAGTGCTTTAACTGAGACTTTTAAACAGTTTTTGGGTCCAATAATTACGCACTAAAAAATCTTGTATCATTTTCATATAATTCCAAAATAAAATTCGTTCTTATTCAAATGAATCGATCAGCAAGAAAAAAACGCGTACCTTTGTCCGGAAAATCTCTTTCTTAATTGTACAGTAATCTAACAGTAAGGACAAATAGTGCTTTTGATTACGGAATGTTTTTTCGGTGTTTTTTCGAGAAATTAGTTTCAGGGCTTGTTTTTTCCGAGAAATGTTTTTGCCGGACCTTTTTCTTAGACTATTTTATGATGCGGGTATTTTTTTCCCATATCGAATTTATACTAGGACTCTTTTCAGGAACGTCTTTAACTTTTATAATTAAAAGTAATGCAAGTTGTAATCAAGAACCCGGTGCCGTACCGGCGTGTTTGTATCTGACAATGGGAGATATCAGCCTTTCAAACACCAAACTTCTAGTGAGAATCCAATTTTTTTATCTGTATCAAAAACTGTAGCGGTCCGATGTACGAACGAATATGCGCCTTATATCATAAACGCGTAAATATGTTATTTATTTGTGAAAAAAAATGTAATAAAACTCAATGCGTAACATAATTGACTGAATGTTCCAAAAGTTACTTCACAGAGGCAGATCAAATTTTAGCCAACCCTGAACTCTATCCGCTTACATAATAACCAATGACAGGTTTTCAAAAACGGTTTTCCGAAAAAAGCCCTTGCAAGTATTGTTCTTATTAGATTTTAACAAATATGATATTCTACCCTAGAACACTAAGAAAATGAAATGACGAAAATGAGAAATAGAAATTCTTTTAAAGCAACATAGCGGTGGCCATTGGAACGTAATGAGTTCGGAAAAATATTTGATTTGTCTTAGCCGTTTTGAGGGTTTCAAAAAATGTTAAAAAAACATTGTATTGAATTCAATAAATTTCTGCCCTCGGACGTCTTTGATCTGCGTTATACGATGTCCAAATAGAACTATTTAATATAATAATAGCAGCAATTGTGCAGGTTTATTTATATATATTAAATAGCAACATCTGTGTCGTTAATATTAAAATCACACCGTCTGCAACTGTTTAAATTGTCCAGATGTAACTAAGCAACGGCAACTTCTGTTGTATGTTTAATTTTCCTTGTCTGTAGATTTTTGATTTTATTGCCAAGCAAGGGCACTTGAAAAAGGGTATGCAGGTTCTATTAAATTATCACAGGTAATACCACAAGTGTCAAAAATTTATTTAGTATGATTTACCGTTTCTATATACACTGTGTCCATAAAGTAACCCCCCCCCCTAACTAACTTTTGAACGACTTAATATTTTACTAAAAAATTTGGTGTGCTTTAATGGGAAATTAAATACCATTTTTAGCTCATAATTAAATAATGTATCATTCAAAATGGCGGCTTGGTGCCATTTTGAAATTTTTTTTAAATAGAAAGGGGGGTCGAGTGGCACCTCATTTGAAAGGTCTTTTAGTTCTGCGTCTGATCCTAAAGTTTCAAAGAAAAATATTTAGCCATAACAAAATGACAAACGTTTGAAGTAAAGAAGTCTATTAAAAAAAACTAAGAATTAAAGCAAAAACAAATGAAATTAAGTGTTCGAAATGTTCACCATTCACTTCTTGGCACATAAAAAGTCGGTTATGACATTCCTGCCTTACATTTTCATAAGCTTCTGGAGTGATATTTCTGCAAACTTCTGTAATGCGTTTTTTACAGAAATGTCACTCCAGAAACTTATGAAAATGTAAGGCAGGAATGACATAACCGACTTTTTATGTGCCAAGAAGTGAATGGTGAACATTTCGAACACTTAATTTCATTTGTTTTTGCTTTAATTCTTAGTTTTTTTCAATAGACTCCTTTACTTCAAACGTTTGTCATTTTGTTATGGCTAAATATTTTTCTTTGAAGCTCTAGGATCAGACGCAGAACTAAAAGACCTGTCAAATGAGGTGTCACTCGACCCCCCTTTCTATTTAAAAAAAAATTTCAAAATGGCGCCCAGCCGCCATTTTGAATGATACATTATTTAATTATGAGCTAAAAAATAGTATTTAATTTCCCATTAAAGCACACCAAATTTTGTAGTAAAATATTAAGTCGTTCAAAAGTTAGTTAGGGGGGGGGGGGTTACTTTATGGACACAGTGTATATTTCTGTGTCAAAATTTCACAAAACCAAATCAGCTCAAAAATTCAACGAGCCGTTAGGGAAGTTAGATTTGAGATTGATTTTGTTGACTGAAATTTGCAATAATTTTATAGAAATGACCTTTCTCTAAAAAAATTCTTGTCACGAGTGGTATTGGGAAATATTATTCAACAATAAACTTTAATTATCAACTTTAATTATTCTTATTTACAAAACAATCCATACATATATAAAAGCTCAAAGGGTATTTTTCTCCGGTTCCTCCAGCGGCTACCGCTTCACCAATTTGGACCATTTTTTTTCAATGAAAGATCTCTATCCTCAGATGGAACATGAAACATTTTTATATTTTTATTCTACGTCGAATTTTTAATAATAATTATTTAAATTTATAATATATATGAAAGTCTGCTAGACGCGCTTCACTTGAGGCGACATCTACACTAACGTCTTATTATTGGAACTAATGCATCCCGTGACTAATCATTTCGCCGGGTCGGTCAACGCTGAGTCTGCCGTCGAATTTCGACGAGGTAAAACTAGTAAATATTAACATTGCAAAACGGTCAGTAGCTGACAAGCACTTGCTTAATTATTGAATGTGATAATCAAAATTCTACACGTTCAATTTTCGATTATAGTTTTTAAAACTGGCCAAATGTGGAAAATAGAAGCATCTTATTGGCTCTTGCAATACAGCGTCAAATTATCTCAGCATTATTTTTTATTATTGAAGCTACAAATTTGGTTAAATTAAGAAAAAAGTGTGCTTATTAAACTACATACACAAAAAAGCAAATCAACGTTGCCTTTCCAAGTTATCCCATAAAATAGTTTTTCTTTAAATGAGGCACCCTATATATATTTAGATAATTAATAGTTTATTAATAAAATAAAAATAATGGTTTCACAATTTGTTGGATTTTATTTACTTGACTCGAGTTTCAACCATCTCGGTTATCTTCTGGAGTTTACAAATAAAAACTATTTATGAGTCGAGTAAATAAAATCCAACAAATTGTGAAACAATTACCAAGTGTTTTATTTTATTAATAAACTATTAATTTTTAATAGTTTAATATTTATGAAAAGTACTAACCCTAAGTGGATAGTAAAACAGTTATTCCTGATTATTGATGTTGTTTAACTGCAAACTATTTTAGCTATGAAACAATTTGATGCTTACCATAAAAGTATTAAATCATTAACTTTTTTATTATCCACTTTAGGTTGCACTTGCACTCAAAGTTTTTATTCAGAATTTAAAATTCATTTCAGAATATGTAAACACATACGGAGTGCTCAATTTTAAGCCACAGTATTTTATGTAATAACTCAAAATGGAGACGTTTCAATTGCTGTTTTTTAAACGGCTACTTAATCAGCATTAAAAGTTACAGTTCTTTCCTAATTAAACCAAATCTGTAAGTCTAATAATTTGAAAGTTAACAAAAGAATAAACGCTGGAGAAACTTGCTTCAGAATCTAAGAGAGCAGCCCAAATCCAATACTTGCCCCGCAGCTTCTACTAGTGCAGCTATGCCCTGCTTAGTGATCGAGTATTAGGGTGCAGTGCAAGTCAAGCTTTCAATAGCTAACCAGCATCCAGCTTCTCCAACCTGCTTCCGGTTCGAACTAACAAACGGTCCCAAGCCAAACGAAACCGCACAAGCACCTCTTAGAGCGAAGCAGAACCTACACCAAGTCTCGACGAACGAAACTCTCGCGGTTCACAACCTTCTGAAGCTTCAGCTCCACCCCAGCCGCTTGTTCTTGTTTCTTCATTTATTAATTGTTTGTTGTTATAATTTGAAATATATTAATGTATTGTTTAAATAAATACACTTGATGAAGGTGATAACTTACTTAACTTTCGTGTTGCACCCACATGAGCAAGAAGAGAAAGGTGCATGCTGGATAACCATTGAGCTGGTTGAAGTAAGCAAAGTAAAAACACCAAATGTATTGACTCCATTGCTACAACTGTTGTGTATTAGTGACAAGAGAACGTGCTAAATACCATAGTTTGCAAATACTTTTTTCACATAATCATCGTTGGATTCATTAGTATTCTAAACATAATCCTGCGTACTTAAGTAGGAGAAAGTTAAAATACTTCCTTCAAAAGCAAATAGTGTGGTGATGAAATTTGTTTTATTTATAAAATGTGTCTCAAGACAAGTCCAACATGGGCAGATAACATGGGGAAACTGAAAACTACGTGTACAAACTCTCTGAAATGCTCTCGTCAACTTTATACGTAATAACGATGAAGGCCGTCTATTTTTGTACTACTCAGTAGAAATTTTATTAGTACCGGTTTAATTACGGCCTAAATTAATTAATTTACGATTGCAATAAACAAGTTCGGTTTATAACTCCGCATGCGTCTGTCCATAGCGCAGTTTGTAAACGGGCGTTACACGCTCGCGACAGTACAACGGTACCACAAGTGCAGAGGTTCAAATCCCGTTTACAAAAATTTGTTGTTAATTATTTGCTTTATTGTATGAGAGCTAAATATGATTTTTGTACTGCTTCTTGTTAATAAAAATTGTTAAAATTACCATAAATATTATATTCAATTAGGTCTTCATTGAGTTTACATAATAAAGTGTTTGACAACTAAAAAACTTAAAATAATAATTCAGCTACTTCACAACTGTCGAATCATACCACAATTTCAACCGAGTAGTACAAAAGTATCCGATCTTCATCGTTATGACGTCTAAAGTTGACGGAACAATTTCAGGGAGATATTACCTATACGACATTTTCAGTTTCCCCATATTATTATCCTATGTTTGCTTAGTCTTAGGACACATTGGATGAACAACGAAAGAAAAAAGTTTTAAAAATATTACGATTTATAGTTGTAGTGCTATTATTTTTGGCAATTCTTTTTTAACATTTCGAATACCAACAATGTGTGTATTGTATTAGGAACCTGAATAATATTTAATCATGTTTACCTAAATTGTAGACAGTCGTTAACTTTTTCTTCTTATAATTTACATTTCCTTTGTCTTCATTCTATAAATGTTGGTGCTACTTTCTTATATTTTTTGTAAGTGATTGCTTTAATGAAAAATTTGCAAAAAAATTGCACATTCAAATCATTACAACCTAAATCGTGAATTTTTTTACTAATAAACTTTATTTACGTAATATTTATAATTAATTATCTAACTAATTTATGAGACACCCATTTAAATTAGTACTGCTTCAATTAAATTCTTATTTAAAAATCTGATCTTTGATCGAAATTTAACGTAATAAACACCTTTGATTCTTGGGAAATTTAGATTTTAATTAAACAGGTCCACAAAAAATGCGATCCTCCAATTTTCCGGTTCCAATTGCCGGTTGCGTTTCAATACCCGCCACCCCGAATCCCATCTTTGATAATTTCGGTTCACAGTTAATTTGAAATTTATTTACCTCTCGAAAGTCGAGGCACGATTAGGAGTATACGATGCAAATGCAATCAATTTCTCATCGGTGTGATAGGCGGTTCAGACGGAATTGTGAATTTCCTGTATTTTCAACGTGATTTCCGTACGGAAATAGCATTCCTGCTATAGCGCCCAGAGCGAGTATAATCGTCTAGCTAACAAACACAGTAATAGCCTAACGAGCTTGGGATTAAAAATGTGGAAAAATTAGTGCTTTTATTAACAGCGTTGCAATCCTGGACGCCAAAACGAATTAACGCCTGAAACAAAAAGGCATTTAAATGAAGATTAATTTGGAAATCGTCAACTTGTTTAATACAAGAATTAAATTATATTCTACCTGGTGTAAATTGTACAAAATTAAAGACTATATAAATAATAAGTTACCCAACCCTGCCACTACAGATATTTCCTAAATTTTCGTATAATATTAAATAATGTTTCCTTAGTTGTTTTAAATAGATAAAGGAATTGTGAAGAGATTTATTTTAAACTGTTTTCTTAAAATATTTAAAAAAATCATGGTTACAAAAACAAACAACGTTAACTCTGATTTAAGTAACTCAGATGCTGACATTATTAAATATTACATAACTTAAGACAAGCTTTGTCAAATAAATAATAAACGTAGAAAAATGTTAAGAGATTAGTCAAGTTTTGATACAGAATTAACAATTTCTGCTATAAAACGAGATAACATACTCTTTTCTCAAAAAAGTAGAACGCGAACAAATTTCCACAAACTGTGTCTTTATTATTTAAATATTTGGCATAAAAATGTATTAGCAGGACAAATTTCCTATTGCTGCCGAGATATTCTTGTGTGATAATTAATCTTTTTCGTAGTTTCATTAGAGCTCAGTGGCGGTCCGCTCTATTAGGCAGGGTAGGCAATGCCTACCCATAACTTTTCACAAAAAATCAAATTCCAACTTTCAATAAAAAAAAGTTACTTTTACACAATTTTTATTTTTCAACACAGCTTAACGTTAATAATTAGTTTAGAAATAAATAGACCGTTGCTTTTAAACACAGTTTCGCATACGCGAAGGTCGAGCTCATCGGACCGAATGATTCCAGCTTCGACACAATCAACCAATCTATTATTCTTAACACGTTTGCATGAGCATTGATGTAAAGAATGCAATGATCAGATGAACAGATGCAAAGAAATAGCGGCGATTTCAGAACGCAATAAGCACGGCAAAGACACGGCCTCTGCAGTACTCTACTTGCGCCGGTCGGCGATAGTTAGTTGCAGCGTGCAGCTATTGTGTGTTTATTTATTTCATAGGTAGTTTGCAAATTTGCAGTAAATATGGAAATTCTCGTTGACGAGCTTTTAAAACGAAAATTTAATAAATACTCTTACGAAAAACAAATCAAAATAAAACATGATGGGCGATGTAGTTCAAAATGCCTATGGCCGTTACGGGCAGACAGTAGGAAGAAATCTAGATCGTTTAATACTGAATGGTATAAAAGAATGGACTGCCTAACTGGTAGCGATATTAAAAATAAACTATTTAGCTGCAATTGCTTACTATTTTCATCTAACTCCTCAAAAGTATGATCTAACACAGAGTACTCTGTTTTAAAATATCTCTTAGCTGCAAT
Source organism: Ctenicera cuprea (assembly GCA_958336395.1). Lineage (NCBI taxonomy): Eukaryota > Metazoa > Arthropoda > Insecta > Coleoptera > Elateridae > Ctenicera > Ctenicera cuprea. The sequence goes on along the minus strand of OY284492.1, from coordinate 27,751,554 downwards.
TAAAAAAGTGCGTCGACCAAAAAACAGTTATCTGCAACTGTTAGATTAAATCATTGGGCAAATCACGCATTAACTTGGCTTTAAACTAAGGTTTCCGTTATCAAATTAAAGTGCATAATGAGGAAGTGAAATTTAATAGGGATTTTATGCGTAGATTAATTCATTTAACAACAGATCTTGGTAAATTGGAGTTGCCGTAATTTTTTAATTTTTAATTTATTATTCCTTTCTACAAAAACAAGAAAAGGATGATTTCAATTAAAATATTGACGTTTGAAACATTAATAACATTTGTATATGAAAATAAAGTAAAAATTGATGAAATTTTCATGTAAATTAAGTAAACGGTGAAAGTCGATTACTTCATAAAAAAATACCTTTTTTTGCGTACAACTAGATCATACCGACATATTCTTGTTAAATACGTCATTTGCTATACAAAATGGCCATTTACGATACTTGTGACCGGTATCGAACTTTCCTATTAATAAAAAATTACCAGATCGTTAATTTTCCAACTAAGCGTTTTCTAACACATACAACGTAATATCTCAAGAAGTACTTGGCATATCGAATTGATTTTTTTAAAGCGGTTGCATCAGCGCTGTGTATGATTTCATTTTAATTTCTGAAAAAAAAATATTTTTTGCGCAAAGTAATTATATATACTAGTGTTACCCCAGCACACAATGCACTGACAGACAGCGTTGACAGAACCGGCGAAATGTCAAGTCACGTGATGCATTAGTTCCAATAATGACACGCGACGTTATTGTAGATGGCGCCCCAAGTGACGCGCGTCTAGCCGACGTTCATATATACATATTATAAATTAAAATAATTATTATTAAAAAATCGACGTAGAATAAAAATATAAAAATGTTTCATGTTCCATCTGTGGATAGAGACCTTTCATTAAAAAAAATGGTCCAAATTGGTGAAGCGGTAGCCGCTGGAGGAACCGGAGAAAAAACCCTTTGTGCTTTTATATATGTATGGATGGATGCCTTTTTGCTTTCGATGTAGTGAACCTTTTACTAAGCGAAAAACTTTTTTATTTGTAGAATTATATATACATGCAGCGAAAAAAAAATTAAGAAGAAAACTTGAGAAACATTTTAAAACAAATAATATATATTACATGATGGCATGAATTTTTAATCGAAACGCTGCAACAGACACACTACCTACTACCCATCTATACATCTGGTGGCACGTTTTTATAGCGATTTTCACATCCAACTAAAACATGCCATAACGTTTTTCGTTTTCTTGTTAAATCATAGAATTTAAAAAAACATTCAGTTCGAACACTTTAAGAAGTTTCACTTAGAACTTGCCAAACATTTCTGTTTTTCTCTCTTTAAGGGATAGAAGATGTAACAAACTTTTGTTCTGAATCTTGAAAAGCATATTTGTTACTTGAACGACAATAACCGCTTCAAAAAGGATTTAGTAGATTTCAATATGAAATTCATGACCAACGTAAATGTTTATTTTAACTTCTTCTAGCAGCTAACCGTTTAAGTTTGTAAGCAACCATTATACATGACTGAATGTATAATATAGAGAATTATATCAAAATAACCAGAAAAAAAAGCTGTCGGGTAACCGCCACGGGACCTTCTTCGCATTTATTAAAATTTTTGAATATTTCAAAAATTTTGACAATATTATAGAAATTTGGAATATTTTTATCGAAGAAACTTCAAATATATATTTTAGAAAAATTAACAATATGTACTGGTATTTTCCACATTTTATGAAAATTTTGATTACTATGGATTTGTTTGTAAATTAAAAAAATTTCGAAAATACCGAAAATTTTGAAAAATTTAAAAAATTTGATATTTTTAAAAATATTGAAAATTTCTGAAAATGTTAAGTTGAAAAATTTGGGAATTTTGAAAATTGCGAGAAGTTTTTAAAATAGTGAAATTAAAAATTTTAAAGTTTTGAAAATTTCGAAAAATTTGTACCTAATGTTGAAAAATTCTGAAAATTTGAAAATTTTAAATTTTCAGTTTCAGTAAAATTCAAAAATAATTTGAGCCATAATTTTTTTATAATTTTGTATATTTTGTAATTTTGAAAATTTTTTTAAACGTTAAATTATGAAAATTTTTTTGTTTTAAAAAATTTTGAAAATTTTAAATTAAACACAATTATTACAACTTTTGGATAACGGAATGAAATATTTGAAAATTTGAAAATAAATAGTAAAAGAAAAATTAAAAAAAAAGTTTTAATGAAAAATTGTAAAATGTTGAAAACTATAAAAATATTAAAAATTTTCGAAAATGTTGAAAACTGAAAATTGTGAAATTTTGATTATTTCCGAAAATTTTAATTTTAAAACTGACATTCGGCTATTCGACATGCACAGAAGAGGAATCTAAGGTTCTCTTTCGAGCGTGTCTATTTTGAAATAGAGCGTTCCTCCCCTCCCTCCTTTTTTGGCGGATTAACCTCATTTTTTGCGGTTTGTATTGACATATTGTTTATAATGCAAACTTAAGCGTTATGAGTACCATAGACGCTTGCTAAACCTAATTTTGTTAACTTAAAATATAATTGAAATACTACGTTGGAACACCTAGGCTAAATCACCACGTAATTTCGTAGTGTACCTAAATACATTTATAAGATTTTTCATTCTTTACCCTGCCCTAATCTTTGGCTACTTCGACTCTATTTAAGAAAATCTGGCGGCTTGTGTAGCTACTTTCAAAAATTATATGGTTTCGGACATTTTAAATGATATGTAAAATTTCAAAAATTATATGGTTTCGGACATTTTAAATGATATGTAAAATAAAGAAATTAAAAAACTTGATTAAAATTGTTGTGCATTGCTTTTGATAGTAATAATTGCTGCGGGAGCAGGAGCGAGAGCGGTGTTGTATTATGTCAATCAGGAGGGTCCCACTGTCGGGGTGTGGCTTTGAACCCTGTAAATTGCCCTGTAAATGAACCCTATAATTGCGTTTCAAAGAAGACAATATTTAAGTTATCAAGTCCCACCGACAAAGCGAGAAGCCCAGACTAGCGTAACGCAATATTGTATAATGCAGTAAAAATTGGTTGTAAAGTATATGCAGTAAACTTAAAAGGCATCTATTAAAGAGTTATTTTATATAGTAAAATCCGTGGGCTATACCTCCTATTATTGTTTTTACTTTAATTATACATGTAAGACATGGCTCACCTACACCTCTCCACAAAAGCGGTTTCGTGACGGAGAGCCGGCCGTGCAGCCAGCAACGAACGGAAGGTCGGCGGCGCGCGTCGAAATCAGAGAGTTGAGCAAAGTGAAAGGGTCGCCTTTAGTATATTGCAATGATATGCGTGTGCATATACTTACTAGAAAACAATTCCCTAAATGCCAGCAATTCACGCAATTCTAAATTATATTTTCTATGAGACTCTTTATTAACTTTCTCAGGGTCGTTATTCAGCTTGTAAGACAAGCTATTAATAAATAAATTTGAGATAGGATAAACACAAAACAATATCAACGTTACAAAAAAAAAGGTTTTATTTAATAAATCAATTTTCTAATGAAATTTGCGAAAAATCAAATAAATTTTACTATAATTATACTATCGTCCTTTAAAAAGAGAACACTTATCTTAACGTCTCCTTATTGGGATATCCTTCACTCGAGCAAACGATGAATGTCCAACTTCTACTTCACTAGTTTGCAGGTTCCTCAAGTAACCACAAACGCTCGCCTTTAGTTTGAATCTTCCTCTGGTCTGTTTTATATTATTTTAAACTTGGTTTTACCACCATCACAACTGGAAAAACTTTCTGGATCGCTTTATACTTGTTATTCTTCTGGACTTTTCACAATTCGTTGATAATGAGTGGTATTTTCCTCTTTTATATTCACAATCACTTTTACATTACTTTTAAACTCGTTTTTCCTCTTTTTTCATCCAGAGGATAAAAATTCTCTGTCTTTGTTTACAAAGACGAGTCGTAACTACCTAAACAAATTTTCCATTCTTTTGTCTTCTTATTGATTCCCATGTTTTTGAACAAACAAATAAATCTCATGACAATGAGTATTCTTTTATACGTTTGTGACATTGACACTGACATCCATAATGACATTAATCGATGCACAAAACAAGTAAGTCTAAAACTTCTTATAAATTAAATCTTTTGAACAATTCTGAACTAAATTATAATTAAAATTAACATAAATAAAAATCGTATCAATCTGATTGTGTTTTTCTTTTCTTTCAGTAAAAACAAATCTCACAAATATGAAAAATATAAATTATTAGAATTTATAACAAGAAATTACAGCAATAATACGCAACCCTGAGTTTAAAAGTTAGAATATCAAAACCTTACAGCCTTCACAAACCTCCAATCTCAAATTGAATTGTAGCAAGCATCCCAAAAATTGCCTTCCAGGAACTACAATACCCCAGTAAAAACATACATCTCCAAATATCATAGCACTATGTACCTGTAGATTGCATTCGGGACCTTTTCACAATTAGTAGCTCATACATATTGCCATATTAATATCTGTTTGTTAAACCAACGTTTAGATGGAAGATCAGAATTGCTTACTTTTTGTTTTGAAATTTTCAAATTAATTTTCCATTAACTACTTTCGTAATTTTCTCCTATTTATAACATTTTATGTATGAGCACGCATAAAGATTCTTATTGTTATAATTATTTAATTTAATTTTAAATTATTCCAAAGAAGTGTAAACGAACTAAGGTTTGCAGCCTTGGTTAGAAAAATTTTAAGTAACTTTAGTGATTAGATTTATTCAAAACAATTTTAAAGTTTTGTAACTTTGATTTCTGATCATTTTTGGCTATTAAATTCGGTGTTTGCATAATACAAACTAATTAAAGTCGACATTTTAAGACCTTCCCAAATAACGTAGTGTGATTGTACAAAATTAAAAGCTTTCAAGAAATTTTATGTAATGATTGAGCACTGTTTCGAATAATTCCAAACAGAACAATGCTACAGTGAAAAACGTTATGGCGTGTAACAGTTTCGCATTCAAGGTACTATTTTGAGTGCCGCTAGGACTGCGCTGCCTTCTAGTAACAGAGACAGAGAAAGGTCGAATACAAATACCGATAGAAAAGCAATGAAATTCGTGACTAAAGTCTGGAAGTAGTTGGAAAATATAGAGAACGACATCAAACCAGGAGCTCTATTCCCGACTAGTGGGACAAATTTTTTGTAGGCGTATATCGTCGTTGTGAAGTCAAAATCTCTTATATTCAAAATCATACTTTTTCACAAAACACAAATAAGTTAAATTTTTTTTCAACAATTTTGTGTGGCTGGCGATACAATATGAAAAGTTTAAGACGACGGATGATTATGATGTTAAGGGTGTAAAATATGAAGTATTGTAATATAATTCGCACAGGCACGTAATGGCATATCTTACAATACGAGGATTTGCTGTCAACGCAGTATGAAAAATTATACTTGAAAATCTACTTAATTTAAAATCGTAATAAATAATTCGCAGCAAGGATATAACGTCATTGCATTCTTATTTTTTATTTAATGGCGTCATATACCTACATGAAAAGACGAATACAGCTAACACAAAAATAGAGATTATGGAAAAAAAGCCAAATATTGAAATATGATTCAATAACCTTCAAAACAATAATATGAAGTGTAATATATAGGATAAAAATGTTTCTTCGACGCTTGAACTAAACTGATAGTTATAGACCTTCCTCGCATATATTAAAAATTAAAATTTTTGTTAAATGTTTCGTAAATTATCGTTTTTTTTGTAAATCTTTGAAAATTAAACTGTTCAGGTAAATGACCAAAACGAAACACGCTATAGTATTTCTCCGAATGGGAGGTTCTTCTTGTACTTACTCAACATGTCCATACCGATTTGTAAGTAGCAAATCATACATTTTCAAACTAACAAAAAACCGATGATGGGAGTGACCGGGAGGTAGTAGGAAAATCGCGCTACGGTAGATCAGCTATACTACATGCGTAGAGTAAAATTCTGAGCTTCTTTTTTGAGCGCGTCTATATTGAACTAGAGAATCCCTCCCCGCCTCTTTATTTTTCAGCAAAGTTATGAGGTTTTATGATGTCTATTATTTTGTCATTGCAATCACTGTTTATCCGCTGAAATCCAAAAATCGAGTTTGCAAAAAAGTCGTTGTTTTGGCAATTATTCAATTATACTGTTCAGGTGAACGACCAAAACGAAACACGCCGTAGGTCTTGTCTCAATGAAAGGTCGTTGCTATGGTCATTCATCATGTCTTCACCAATTTTTAAGTAGAAATTCTTTAATGTTTTAAAAAACAAAAAGTCGATAGTGGCGGTGACCAGAGAGTGGTAGAAAGAAAGCGTTTGAGCTGATCGACTATTTGACATGCGTAGAATACAAATCCTAGCTCTTTTTTCGAGCGCGTCTATATTGAAGTAGAGCACCCCTCCCCTCCCCTATTTGTTTGCTAAAGTTAAATGGGTTTATGATTTCTAGTATTTTACAGTTGCATATAATGTTTATCTGTCGAAAGCCAATAATCGATCTGCAAAAACGGTAGTAGTGTTTTGGCAATTAATCAATTGCAGGCTGAAAAATCAAAACGAAACACGCTATAGGTCTTTTCGCAATAGGAGGTCGTTCCTATGGACATTTACCATGTCTGAAACAATTTTAAAGTTGAAATTCTTGAAAAATTTTGAAAACGATAGGGGTGACCGGGGGGTGGTAGAAAGATCGCGCTTGAGCAGATCGACTATTCGATATACGTAGAATACAAATCTGATTTTTTTTAGTGCGTATTTAGTAAAACATAATACCCTTACCCACCGCCCTTTTTTTGTGCCGACCAAACTGGTTTTGTTGCAGTTTCATCCCAGTGTGACTACCAATCTATTAAGAAAGGTAGAATAACTTTGCTTAAAGTTGGGTGAGCAAGCTGAATACAATAATAAAAAATCTTCATTAAAAAACACAACCACCACAGGTATGTCGCAGGATTCTATTCTGGGGCCAATGTTGTTTGCTATTAACATCCAAGATATAGTGGCCCCGGTGCCGAAATCGACATTTGTCGCTCCAAAATTTGCCTTAAAAACATGGTCTGTCGCTAATGATTTATCTGTGAATGAAAAAATGACAGTAGAAACATGTTTCTCAGTCACTGACGATATTGGAAACAGTGTTATATTTTTTGGCATGACATTAGATTGTACATTGAATTGGCAGCAGTATGTCGAGAGTCCGTGTCGAGGAAAATTTCAGAAATACACTTCCCCTGCGCAATTTGGTACAAATAGTTCCAAAAAGTGTATCAATAGCAGCATATTTTGGAGTGATTCGTTTTTTAGCATCCTAGGCAGTGCTTGCTAAGAGCACTTCTCTTACACCATTGATTTTTTGGAATGCAGAGAAAAGCAATGCAAATTATACCAATGTATATATGTAAGAGACAAATTTATAGAAGTGCAAATAGTACATATTCCTTATATAGGGTTATTCAAAAGCAAGGAATAAAATTCGCACTTCTGTAGCGCGTTGGGTTTTGAAAAAATGCTCGGGTATTGATTCTAATATAACTGCATCTTTATGTTATATTTTTTTGTTTTCCAACGTCAACCTCCGCACGCCCAGCCACTTTGACTTAATTATTTTAAATAGCGGCATATACTTTGTGTGCGTTCGTTCGAAAGCTTGCAAAAAAGAACATTCAAATCTACCATCATAAATGAACTGGGATGGTTGGTTTTTAGGTTACAGCGATTGAAAAAACAAAATGCTATTTTTTCATATTTTTTCATTAAAAGATTAATATCAAGTCACCAAAGCCATAACAATAATTTATAAGGTGGCTCATGTCATGTTGTTTATAAATTATTGTTTAATTGTTTTCAATGACATTTTGTTAGCTAAATACAATGTGTTGTAACGTTTCAATTTAGCGAAGTTTAACAGAAAAAACGGCCTCAATTATTTGAAAGACAGAGAATTGCAATTTTGATGATGCTGGAATGTGATGGCAAAATTAGAAGTCATGGTAAAAGAGGACATTTCCAACATATATTATAAATTTTTATGTCTTTGGTTACTTGATGTTAACGTCTTAATAAAAAATACGAAGCAAGTGCATTTTTTCTTTCAATTGCTGTAACTAAAAAACCAAGCATCCCAGTTCATTTATGGTGGTAGATTTGAATGCAGTTTTTTGTAAGCTTTCCAACGAGCCCACGCAAAGTATAGGTCGCTATTTAAAAAAATTAAGTCTAGGTTGCGGAGGTTGACGTTAGAAAACATAAGATGTCACATAATAAAGATGCAGTTATACTTAAATCAATTTAAGTGTTCGAGCATTTTTTCAAAAACCAATGCGCTACAGAACTACGAATTTTATTCTTTACTTTTGAATAACCCTGTATTAATACAGGGTGTGTATAAATTGGCGAAAGAACTACACGTGGCGATGTTGGTCATAAAATTCTGAGTCGAAAATCTTAATACCAAAATATTGCACCATGCTTCCTGGGTATGCACAGGATCTTCAAAGTTTGAAAATAAAGTCTTTTAATAAGTTTATTTATCAATTCCAGCTTTACTTCGTTAAAGTCCATATTTAATGAGTATCTGTATATAAAATACTTAATCACTTTAACAATATCTATTTATTTAAAACCTTATACGTATTTCGGCATGTTTACATGCCATTGTCAAAGGTTATATGAAAGTAAACAGTTAGTGTTGTTATAGCAATAGAACTTTTTTACTTATCTTGGTAATCGTCTGCAGATGACTTGATTTCTTATTCCAAAATGTCCAGTAGAGGAGAATGTAACAGATCAATTTGCTCATTCATTAACGGTACAGTTTTTAAATGTTTGTGAATTTCAAAAGCTTCTAGTATACCTAATTTACGTTTATCATCACAAAAGTGTAAACATTTTATGGTGTTATTAGATGTCATTGAATGATTTTGTTCTAGTAAGTGTTTAGCGTAATTGGATTTTTGTGGGTGTTTGTATTTGTAACAACGTACGTGTTCTTTATACCTAATATCAAAATTTCTAATTGTCTGGCCTATATAAACCGAATTACAATGCGAACAATTTAATTTGTAAATGCCTGATTTTAACAAATGGTCTGTTTTTGATTTTGCATTAAACAAAGTATTTAAGATGTTCCTAGTTGTTTTAGAGCTTACTTTATATTTATTTGTTTTGTTTATAATTTTAGCAATTTTTTCTGATTTCTCACCAAAATATGGGATCGAAGCATATTTAATTGTATCGAACGAAGTTAGGATATTCGAATAAATTTTTTGAATGGCTAATTTATAATCTTTTTCTTTAATTAATGTATCAATAAGTTTAGTATTATAACCATTACTGTATGCAATTTGTTTAATAATTGAAATTTCTCTATTATAATTAATTTCATCTAAAGGGACCGTCAAAGCCCTATGTATCAGGGACCTGTATGCTGCTAATTTATGTGTTTTATGGTGACAAGAATCGTGTGGTATTGTAATGTCTGTTTGTGTAGGTTTTCTATAAACTGAGTACTCAAATTTATTAGTTTAATTAATTTTTATGTTTAAATCTAAAAAGTTAATGGACTTATTTTGTTCAGTTTCTAGTGTAAATTTTATGTTTGGGTGCAAGCTGTTAATAAAAATTAAAAATTCATTAATTAAATCAAATGAACTATTAAAACATGCTAAAATGTCATCAACGTAACGAAACCAAAATATAACTTTCTCAGATTGATTTGATTCGAATATTTGATCTTCTAGATTTTCCATAAATATGTTAGCTAAAAGAGGTGAAATTGGACTTCCCATGGGTAAACCATCTTTTTGGAAATAAATTTTATTATTACAAGTAAAATAATTTTGATTGGTGCAAAGTTCAAATAATTGAATCAACTCAGTCCGTTTTATTAACTCAACATTTTTGTTAATAAGAATATCATTTAACAAAGGAATACACTCTTGAGGAGGTATTTGGGAAAACATATTAGTAACATCAAAACTAACTAGCTTGCTTTGTGGTGGTAAATGTAAGTTAGACAACTTTTTGATTAATTCGGAAGAATTTTTAACTGAATATTTTGGTTTATAATCAAAACTGGTAACTATATTATTTAGTATTTTTGCTAGCATATGGTTGGTTCTTGTCACCATAAAACACATAAATTAGCAGCATACAGGTTCCTGATACATAGGGCTTTGACGGTCCCTTTAGATGAAATTAATTATAATAGAGAAATTTCAATTATTAAACAAATTGCATACAGTAATGGTTATAATACTAAACTTATTGATACATTAATTAAAGAAAAAGATTATAAATTAGCCATTCAAAAAATTTATCCGAATATCCTAACTTCGTTCGATACAATTAAATATGCTTCGATCCCATATTTTGGTGTGAAATCAGAAAAAATTGCTAAAATTATAAACAAAACAAATAAATATAATCTGATGCTTTAAAACAACTAGGAACATCTTAAATACTTTGTTTAATGCAAAATCAAAAACAGACGATTTGTTAAAATCAGGCATTTACAAATTAAATTGTTCGCATTGTAATTCGGTTTATATGGGCCAGACAATTAGAAATTTTGATATTAGGTATAAAGAACACGTACGTTGTTACAAATACAAACACCCACAAAAATCCAATTAGGCTAAACACTTACTAGAACAAAATCATTCAATGACATCTAATAACACCATAAAATGTTTACACTTTTGTGATGATAAACGTAAATTAGATATACTAGAAGCTTTTGAAATTCACAAACATTTAAAAACTGTACCGTTAATGAATGAGCAAATTGATCTGTTAAATTCTCCTCTACTGGACATTTTTTAATAAGAAATCAAGTCATCTGCAGACGATTACCAAGATAAGTAAAAAAGTTCTATTGCTATAACAACACTAACTGTTTACTTTCATATAACCTTTGACAATGGCATGTAAACATGCCGAAATACGTATAAGGTTTTAAATAAATAGATATTGTTAAAGTGATTAAGTATTTTATATACAGATACTCATTACTTTTAATAAGTGTTTTAATTCATTATCTGTTGACAGAAAGAGCTGCAAATTAGAAGAAATAAAAATTGTAATAAATATTTTTTCATAGATGTTGTTTTTCAGCCCCAAAAGCGTGTGTTAAACATTTCTTCGTTAACTTATTATTGTAAAAAATACATATGGCAGCATTGTAAAACATTCACGGAGTATTGCGATGTAACGGACATCCTTAGTTACCATGCATTATAACAAAACACCTGTGGTGTGTGGATTAAATGTTGTCAAAAGTACGTTCCTTTAAAATGGTTCCTGAGGACAGAGGAAGCATTGTCCAACATTTTGGTATTAAGATTTTCGACTCAGAATTTTATGACCAACATCGCCACGTCTAGTTCTTTCACCAATTTATACATGGAATGTCTCGTTTATCAAAATGAACGTAAATCAGAAGCAAACACACTGAATATGTGTGCATAATAAGTATCCCATGGGACATATTAAAGACTTTGTTATCGATTTCCTCAGAATACACAGATGCCGGTTTAGCAAGAATTACTATAACCCAATTTTTATTTAAATTACTTGTGGCAATTAGAAATTTCCCCTTAGCTAAATTCGAAGGGGTGATAAAAGTATCTGCTCCAAAAAGCCTATTGCGATATTCAATAGTTTCTCGATTCTGAACCAACACGGAAGCTCTGAAACAAAACGATGCGTTGGTTTTTATATTTGTGATTGTATGTCTTATACGTATATTTTTTTATAATCTGTTTACACATATGCATCTCGTATATCTATTAATATATTTATCTAGGTCAAATTTCCGACGTTCTGAAATATAATGCAATACAAACTTGATTGGTTGAAGAGTTCGAAAACGCTACGTTACAAAAGTACAGTCTCCTGCAGAAAAAAAGTTTGATGATTTTTTTATCGATTACTTTCTGGGTAGTTAGTTATACTAAAATTTTGAAATTCTATATCTATGTTCATAAGAACTTTTTTCCGATATTTTGCTGTGTAGAACTTGACCTCAAAGTTTGTGAAAACCGTTTTGGCATTTCGAAAACACTCTTAAGACCTTCATGTCACAAAAAAATAAATTATTTAGATTATATTCCGCAAATATGCATCAGCATATAAAAATGTAACGGTTAACCAATCACAACGCCAATTTTTGCTACTACTAGTAGCACAAAATGTTTCGCTACGTTGGCTTTAAATTAAAATGTACCGCTAAATCGTAAGATTTGTATCCATATTATCAAAATAAACAAACTTTTATAGTATCAGTGGCAATTTGATTTTTACTATAATGTGTTACGGTTGTAGTAGGTACCATACTGATTGTGTTTTCCTTAAACTATAATACTTGCAATGTATAAGATGCGTGCATAACAAATTTTCGTAATTTTTCCCTCGTCTGATAAACTCAGTCGTGTTGTTTAAACAAAAAATTATTATCGACTATATTTTACGCACTTGTGTTACCACCAATAGATTTAATGACTAATGACAAGAGTATGCTTTGTCTCTAGAGAATAAGATTTTATAGGCAATTGAATCTATTTGGGACGCCTCTCGTAATTCTAACCAAAATTAGTAGAAACACTAAGCTGAATATCGACAATAAGTGATTAGGCCGTAGCTCCGTAACAAAGCGTTTTCAGATCCATGTTTCCACAACTTTGGCACCATAATTACCAGAGCGCGGATTTCAAGCATTTTTCTAAGGCATTAATATTGTCAGCAACTCAAAATTTTGTATCTGCACGATTCATGAAAAATGTAATTATTTCACACCACTTTTGTTTTGCTTATTTTCTAGTTGGTGCTTTTTTATGAAGACAACTTGCAATTTTTATTTTGAAACATCTAATGTTAAAGCAGTAATTAATTTACTATTTTTCGGTTTGATCAATTAGCGAATAATTATCAAATGTTTACACCACATTCTAGAAATCCCCTGCTAGACCAAACAAACATTTATCCTAAAAACAAATAGTGCGCTCGGGGATTTATCAAGTTCTGAGTTCTATCGAAAGCCACACTATAGTGTGTCTATTGCGTTTAGTTGTAAAAACATTGTTTTGTCTTTTGTTAACGTTAGTACTCCAGAGGATTCCATTGTGTTGTGATGTTTTGTGAGTAATATTCGATTTAAAATTATAAAATGCTGAAAGTGAAGAATGGGTGCGCACCGGCAACTTGCGGCTTAAAGTTTTTCCTAAATTGGTTATTGAAAATAACAAAATATTTTGCATAAATTGTATGAAAACCATAAGTTACGCCTTTGTAATATTTCATATTTTTAAAAGCTGATTAAAAAACTTCTGTTGTTTTCCCACAATGTGCTTAAGTTAAATTTTTAATAAAAACATGGTTTGAACGGCGAGGAAATTTACATCAAAAGTATATTTTTATTTGTTGTTAATTACATTCTCTAGTTTTTATTTTGTATTGAAATATTTCTAACAGTACCTTCTTATGCAAAACAAATAGCTAAAAAAATTTGATTTTTTTTTTATTTTGCTATTCTTCATGCTTTTCCCTAATTTATCAAGCTTATTATAAGCGCTTATTTTCAAAACATAAATATTTATAAATCCCCGCTCTGATAATTACCAATGGAGAATCCGAAACTACACTGAATAGAAAAGGAATGGAGATTGTGTCGAAAGAAAATCGTAAGACAATGAGTTATTTTCGGAATAAATATTTTTATTTTATATTGTTCTTAAAAAAATTTGTACTGACTATATTTATGTATAACCATTAAGTTTCTTCGAAGCAGCAAGACTAAATGTAAATAATCTATCTAGGGTGCCAAAAATTGTCATTTTTGGCTTTTTATTTTTCTGTCATATTTGATTGCAATGAAAGTTATTATTACTGTATACCACTGTATACACTGTATACTGTCTGTAGCCGTGCTTGCAGAAAAATGTGTTAAAACTATAGCACAAGCGACCAACCGTCTATATTTTGTTGATTAATAATTATTTTTGGTTGTTTTATAAATAAATGTCAGTAATGATTAATTAACGACATTTTTTTCTGTTTCATCCTGATAATCGTTACTATACTAGCTAAATACAATTATGTAGTTTTACTTTAATGACTAATTTTGCTATTAAAAACTTTTAACTAGTTCTTAGTACTCGTTTAAATAAATACAATTACCAAAGCAATAGTGTTAATGTATTAAATCTGGATCTCTTCTACTTGTTACAATTTATGTGATGTGAGGCTCCCGTGACTACAAACTACATATCTACCCGGCTCTTATATAAAGAACATTTTGGTTTGTACAGTGGACCGCTACAATATAACTATCAAGAAAAATCTCTTTATGTATATTTGTTTGTCTTATTGCAGCACAATCTGCTGACACTTCTTTGCGACAACAAGCGCGAACTAGAACATATGGCAAAATGGCCGCGTCTACACCAACCAGCTAACAATACAATACAGTCAGAGTTGTATACTAAAAAAGCAATTAATTTAGACTACTTCGAAAAACTGGTCTTGTGTAACATTACATCTTGGTCCTTTCCGAAAATACACCGCTGAACGTGAGAAAACGACAACTACACGGTTATGATGTCGTCAGTAGATTGTTTATGTGCGGTCAGATAATTAACATCATTTATCATCATTCATATGCCATCAGTGGTGCCCAAAGTTGATTTTGCTTAGAGGGGCTAATTTCGGTTCACAGAGAAAGAAGATCTATAATAACTTTCCTGGGTAAAACGTCGAAAAAATCGTGCGATAAATAAACCCGGTAAAAAGACCCTGCAGTAGAACCATTCCCCGGAAAAAACAACCCGGTAAAATAATTTTTCTAAATAAATAAGACCGAAAAATCATCGCATAAACAAAAGCATGTCTATTTTGTTGCTGGTGAGTGGTGGATCACTGTATAATGAAGAAAGTGTTTTCCCTGAAAAAGATACGTGTTATTTTCTTGATAATTAATTTTTTTTTGCAGATTTACATAAATAGGTCGTATAACATTATGAAATTTTATGCAATAGGTATAACAAGATTGTTTACAGCGTATTTATTACTTCTAAACCTTTTTTATATCTCTAGACATTATTTTCTTGAAACTTTTTTAAGCGGTTATTGTTTCCCGAATTGCTTTACAGGGATGTTTTTGCAAGCTTTTTGGGGGTTTCACGGTATTGTGTTCCTCTGTGACGGCTGTTGTAACACCAAATGCAATCCCGATCTGTCAATTCGTTTTTGAGCTGTTTTTTGTAGGAGGAGCGCTTTTTCGCGAGACGGTTATTAATCTATCAAAAAAAAAGAAAGGGGCGTAGCCCAAGAGCTAGTATTATTTAATAGCGGTGGTTGTATAAGTTTCCCAATTATAAGTAAGAAACTCCCACGTTTACTAATTTAATTCTTTAATCATTATTAAAGGACTGGATTATATAAATTACAACTGTTTGCAATCTTGTGCTAAAGTGGACGGTCCAACGGGCCTATTTTCGCAAATTGCATATATTTAATGCATGTTAGTTCTAACCATTGTCAACTATGCGTAACCAAGCATATTAACTAACCACAAACGGCCTTGCCGGGACATGTAAATATTTGAAAGCTCATTTCAACTAAACGTTTATGACCAGCTTTATTTTTATTCATGAACGTTTACGAGGCATTTCAATTAAATTTAATCAAATGTACTTGCAGTTGGTGTAATTTAATAATGTATATTAGTGCAATAACTAATGGTTTAAGTAAATGCACCTAGAGATTAATAACAGGATAAAAGTCATTATTTATAATTTTTCGCTATTCTATTTAGTTCAATAACAAAAATAAAATATACAAAGTAATAGATGCAATGTAGAAGTTTAATCAATAAATATGACAACCAAGTGCACATTTTGTCATATATAAAAAGCAACGAAAAATACTTTACTCGGATTCTATCCTAAAAATGTTTCATGCTGTCAGTGGCTATTAGCCGTTCTTGCAAGAGCTTGATTGTTTTAAATATATCTTGAATTTCAGAATTTGTGTGCTAATACATTTTAAACTAAGAAAAATTAAAGAAAAAGATAGCGAATTTTTAAAAATTGTTGTTATAGAAAAAAAACTTATATAGAAATAATACTTTCAGCGATATTTTCTCGCAGCTTAATTAAAATTCTGAGAAGGTAGCCACGCATTGTAAATATAAGTAACAAACAGCCCGTTCGTGAGTACAATTTCTGATTAATAATAACATAGTATAAGTTTAACAATTGCTTCCCGTCCAACTTATCCGCTTTCCTGTTTTTGCAACTTAATTGAAACCAAATATTAAGTTTATTAATTTAGATATTATGAGGTTTGTCTACGCTCCACACAACCCAACAGTTTATGCTGGAGCGTGAATATTAAAAATTCTAAGTAGTGCATGAGTAATTATATAATATTCAACAGTTATTTCTCGAGTGATAAATAGCAGGGTTAAAAACTACGTTAATTTGTTAATAAGCAGGAAGTTTTAGTTATTTTGCCAGGTCATTGTTTACTTCACGAATGGTAAATAATTACATTATTTTAATATATTGAACAGTGGCAGATGGTAGAGGCACTGCCCCCCCCCCGCCCCGCTATCTGCTATGATTCGCAATTTTTTTTCTATTTCTACGGTTTAAAACATTATACAATTAAGAATCCAAGAAATTAAATTTTACTAAGATAGTTAGTAGCATTAAGTTAGTTTGAATTAGCTCAGTTGGTATATCTTTATGGTTTGTAGTTTAAACACTACGGTAATTTGGAGACGGTGACCTAATGCTCAGCTGATTCGGTAGGTAAGGAACTAGCATTCATTTCATTATTATAATTTGAAAGACGACGAGTGTTTGCATTTTTATCTTATTTTAATTACTTTTGTATTTCATTACAATTATTATACGTTTTATTGACAAATATTTGGTTTACTTATCGAGGCTTACAAGGATTTATTGTAAATAAAACAATTCTTAACTTTAACAGATTTTTTTTAAATTTTAGCCTTACATCTATAAGCTTTATATGTATAAGGCTAAAATAAAAAAGTACAATACATTAATATTAACTTCGGCAAAGTAAATCTAGAACTTATTAATAAAATTACAAGAGTTTGTTGCAAATTGCCATAAAAATGGATACTTCAGTATTATTATGAAAACAATTTAAGAAACACATTTAAGGAATCGGTTGAACTATTAAAAATAATATGCACAATGCCAATGACGTCAGCGAAAATGAACGGTGCTATTCAACCCTAAAAAGAATGAACAACTTTTGCTAGAAAAAAAACACTATGTCATGACGAAAGTGATGTGTGTATTAAAAATGTAAAAAAGTATTACACTAATCAACAAAAGTTATTACCTGTCACTTTGTCACTTTACTGTTCTATTTGTAAATTTTAGTTCTAAAGAAATATAAAACTTTGCAAGTTTTTAAGGATACTCTAATATATCTTGTGTTTTTAAGACACATTCAAACAAGCTACGCCCATTCTTGAAACAAATTGCCGGCGGCGAATTTTTCACATATTTTCATAAATTTCCCTCCCACCATGCCACACCATAAGCCGCCACCGATATTGAACTTTCAGTTTATATTTATTTTTAAAAAAACAAATAAAACAAATCAGTAATTTGCTAAAATTTATTCACAACAACATTTTGTGCCTTTGTTCCGAAACAAATTAAACACGATTTGCTATGCAGGAAGTGTGAGTAGACCTCATTGTTTTTTCAGATTGACGAGTGGTATATGAGTAGATTATTTCTGGCATAATATCGAATTATAAAAATAATTGTATCTTTAAAACTTTCAAATAAAACAAATCAGTAATTTGTTTAATTTTTATCGCCATTCACATTTTTTTAACGAATATTATTGTATCATGCCGTTTGTAACTGAGGAAACATCACCTTGGTGTTTTCAGCTGCCGAAATTCTAAAGCAGGTCGTAAAATCCTAGCGACTATACAAACAAAACGCACTTAGTCACAGAAAAATGGACGAAGCAATTCGTACTAATAGTTTATACTTTAAGTATTCGTATTCCAACATACATTTACAAGCTTTAACACTGCATACACACTTCGTTACTCTTACCTTACTAAGGTACAGTGTCAAACACGTAACAGAGGTAATACCTGAAAATCTTGATAAAACCAAGAATTTGCATTTCATGTTTTATTTCCGGAACAAACAACTTATAACTAAGTAACGCCCAAAACGGAAAATTTAAATTATAACAGTCAACAGTTGTACCACGAGTGAGTTTTTAAATAGCCGGGCAAAAGATTACGAAAACTTATTGCGTAGCATCCAGTCCAAGCTCAAAAGATTGAGTATCAGCGAACATATTTTGACGTTTTTCAAAATTCGTAGCTGCCGCTATTTTGAAGCTACGCCTATTTGGTGTCCGTAGAAAACGAGTTCGCCTATATTACAGTAGAGCGCTCCTCCCAGTCATCGCCGCCCTTATTTTGGAAGTACTAATAATGTTATTACACCTAGTATATTCTAATCGCAGTAAAGGAAAGGTTGTTTCTATTGTCTTTTAACATTTCAAATGTACATAACGAATTTGATACCAGAAATTTTTGTAAAAAAAAAAGTGACGAAGGTGAGAATATTGCGCGTGCGCAGATGGTCCCTTTGGTATGCGTAGATAACGTATTTCTACTCCTATTTTGTGCGCGTCCGCCCGTTAATTTTTGAAGAAGTATTCTAGTTATAATATCTAAAACTTTGTAATTGCAGACTATGTTTATTCAACAGTTACATCATGTGATAATATAGTAATAAGTAATCTAGTTAAAGACTACGAACATGTGTTGCATAATAATGAGCGTTAGTTTTCTTGAGCCAACAAAGCACGAGCTGCTATACAGAAAGGTTAAGTAATTTTACCTGATACTTGTTCAATTCACGAATGATATATGATTTAATTATTTCACGAATAATATATCGAACTGAGAAAATAATTTCCTTTTACATTTATTCGCGATAAAACTTTGAATGTCCAAATTTTTTTAAGGGTAAAGATCTAACTTGCGTGGATGTTTTTACCGGGAGATGTTTTTCCCGGAGATGTTTTTTAGGGGAAAAATCTCACATTCTTGGATGAGTTTGAGCCATCATAAAAAAAATGTAAGTTACAGTTGGTAGAACGTAAAGACAAAGCTTACTTGCAAGTTAAAATTCTTAATATAAATGGAAATAACTTTCTGAAGCAATATTCCACTAACAGTTAGAACTTATTTCCTTTATTTACCCTTAGTTCTCCCTGTAAGTGACATATTGTTTCAGACTGTTATTTTTATCTGTTTAAGAATCTTTGTAAGGTAACTTAAACCTTTGCATTGTATATATAACTGTAGCCTAAATGCTTCTCTTGGTAGGTGGTTCTAATTATACTCAAAAATATTTATTTTGTGAGGCCGAAACATTGTTTAAAAAAACTAATTTTGTTTTATTTCATCAAGACCAATAAACCCAAGAAACCTAACGTATCTATGCATAAAAGTACCTTTGTTACTACTATAGAATTTACTCAAAGACCTTGAAAACGACTACATTAGCTTCCTTTAGAGCTATACTGTGTATAGCGGCAAAGCAGCTAAAAATGTACAAACATGAGCAGAATAATAAGAAAACCTCCGAGAATCCTTTAATAGCAACTCAAGCAAAACAGAACAGCGGGACATTCCCTCATCCTGCATAATTAATTCTGGTCACATCGTTTCCGTGCAGAGAATTACTTTAACACTACAAAGAAAACAGTACTTAAAAGGACAAAGTTGTCAAATTAAACAAAATTACTTTAAAACCATATTTATATAAAGGGTTGACAAAGGCAAAAAAAGAAGCTCAGCAAACAAAACTACGCGAGTTCCTACAATCCTGCTAAAACATAACTGAATGGTAAATAAAAGAGCAGTTACAGTGGAAGTCCATAAATCAAACATGGCAGAGAATCATCGGAAACGAAACCGGAATTATACCGTATAAATACGCAGATGGATCTGAGAGGAGTCACAAAATAACTGCTTAATTGCTGCAAACTAATGGGGATTAGGGTGCGCTGAGAGATGAATGAAATGTACGAATGTTGCCGGTTATTCGGTCAATGGAAAGTCGACTCATATTTATAGCTTTTAGAAATAACTTGCTAAAAATGTTAGAATGATTACGGGATCACTCAGTATTTACATGTAAAATAAAAGTGTAATTTAATTTTAACCGTGGTCTTGTTTAAACCATATTGAACAAGAAGCAGGTGTAGCATCATTAGTCATTCATTAAAGGTAAGAGCCTTTCCTATCAAAAATGATATACAGAATACATATTTGAAACATCTACTTTTAGGTTTTGTTGTTATAAAATTATAGAGAGTATTGATTGATAACATGTAGGACGCAGTTCCTGAATAGATGCAGAATCAGTTTAGAGCGAATGATGCACACGCAGCATAACGGAAACGCTTATAGCGAATGTGGCGCACGCAGCACAAAGGAAATGCTTAAAGGACTGTATGTAACGTTAAGCTTCGTTTACATTATAGCGAACATAAGCGAACGAACGAATGGATTCGTTCGTTTGGTAGGGTTCACCTTTTCTTGTTTACACTTAGCAGAGCATTCGCAGTTGTTGATGATCCATACATTCGTAAGCATCATGCGGGATTCGTGTTGCACTTCTGCAAGAAACTGCCGAATGCTCGTCTACGTATTTAAACTGTTTACACAGAGCACGAATTTTCTTTGATGATTCGCTCACTTACCGACACCGGCCGGAACATGACCGATTGCGAACAAATTCGTTCGTTCGTGTACTATTCACCGTTTACATCTAACGAATTGCTACGAACGAGTTCGTTCGTTCGCTTATGTTCGCTATAATGTAAACGAAGCTTTACGTGTCAAACTGCAAACCAAACGAATAGCGTCTATACGTTGCAGTATAACCTGGTAGATGGCTCTGATAAGGTGGTTCTAAAAACAAACCACTACTATATGGCGGAATTATTTCGTAACGTTATCCGATTTGCATACAAACTGGTAGTCGTCCAATTTTTGGGCTGCTAATTACGAATGCAGATTCTAAATTATTCAATTTAAGACGACGGATTCAATATAGCAGAATTATTTCGTAATGTTATCCGATTTGTATAGAAACTGGTATGTGAAAGATTTTGAAGATGCTAATTAGGGATGCAGGATCTACAATCTACATTACAACATTCAAAATGGCGGATTCAATATGGCAGAGTTATTTCGTAACTTTATTTAATTTGCATTAAAGTTACTATTTGAGGAGTTTCGGGGCTGCTAATTACGAATCGAGGGTCTAAATTACAAAATTCAATATGGCGGAATTATTTCGTAAAGTTGTGCGATTTGCACTGTGACAGAATTAATTCCTAACGTTTTCCATTTTGCATAAAAATTGGCATTTGAAGAGACATGATTTGATAAAGTTATGAAAATTGCACTTAAGATCTACAAGATAATAATAATTACATATACTTTTAATGTAACTCGCTCGAGCGCATTATTGTTTTTATGGGGGATTCCTACAAGTAACTAGAACATGACATACTCGTTTTCGTTTTCTTTTAAATCAAACAATTTAAAATTTACTTTTAGTGAGACCACGTTAAGAAGTTTCACTTAGAATTTTCGTCCTCGGCACGCACCTTTTGTTTTATACAACTTTCACAGTGCATCTTAAAGCTTGGAATTTTATATGTAAGAAACGTTTTTGTAAATTCGAGTTGTATGAAGATCTAGGTTAAAAGTACCGACCAAAAAATGATTAGACTGGTCCATCTTTAGAAGGGTGTAGCTACGGAACGAAGCGTTTAAGAATCCATGTTTATGAGACTTTTTTAAAGTTATTTACAGATTCTGATGAATCTTCCTGGATGTAATGAATCACCCTGTATACAGGGTGTTTCTTAATAACATGCTAATATTTAAGGAGGTTATTCTTGGGTCTATGACTCTCTACTTCATATGAACTTTTGAACTACAGGGTGCTAAAGTTTTAAGAAAATTTAATTTATTTCTTTGTGCGTCAGGGTAATTTTGTGTTAGCATTCCAAAGTGTATTTAGATTACTTTAATTTTATAATTTTACCGTTTAAAAATTATTCTCTTAAATAAATTTTTGTTTAAAGTTACATAAATAGGTTTTTGTCGTAAGTGGTCTAGCGAGATGCAAATAAATGAATTTTATTTTTTTATGGGAAAACCGTACGTCAAACGAAAAAAAATCAAGAGACCAGATTTGCTCAGAAAGGAATGAGGATTTCAAAAATAATTTTTACTTTAAAAAAAAGCAGTGGCGTATCACTTTTCTCTTTAAAATGATTCAGTGCAAATCCCGCACGAACGCCACTGGCAAGAGTAAAAAATCATGTTGTACAGCAGAAAATGCCTTTTGATGCGTAGAAAATGCGTACTACGTTTCACAAAAATATCTAGGGTCATACCAAAGTTATCATAAAAAAAGAATTTTTTCTTAAAACTTTAACACCCTGTAGTTCAAAAGTTAAGACATTTAGGACATATGTTCATATGAAGTTTTTTTCTCAAAATGGACCCAAGAATAACCTCCTTAAATATTAGCATGTTATTAAGAAACACCCTGTATACAGAAAAATACAGATAATACAAAAAAGTTATTTCACAGAAAATAAAAGATAACTAAAATGGAATTAAAAGAACAAGTAGAAAGATCTATGAAAAATAACAGATAACAGAACAATGATCGATTTTAATGAAATAGTAGACAACCAACAAGAGAAGACAAGAACCGTAATAAAAAATGTGGAGAAAAAAACTTATGATTAAGATCTTGGTTAATATCAGTTCCTAGTTTACAAAATGTAAATTGCCAGTGATTAAACATAAGGAATATAAATATTCTCTACGTAACTGCATAGTATGGGAAAACATGCAGTGGTAAAAAGTAAAGACGGTAATAGTCAAAAGGAGCTCAGGTACATGCAATGGATATTGTTTACAAACAACAAACTTTAGCAGTCAAGAGAAAATTATAGCGATTTTTAGGAAACAGATGGAGCATTTTCGCTATTCATCAAAATTAATCTACAAAACACTCAAAAGTGCAAGAAGGGAAAAAAGAGGGAATAAAAGAGCGAATCATTTCGTCTGGACTTTCAAGACTTGAAAAACTTTAGACACAACGTTGTAGCCCCACAGCAGTGACGATACAATACAAACACACATTTATATTACTCCGCAAAGAACAAATGCAACACGTCGGTCGTACAGATACTGGTCATGCAGCGAAAAAGACACAATATGCAGTCAGAAACGAGCTACGCCACAAACACAAACTCACTGATGATTAAGGTTGCTTCAGCATATTTTCGTTGCTCCGATTCGGATTAATTCAAGTAACCTCACGGCTAGCGTGAGCTACCTAGTGGCGGCTAGAGAACTTTTTTTGTGAGAAGGCAAGCATTTTTTTGTACTAACCAAATTTAAATAATATGTTTTGAAGCACTATTTCGAACACTTAATTAAAAAAAATACATGTAAATTTCGTAACACATTTAGTGATTACAAATCTGAAAACTGTGCAAAATACACGAATAATACAATGCCCGGTAACAAGTTAATTAAAATTGTCTGTATTCTGACTTAATTATTTTTCAATCGAACACATCGCAAGCACACACCAAGAGTCTTGCTTGCCCCAAATGCTTTATTTCCAATTTTGTATCAAAAGTCAGTTGCTGATCGTTCTTTAATTGTAAAGCATTTGCAACAGTATTCATTTTCATATTCATATTCATACCTTGTTAAGTCGTCAGAAAATTACTGCAGAACAACATGTATTTTTTTCACTAATAGTAATATGGCGTAGCATTTTGACACATAATAGAATGCTGTGAAATTCAATTTCTCTACCTTTGCTCACTGCCAGGTAACTAATTTTTCATTATTAACCACTGGTAAATAATGAACAAATTTATGTTTTTTGATAATCCTGTGACAGTTTTAAAGAGAACGTTTTTATAGCACGATGTAATATAATGGAAAGATTCTATTTAATGGTATTTTATGCATAAAATAGTTGTTTAAATCAATTAATTTAATTTTAAAAACTTTGGTGTATTTGAATATACGTTTTTCGCGCCGTAATACATGACAACTCTGTCAATATCAATTTTGCCTATAATACAACCACACAAAGTAAAAAAGAGAAAATTGTTAACAATTTTAGTATTTTAGATGAAACCAGTTCTTAAAAACAATGTTTTTGAATACCAATGATGATTTAACAATTTTCAAACAACTGTCATGCCAACAAAACAAAAAACTGCCATTTGTTTTATAATTTGAAGTAAACAGGAATTTAAGTTAAAATAGTCATTTTTCGACAATTATAAGGGTTTATATCACTAGTAGTGAAAAAAAGTATATACGCCTCGGTAGAAAAGTCTTATAGTCCTCGGGTCTTACATGACATCTAACCTTAGCCCTCAGGCTATAATAGTAGACTTTTCTACCTTGGTGTATAATATACTATTCTTACCTTAATATTTTTTATTAAAATACAGTTGTTGAAAAAATATTGGGTTCAACTCGTGCGCGAAATGCTTTTTTCCACTACTAGCATTAAATGATATTGTTATTTACTTTGTTTTAGAGCCAAGAAGACGAATTTCTTTCCTAGTGGTTAATAATATTTCATTTTTAACTACTGGTTAATAATGAAAACAATTGCTACCAATCTTTAAATTCACCATAAACTTTCATGTAAAAATCTTTTGATTTTATTGGTAATAACTGTTCACCAACACTTTCTGCGCCTTCTCTAATTTCATGAGGAGTGCAGTTTTCACTCAAATCATCAAAATTGGACGTTTTATAACCACTATTATAAAATATATATTTTACATAAATGTAAATTGAAATTAACTATTCTCTTGTTTTCAAGCAAGGCTACTTTATTTTGGTGCATATTTGCATTTGTAATTTTATTTTTTATTAATATAAAATCAATTAATTATAAAAGGTGCTAGTAGTGGAAAAAATAATATATAAACCACGGTAGAGAAGACTTATCAGCCTCGCAAGTTATTTTCCTCGATGCTTCGCATCTCGGGAAATAATTCTGCTCGGAAATAGGAGAAATATATCTTCTCTACCTTGGTCTATAATATACTATTAGCGCCCTCGAATGATTCTCGTAGGCTAGTGTATCATTTCGCGCACTAGTTGCACAATTAACTATTCTAACGCGTCCTGATTTAAACGCCTGGATAGTCAACGTTATAATTATTTTTTTAAATCTTTATACAGTGACAAAGTTGACTCAACTGACTGCATTAACCTAAGAAAACATAGTGGTACTTTACCAACAACAGTTTCTAAAGTAGACAGCAGTTTCAAAGCATTCTCAAAAACTGCTTTTATATGCATGTTTTTTTCGGAAAGAGGTACACGATTTATGTTATTTGCCCAGGAATTTTAGTTATTAAGGTAATCAAATAAGAAACTCCACAAATCTTGGTTCAACAGAAGAAGGAAGTTTTCCAACTGATAATACCGTTTGAATAACAGCAGCCGTTGAATAGCAAAATACTTGAAGTGCAACCTTGCAACTCAGTTTAAAAAAAAACGGGGAAATGTGAATGCTCCATAACTTCGTAAATAATGTGGCTGTCTCACACTGTTTATCTAAGTTGTACAAATTCTTAATTTATTTCCATGAAACCAACTCTTTATACAGGGTGTTCAAGATAAGGTGTGCATGCATGGGGATTAGGGATTAGAAATGAGAAGAATTGTTCAGCATCTCAAGTACTACTAAAATCCACATTCAATTCCTACAATTTTTGCTTTATTTTCAGTACAGACTGAAAAAACTAAAATTTTTAGTTTCGTTTTTTGTGTATAATTAGGTTATTATCAAAGATAAAGCAAAGGGGTTTTGACATTATTCAGACACTTTTTATACAGGTTTCGAATCTTAAATTAAAATTTTTATAGGTCGTTCACTTTTCAAGATATTGAAATTAACTTTTATTATTTAATAAGCTTTTTTAAAAAACGGCCATGTCATCATTGAATATAGCTCTTGTTTTTCTTCTTCTTTGATATAAGGTTTGATTAGTTTATTTTCACAAATAACAGAGTTATAAGCAAAAAACTGTTTTCTTGTAGTAGGCTGAAAATTAACAAAAATAAAGAAAACAAAAAACAAAAGGCTGCATTTGTTTCCATTGAGGTTTAATCAGTTTATCTTTCCAAATAATGAAAATACATATATGGTAAACTGTAAAAAAAATTTAAAAAGCACCTGAATGTTCAGGGAATAAAACTACTAAAAATGCATGTTCGTATAACAATCAAAAGACGTTTAACTTTTAAATACTCCTGCTAAGTAATAAAACACAAAAAGGAAGATAAATTTAGAATGACAATAAACTCGTGTTAAGGTGCAGATATTGCCAAAACAAATAATACTCATCTCTGATTATCATACGATCATACATTTTAAATAGTTTTACTCCCTGAAAGATTTAGGTGTTGTTTTTTTCACAGCATACGATAAGCAAATAATTTCTCGCTTATAACTTTATTATTTGGGAAGATAAACGGATCAAACCTTAATGGAAACAAATGTAGCAGTTTGTTTTTTGTTTTCTTGTTGTTTTGATAATGGTCAGCCTACTCAAGAACAGTTTTTCACAGCCTACTATAAAAAAGGGTTTTTTGCGTTTTTGCTATAACTCCATTATTTGTAAAAATAAACCCATTAACCTTATATCAGAGAAAAGAGCTTTATCTAATGATGACATGGCCGCCTTCTACGCATATTTAAAAAAAGCGAAGTTAATGTCAATACCTTGAAAATTGAACGAACTGTAAGAATTTTAATTTGAGATTCGAATTCTGTGCGAAAAAGTGTCTTAATAATGTCAAAACCTCTTTGCGCTATCTTTGATAATAATCAAATTATACACAAAAAAAGAAAACTGAAAATGTTACTTTTTTCAGTCTGTACTGAAAATCAAGCAAAAATTGTAGGATTTAAATGTGGATTCTAGTAGTACTTGAGATGCTGAACAATTCTTCTCGTTTAACCGAATCTCTATCTCTTACCGTTTACGAGATCCCCACTCCTTATCTTGGACACCCAATTCTCCAAAATCTTTGAAACTTTCAATAAAATCCCGCTCTTATTATAGGTATTCTAGATTTTTCTGCAGCGCTGTTCGTCAAACATTAAAACACACAGACGTTGTTCCTGCGTCCACTTTTGAACTTTCTTAGTAATTATCAAAAATACATCGTCTGAGAATCCTAGCAAAACAACAATGTTATTAAGGTACTTATAACTTTTCAAGTTTATATACGATGGCGAAGAAGAATAGTAAATCTTCCTAGCCAAATTAATTATCTCTGGTGGCTAGATTTATGGCAAAGTCGCATTTGTAGTAATGTATTAATTTTACTTTCATTTCTGCTTACTTGCATTGGCAGATTTTTAATGTTTTTCCCTATACGTAGTATATCTGTTCTTTGTGTTTTTTTTGTTTTCTTACTGTTGGAAACTACTAACGCGTGCTTTTTAGGAGAGTTTAAAAACTTCATGTAACTAACTGTCACTGCCTGTTGGGTGTTTAGATGTTTCCTATCAAAATTTAAAATTAAATGCAATGTGGGGGAATAGGCAGCTGTGTTCATAAAGATCTCTATAGGTGTCGAAACCAAATTTGATGCATCAACTGTAGCAAGTCATTCGCAAAGTTTTGGGTTTTTGGTACGTCTTAAAAGCAGTACTTCAGAATCATGAATGGTAGTTTGTGGAATATTCGCTGGCTGTTTGAGAAGAAGTACCTCCCTAACTGCAAGCATAAATAAAACAGATCTGAAAGACCGAGGACAAGGCACTAAATTCGATGGAGATAGCAGGAGTGGCCACAGTGTTCTAAATGTGTTCCAAATGAGACAACGGCGTAGATGGACAGCCGATCAACCAACTATCCTTATATACAAAAGCCGGACTTTTAGTCGCAAAACAGCAAAAAAATTTGTTAAAATTCAATAAGTAAACAATAGCCATAGGCGTACTCAAATTCATTAAGTTAAATACGTGAAACATATTGCACGATTTTATTTCTACAACTGCGATATTTACTAAAAGTTAATGTTGTAAAGTACCTGGTTTTGCGATAAATAAGCGTCCCAAAAGTAATTAATAGGCCAGCGTGTGGTCTAATGGTTAGAGTCCCAACCTCTAGAACTAGATTCCCAACGGCACTAGGTTCGAATCCTCTGACCGTCGGAAAATTTTCTGAATAAGTTAAACCCGGCGTGCCCATAGACGGTGTGAGTGGTGTGTATGTTGGGTTGCATGTCTGTCTGAGTGGGGGTTAGACCGGTGAATAGCGCTAAGTGCGCTAAGCCCGGATAACGGGGTGGTATGGGAATAATGAAGTCGTGCTCTCACGCACGGCCTCATGATTCTTAAAAAAAGAAATAAATAAGCAGGGCTATATACACAGTTTTTTATACAACGGTGGTTCTTCGTCTCTTATGAATGTTGATATAAACTTTTCTTTCGTAGAACTTTTTCGTTGTAATTATGAATTTACACGTTCTGTTTTCATTAATGCGTGCTTACTATTTTACATTTTAATAAAAATCAATATTTTTGCAGTTTCATAACATTGTTTCATGAAGTACTTTTAAATCTCACAACCATTCATATTATACGCTAACGAACCTTGTTTTATTTCATTTTACTATTAGAAAAGCATTAATTCCAGCTGACCAAATAAATAATAACTATCTATACAAGCTAGCATAAGGTCCAACATATGTATGTGTTATCATTCTAAGCTCGTAGATAGTAATTCGTTTACAATTTAATATATGCTTCAACTATATGTATATTTAAAAGATTTTTGCCAGATGTTATTATTAAATGATAACCTCATAATTTAAATACTGACTAAATACTAGATTACAAATCCAGACACTGCTCTTAATACTATCAATGTGATCCTGGCAGCCCAGGTGTGCTTCTGGGAATTGATTAGCTTTAGTTTGGACTGCGGGGGCGCGGCGTGACGCTTAAAAAAGAGAGATTGACGGCGGCGCTGATTAACAAAGCGGATTCAAATAATATTTTTGTTTGTAATAATATGCACAGTAATAAAATAATAAAACCGCATGGAGGGGTATTTCCTTTATGCCCTCTCTGCACCAGCCGCCACTGGCCTATGGACTTGTCTTATTTGTATTTAGAAACACGAAAAGTTTTTATGAAGAACAAAACGACTTCTTGATTTTTTGAATGTTTTCGATATTAAATTTAAATTCAACCGTCCAAAAATTAACAAAAAACAAGTATCAATATAAAATACACAACATCGATTGCAGCAGCGCTCCCAGCATACAACCCTCCCATATGGAATTCAAGAATACACAGAAGTGGGAAGGCCAAGATTAATTATCGAAAATAAAGGTACTACCGCACAAGACAAATAAGAAAGCAAGGGAGAAGGAAGAAAGAAATAACTTTATCAAGATAAGAGATAACCCATATCTTTGTATAAATGGATAAAACCAAAAATTTTATCATCAATGCTCAAAGCCGACTAAATGCACAAACCAGAATACGCAACCATCTGCTTTGTTATAATTCATTACGTCAATTTGAACGAAAACATCCAAACTGTTTGAATTTGCACAAAATTAATTTCAGCTTTGTTGCTGTACTCCAGTTCAACAATGTCCACATCTATTAATCAGCACGGTAACATATTATATTAGCTATTCCTTTGTCTTTTTCTCCATTGATATAGAAATCTAACTTGCACCTTTATTTTTTGGTGGATGATGAATATTTAGTTTTTGTACATGTTTACTTTGCAAATATTAATTCCTGTAAAAATATTTCCTTTAATTTTAATACAACAAGATGAAATGAAATTTAATATTTTCTCTATCTAAAGACCAGTAATTAATAATTCATAAAGCAGCAATTTAATTAAATGTAACAAATTGCCTGTTGCAGAACTTAAACAGAAAGCAGAGGGTGTTAGTTTAACCAACAACGAATATGGTAATAAATAATCAAGTAAATGTACGATATGTCGTATGTCGCGCGTTTATATCGTAACTTCTCCCCTACTAACTTCTTAAAGACTTATTGCAGAAGCGTTGCTCCAAAGAAGCTTAATTTACATCAAAATACTGTTATATAAGAAAACAAAAAATAGGCAGGCATTATAGTGACGCTGCGAGAGATATCAATATCAAAAGTTTTAAAGCAAAATTGGTCAAGTGACTTTCCTTTTTATCTCAATCCAGCTTTTCATAGGCTGACCGTTGTTACATTTAATGAGTGTACTAAAAATTGCGGCCAGTTAAAATACATTGGGTATCTAACGTAATGTAACGAAAATTTTTCCATGGCATTAATTTTTAAAATGAACATAATGTGTCCGGAAACTAAACCTTTTTGAGATGTACAGTTCTACAGATGCATGGCAGAGGCAAACCACTTTTTGGTTAGTAACTCCATCATAAATTGAGTTTTCGTTCATATTTTGCATAGATATTTTACTAGTAATGATTTACCACGGCACTTGTCTTCATAACAATCCAAAAAACAGGGGCAATAAAAATCTTAATTTCCTTACAAAAAATATATGAAAACAGTACTTTTATTAAAATTCCCTAAACCCAATGATTGTTGAGAAAAATCAATATTTACGAAAAATCGCTATAACGCGAAAATTTGGGTACTGTAGCAAGAGAAGTCTGATTTACAACTAGTGTTGAAACAAAAATAAAGTGGTAATGTAAACATGACTTCTCATTCCTTCTATAATTCAGTGTATATGCTCGTTATGCGTTTATTTATAAAAAAGGAAAAAGTTTAACCACAAACAATTTATACATCTTAAGGGGTGGCGGTATCTCAGAGGGAGTGGTAGTAGCTCAGTGGTTGGGCGCTCAGCCTCCAACGCTTAAGATCTAGGGTTCGATTTCCCGCCGTAGCTAGGCAGCAATAAAAATTTATGCCGCAACCCGCTACTCACATTCTCCAATCCGGTGTAGGCATCCGTGGGGTCTTAATGCCTAAAACGGTCTCTGGTATTGAGTCGTGCGGATTCGACGTTAAATTGTAGGTCCCCCGTACTTCACCTTGGCGCTAAGGGGAGTACGTGGCAGAGAAGAGTGTCGGAACCTAGCAGTGGGACGTAAAAGCTGATTACGAAGGAAACAGCATACTTACGTATTTTCAAGAAGATTAAATTATCTTCAAGCTAGTTGGTTTTATACCAACAGAACAATACACTATATAAATATACATTTAAGTTGTATAAACTGATTTGTTGTAGTCGGGCGTGAGGGAAATTACGTTCATCTGCGCTGTCCCGGGAAAGGTGTGCATCCGAACTACCAAAGATGGAAATCTCATTCATAACGACGCTATTTATCTAAATATTACGACTAATACACTGGCCATCACAATTTAAGTTCGCTTACGTAACACACTAATCCTGAAACCCACAGAAGTTACATTTAATCGACTATTAAACCTGTTGTCACTGGTATCTAAGCTACTGCAGAAACTACTACTCGGAAGAATAAACAATAACAGCTTGCTAGCCTGCGAAATCACCAATTCGTATACAACAGTGCCACCGCATTGTAGATTTTATATATAAAGACTTAGAATCAAGACAATACTACTCGGCAGTATTCCTTGACATAAGACAAGCGTACAATAAACTTTGGCACAACGGCCTCCTCTTCACAACTGAGCAATCACTGCCTTACTATTATTTCCAACTACTGAAATTATACGTATTTTATCGTTATTTCCAAATAAAACAAGGTGAAGAAGTTTCTATGGTTCATTCCATTACCTCAGGCGTCTCCGAGGGAAGTGTGGTGCGACCCATATTATTTCTGTTGTTTACAGCATACCTACCGACCTCCCCCACCTGCCGAAATAGAAACATTCACAGATGGTACAATCATTTTGGCAACCGATGAGGATACAAGCGGTGCTTCTCAACAAGTAAAAACCCACTCATTTTTTATTGAAGATGTCTACACAACTGAGAATCCAAGTTAATGAAACAAAATCGGTTCGTGTGACGCTCATGCTAAGACGACTACAACGGCCACCAGTTTACATCAATAACGTAGCAATGCCCTAAGCGCGAGAAGCAAGATATTTAGGACTATACCGAGGCAGAAATTGACTTAGAAAACGCATATTACAAAAAATAGAAGGAAATCGAGATAAAAACTAAAAAGCTGTACTGGCTGATAAGAGGGAAATTTCCCCTCGTCATTGAGAACATTTAGTTACAAAGTTGTTATTAAATCTATTTAGACATATCGCTTGGAATAATGGGAATACTCCAGCATATCCAATCTAAGTGTAATCCAGACATTTCAATCTAAACTCTTTCAAATAATAACAGACGCTGCATAATATGTCAATAAACAAATTCTACACAACGACTGAAAAGTACCATTAGTAAAAGAGGAAATCATCCAATACGCCACTAATCGCCAGTATAACCTTGAGCCCGTCCCAGTTCGTCTATTGAACCACTACTTGAAGAGCCTGCGTTGAGACAACTGAAAAAAAATAAGATTTTTAAGTCAAAAATAAAAAAATATGTATAAAAATAAGTCAAGCACCCCCCTGCCCTCATCTACGTCTAGGGCTGATAAAATTGAATAAAAGGAAATGTAATTGTAAATAATTACTAGTAAAATATGTGTGTATACAGGGTACCGGCAATTATAAGTGATACGAAGACGATTAAATTAGATGAAAGTTGCCTAATTAAGGAAGCAATGTAATGGTGATTTTGTTTTTCCAAAAAAAAACGTGGCTTACTAGCTACAGTCAAAAAACAGCAAAAGTGGAATTTTTAAAGGTAAAATATCTCTGGTTCACAGTGAAAATATAAACAACAAATCATAAATGAAACAGTTTCGACTCAAATAGAACTCAAAAGCACGTCCTTGGTCTATGGACATCTTATTACAGCACCCTGTATTTATGCAGACTGCATATTATAACTGGGTTATTTCGAATTAATTAGAACAAAAAAAAACATCAATTCAACATCTACCTTCTTAAGAACAGGCAAAAAAGTTGAAGCCTGGACTTTGAGCGGACTCTCTCATACTAAATATTATTACTTACCGCATTTACAAAAGTGTAAAGTTTATAATTATAACGTTGTACATTTCATCGAATATTAGATTTCTGAGAAAGCAGGCTATATAGGCAACCCTCTATTTCATCCATCCAAATTCATAGAAAGCGCCACAGTGAAATTAAAGCTTATAGAAAAAAAATCAAATTGTAGCTAATCTTCAGTTCTAACAGCCTACAAAGTTTTAAAAAATCGTCTAGGCGGTTTTTGAATAATAGTTTTTTGAAAGTTTTTTAAACTTTCAATAAGCGCTATTGCGATCGTTTTCAGATTTTCGAAATTACTTTTGTTTCATTGTGTACCACCCTCAAAGAGCTCTTAAATAAGTTGTAACTGATGCCGGTCAGACGATAACTTTTTGAGTAAATGGGTGATAAATTTGAAATTTTCAAAAAATTGTAGCAGCCGCCGTTTTGGAGTTAAAGAGTTCGGTGAAAACGTTTTCGATTTGCTTTAAGTTCTTCTCTCAGATCCCGTGCTCAAACTTCCAAAATTTAGTTTAGGAAAAAAACGCTATCAAAAAAACGTGTTAACTTCCGTTTTCGGTTTCTGATTATTTTAAAAAACTTAACTAGGACTACAATTTTCGATATACTTCTTAATTTAGAATTACATCAAAACCGGTCAGTATTTTCGCCTTTAGAGGCGTCACCCACCCACACACCCACAGACAGACATATTTTTAAAAACAAATTTTGGTTTCTTGAGCCCCAAAATGTGTATTTCCGTTAAAATCTAAATCGAAACTTTGCATGAAATCAATACTTCCCTATACCGAAGGTATGGGAAAGTAAAAAGATAAAGTTTCTGGATTTTGTAAACTAAAGTTTCTTATTTAGAAACCTAGCGAATATGACGAGATACTTTATTCTAAAACGTACCAACAGATTATTAAATTCTCCAAAATGACAATGCAGTAGATCCAAAATATTTAAGGAAATTGCATGTTGAAATGTCAAAGTCTGCATATATTTGCTATGTGTTATTACATTTGTTATTTACTCTGACAATATACTGCATCATGTTTGCTGCGCATTCGTCAATCAAAAATTGTAAAATATCGTTCATGCATAAAATGTATTAGAGTCAATAAATGTAAATGCGCGCTAGTTCTGCACTATGTATTTAACAAATAAACGCAAACTGTTGAAAACTTTTCATTTAAAATGCACGGTTATACATAGACTAGCGGAAGCCGTGGGCAATGCCACACGCTTTTTTAATAGTTATTTATGTTACTAGTAGAATAAAAGCGTTAAGTTTAAAAGTTGCACGATGAGGTCGTAGATCTAGTTGTGTAATCAAACAAGTGCCACAATCATGCATTATCCCACTTGTGACATACAAAATTTTATCTACGACTGCTCAAAGTTTGTTAAAAAATTGAATTTTTTTGCTTGAAATAATATTTGACATTTCGCATTAATTTATTTGCAAATGTCAAGTCACTTTTAAAATACTTTTGTTTTAAAATTAAAAGAACGAGATAGATTCGATTTCTTCAATACTATTAAAACCAGCCAGTTTTCTTATATAAACAAAGCTTCAGTTTTGTTTGTATAAATAAAATGAGTTTTGTAATGAATTCAATACATAACTCATTTTACATTAGTGCGATAATAAACTTCATTACCTAACGCAAATGTATGTCATAATAAGTCCCTATCCAAGACGCCGTAGATAAAAATTTTTAAATAACAAATAAGCTAGTCAGGTAGGTAGTGTAGCGGGTCGAAGTCCGCGTTTAACAATTATTTAGTTTTCTATTTTGTTATTTTTGCAATCGTTTTTTTTTTCAATGCGAGCCGTTTAATGTAAACACAGCAACCACTAATTGTTGGTCAGCACCACGTTTGTGATTGTAACGCGAGCTCCCAATATTTGAATCAAGTTTGGTATCTGACTACTTTTGTAAGAAGTAAAGTTATGTTTTTTAAATTATTAATTTTGTGAATCTTGTTTGCATAATTGCTCGAGTGTGTAATATAATTGTTCAATATATCTATTTCTCAAAATATTGCTTTTACTTCTACATATTATGTATCTAAAGAATGTTTTAAATTTCAGTAATATTGTATGACAGTTTGTAACACATTTTTATAAGTGTTTATTGCAAGTGCACGTGTTGTACGGCGTTTAGTCACAGAATTCCGCTGACCAGCTCAGATGCGACCGCCGCATCGGCCGTGAAATTCTAATTTCCTTATTTGCCACGTAAAGTTTATTGGACCGCAACACAGCAGTACATGTGAATATGCGCCTTATAGTATATATAATTGACGCATATAGATGCGGTTTCTAGTGGCCGGGGACCCAGCAACAATAAAATGTGAGTCAGGTGGAAGAGATCCGGATTTAATTTATTGATCTGATTTACATATCTGCATTCCGTTTTTCGAAAACTGTTGTAACACACAAATTATTGAGATATTTAAAACAACTAAATAATTTAGTCAATAGTCAAAACAACTAAAGAAAAACTAAAGCCTGGCAAAATAGAAAAAAGAAAAGAATGGATGACGGATGAAATTTTACAGTTAATGGAAGATCGCAGAAAAGTAAAAAATGACAACATCGAAAAATACAAAAGCATACAGAGAATAGTGCAAAGAAAAATAAGGGAAGCAAAACAACAATGGCTTTCGCAGAGGTGTGCAGAAATAGAAGAACTAGAAAAAAAATACGATTTGTTCAACATGCATAAAAAAATTAAAGAGACGACAGGTTTATATCAAACGCGCAAGGCAAATCTATTAGTAAAGAAGGATGACAACATCGCATTTAGTGTAGGTAGAAGAAAAATTACACACATGGAAGGCATAATAGAAGAGCTGTTCCAAGACGACAAACCAAAATTGCAAATAAACACAGAACCCGAAACTGGTCCTCCTATAACTAAAGACGAAGTAGAATACGCAATTAAAAATGCGAAAACTGGAAAAGCTGTAGGACCAGATGACGTTCATGTCGAGTTAATCAAATTATTAGATGAAACCGGAATAGAGATTTTAGTCGAACTGTTTAACACGATCTATTGTACAGGAGAGATACCAGAGGATTGGCTAAGATCAACTTTTATAACGCCACCCAAAGTTAACAACGCCAAAAAGTGTAGTGATCATAGAACCATAAGTTTAATGAGCCACGTGTTGAAAGTATTTTTGAAGGTAACACATAATAGAATACGTCGAAAATGTGAAGACAACATCAGTAATACCCAGTTTGGGTTTAGAAATGGGCTAGGTACCAGAGAAGCGATTTTCAGCATACATGTTTTAATAGAACGATGCAGAGACGTAAACAATGATATCTACAAGTGCTTCATAGATTATGAGAAGGCGTTCGACCGCGTGCAGCACGATAAACTAATAAAGATACTGAAAGACATAGATTTGGATGGTAGAGATATACGAGTCATCGCAAACCTTTATTGGAACCAGAGAGCAGTGGTTAGAGTAGAAAATAATGAAACTGAGCAAATAGAAATCATGAGAGGGGTAAGACAAGGATTCGTGCTGTCTCCTCTATTGTTTAATTTATACTCTGAAGCAATTTTCAATGAAGCACTGGAAGATAATCGTTAAGGTATTATCATTAATGGAGTAACCGTGAACAACATAAGATATGCGGATGATACAGTTCTGATCGCTAATACTGAAGAAGACCTACAAGAACTGGTGAATAAAGTCAATCTCTCTAGCAATAATTATGGTCTAAACATAAACAAGAAAAAGACTAAGTTTATGGTAATTAGTAAACGTAAAATTGATATTGTAAATATCACAATTGACGGTGACTAACTGGAGAAAGTGAAGAAATACAAATATCTCGGATGCAACATAAACGACGATGTAGATCACAGTAAAGAAATAAAAAGTAGGATTGAACAAGCTCGAAGTTCTTTTGAAAGAATGAGGTCAGTGGTATGCTGCCGAGACCTAAAGCTTGATCTTAGACTACGTATTATACGGTGCTATGTGTTCCCAGTTCTTTTATATGGCGTCGAATCATGGACGCTAACACAAGCAACAAGCAAAAAATTAGAAAGTTTCGAAATGTGGTTATATCGCAGAATGCTCAGAATTTCGTGGGTAGAAAGAATCAGGAATGAAACAATCTTGCAAAGATTGAACAAAGATCTGGAACTACTGAAAACCATCAAACGTCGTAAACTAGAATATTTAGGTCACATATTTCGAAATGAAAAATATTACTTACCTCAGCTGATCATACAAGGCAAAATACAAGGGGAGCGAAGTGTGGGTAGGAGACGTACATCCTGGCTGAAAATTTTGAGACAAAAGTACGAATTCGTTATTCCGAGCAGCAGTATCCAAAGTACAAGTAACCATGATGATAGCCAACCTTCGATAGAAGACGGCACCCGAAGAAGAAGAAATAATTTAGGTGTTGCATTTTTAGAGTGTATTGGAACATGAGAGAGCCTTATAAGAAAATAACTATGTTTTTTGACTGACTTCAAAAATGCAGCTTTTCCTTGATTTCGTAACATTTAAAAAAACGCAATTTTAAAAAACTACTTTAATTTTAATTAATATGACGAGAAAACTGTGTTAGTTTGTGTCTATTGCGGATTGAAATAAGTTCCAGTGTGACATTCTACTAATAAGTTTTATTTAAACATTTTTTAAAGGTGGTTAAGATTTTAGCTATAATCTAAGTTGCAGGCTTCCGCGGCCGTTGCCCGTGCAACCGAGGACGATACGTCGGCAGTTCAAACACCGATGACGCTGCTCCAACCCGAAATCCTAGATGTTATTTTAGCTATAAATAAAAAAAAACATTTTATCAACAGTCTAAGAATTCGTATCTGGTTAGAACATTTTCAGTCAACTGTGAATAGTTTCAGGTTAAGTACGAATGATTCACATTTGATAAAAAAGAAAATAGCATGCCTATAGAAACATCTGGTTTTTATGATTTAAAGATACAGCCCCATCTCTGTTCTGAATCCGCGTACTAGAAATGTCAATTTCCGCTATATGTTAAATATACTTATACCAATAAACACAAAAGTGGTTTACAAAGAGGAGCCTTATTATAATCCTTAACATTCCTAAACTATTACTCTGAAAGTTTCTAATTCTACAATGATCACTATATGAGGGATGCATTGTCCGTTTACTGACTACTGACCGTTCGTCAGTTAATTTCAGTCAACCCTCTAATAAATGCTTCCGATCGTCACCTCCTGGTTTACTGTCGCTCGGCTAGTCCGGCTGCTTTTTTGGGCATTCCTCATGCCACAATTCCTGCTCGTCACTGGCGCTTGGCTTGTTCGGCTAGCGCTGCTGTTTCATTCCAGCTACAAGTCGCTTCTAACATCTCTCCAAGGCTTGGTATGACAGTAGACAATTAAAATTTAATTTGTTGTAATAAAAACAAAACAAGGTACTATAAAATGCCAACCTATCATATTTAGGAACAGCGACACTTTAACGTTTCCAAGCTCGCCAAATAATTTTATATTTATGCGCAATGTAATTATCGCTTTTATTAATAGGCCATCCTTAAATTATTAGCAAAACGTAGGTTCCGTACGATCGTTGTTTCTTATAATATTTGTAAGTGACGTAAAGTTACTTGTATGCCTTAATTGAAATTGTTCTTTTTTTAGGGAAAATATTATTCTGGGCAAATCGTTATTTTATTTGTTTTTTCAATAGAACTGTCAATTTCTATAATAAAATCGGGCCAACATGCAACCGCAATACCTGTTTGAATAATAATTCGCAGAATGTTTTCTGCATTTGTTCTTGCGATAATTTTGCTGAAAACTTTAGAATGCAGTGGCGCATTCTTTTCCTCACAACCCTCTTATTTATTCAAATTAAACAATGCGCACCAGTTGATTGCAGCTGCTTCCAGCCGCCGAGATTATTTTTTCTTTTGTAATTGCCGCAACTCAACTGAGCTAATCGGATAAATAATCGAGACAGTTCAAAAGAACAAAAAACCCAAACTACAATCATTTTGTTTAAAACTGTTTTAGATAGTAGAAGTTTTTAATTACTTTTGGACAAACGCTGTATATGAAAAAAAAAGAGGCTTTAGTATGCCAGTTGCATACTAGTGGCAGCTCGTAAGATAGGCAATGTGAGTTGCGCTCTCTATAGTAAACACACAAAGCAAAAAAATTACTTATAACTGCTGCACTTTTTCTACAGGAAAGTAATGTTTTTGGAAAACATTGTGTGATGGAAAAGCTTCAAACCGTGGTTTTTAAAACGAAACCCAAGCTATGTCAACAAACAATATAAAACGTACAAAATTCTCCAGCAAAAGCATTTGTGGCATAATAATCTGGGTCAGAAAGAAAGGAGCCTATTAATGCTTTATTTTTGGATCCACTTTGTCACGTTCTTATCATATGCTTATGTTATCGTATAAACAAACTTTTCACCGAGATGACAAGGTTACATTCCAGCTTAGACAAACAGTACTCTTTGCGCTGTTGGGTTGTGATGAATTCGGAAACAATGTTTTGTGTTTAAAGAAGTATTCGTGACGGTGGAGCTTTAAATAAAAAATATAGACCCACTCTCGTCCTAACTTACAAATCTATTTCTAAAGGCGCAAATTGAACAGATTTTTGTTATGTCGTGTTAATTCCTCCCAAGGCGGGAGGACCCGTGTTAAACATTTAAAATGTTCTAGTGAAAATCATTCGAAACACCGACAATTATAAAGACTTAGTGATTGACCATTTTGAGAATCCGAAAGAAAAGCATATAGATTTATTATTTAGAACTTTAAGAAAAAAAGAAGTTTGGTTTGAACTATGGTTAGAATAGAAATGTTTCGTTCTTGTTTGAACTCGTCAGGTGAACAGAATTCTAACCATAATTGAAACTAAAAGTAAACAAGCAGATATATGCCAAAAAGTAAAGCATTAAAGGGTATTACACAAGTAACGCCCCCTATGGGATTGGAAACTGCAAAGCAGTTATCAGCGATCACGCCGGCCTCTGAGCACAAAACACGGTAAAACCAGTGTGGCAAGGAATAAGAATAGCCAGTCCGGCCCCACAATAATTATCATATATCTTTAAGCGATAAGTTAACAACATGTTATTAAGCGTAGCAGTTGTTGCAGACAACATAAATAAACCAAAAAATATTTTTTCATTAAGCTGTAGGTCGACAAATTCCGTATACAAATGTCCAACATTGTTCTATTTGCTCTTAAACATTATTCAAATGAAGTTCTGTTAAAGCACCAATGTCTCCAACACCGCAACAAAACTGGCACACATTTGAATTTATATAGGATAGCAAAATCACGTAATCCTCGTTTAACTAAAATAAATTGCCTTAAACAGGGTAAAGGAATAAAATTATTGCTATAACCTATCGCTATCGAAATACCTCAAAGACACGCCACCGCGTATATTTAAATTATAATTAAGCACCGCGTTTAATGTGTGCTATTATTAACATCAAAGCCGCGTAAGTGAAATTCGTAATTTAAAACTTTAATAAACTAACTCAAGAAGTTTCTTTCTAAATCTAACCACAAATAGTTACCAGAGTGTTAAGCAAAGTTATCGAACATAGTAAATCGTTTCAGTTGTTTTGTGGAAACCACTTAGGTTCTTTGTTTTCACTTTTCCGTGGTTGTCGTGACGTGGAACATTAGTTAACTCCACGTTGACCAGTAGAGATAACAAAGGTTAATTTATAAGTTTTCTTTTTAACATTTCTGACATTTATTAAATCTCCACAAAAACTTGGATTATTGCTCATGCTAAAAGTAAAGACAAATTTAAATTTCTTTTATGTGAATCATGCGTTTTACGACTGAAACGTGCGCATAAGGACAAAGGTGGATACGCAGCAACCGGAACAGCGAAAATTTCCCTGTAGGCTGTCAGAATTTTCATCTGACCGCAGAGCAACCACCAACCGGACGCGCTAAATCATACATCTAAAATTCTCTTTTTGCTTACAATGGTCATAGCAGATTATTCCTCTGGACGTTTTTATTCAAAAAGTGTATACATAAAAAACGAGAGAGGATAAATGGCATAACGAATTTATTTCTTATATATAAGACATAAATCATTTTCTCTTTAAAACACTGCTTCATTTCAACTGATTACCAATTTTAAGTGGTTCTTCTTGTATAATAATCCGATTGTTCATTTTTGTATTTTAAAAATCTTAATTTAACTTTATTGCAGTAATTTAAAAAGTAATTACTTGATGAGGTTTTAAACGCATAAAAGTGGAAAGATGGTTTTTATTAATCGATCTTTTTTTCATGCCAAAGTAATTTAAATTTTGTAATCTAATTATGTTCAAATAGCTTCCATCAGGTTTCTTTCGTTTCTTTGTCTGTTAAAGTAGGGGTTGCATTGAATTTCACTGAATTATTTTTTAATTCAAGTTTTTACACCGCTCTTGAAGTTTCTGCTACTCTACACTGTTGTGGCAGTTCAGTTATAAACATGTACTAAGCTGTACTGCTAACCTGTAGATAATTATAGCAAAAATATGTAATGAACATTTGGGATTCTTTTATTTGTAACAACAAATTATTTGAGTTTTAATATGCGTTTATGAGAACTGCGAACATTGCTTTATATTTGTTTTATCGCCGTTAGCAGAATATATTAAAATAGCCTCCAATAGTGTAGGTAACGCTATTACATAGAAAACCAAAACAGTTTAAACAACGTTGCGAATTTCTTACATTAATTTACACACATTTTGTGTTATAATGTAAACACAATTGTAACGAACTTATTTTGGGAGGCGTTACAAGTTGCCTTATTCATTTTGGAATTTGGTACCTTTTATCTTATCTTAAATAGTTCAAAAAAATTTCAAATAATTGATTAATACTTGAACCAAAATTTACACCGTCTTTCCGAGTAGAAGTTGGCTCGACTTAAGCTTTGGAGAATATCACTGCTTGTTCGTTTCAATTCTCAGAACTAATATGCGAAAAACCGTTCTTTTCTATTATTGGAATATAATCAGCCGCTATCATTTTGGATATAAACACAGACGCTGAAGCATGCAGCTACGGGCTGATTATTTAAAAGTTCAAGCGTTTCTTCATTTAACAGCTTGAAAAGAGTTAGTTTTAAAGGTACGAGCGCTGTGACTTTCATATAATAATCATCATACTTCACTAATAACAGAACAACAAGCTCTGAAGGTCACCGTCTGTTGCAGTCCGAGCTGCCATGTCGGCGGCGGCACGATATAGACAAACATCATTCCAAAATGCTGTCACAATAAAAACCCCACCAACAAACATCGGTTGAAAAAAAGCTACGGTAAAGACATGCTCTAAAAAAATACTACCAGCAACAAACAAATCCGGAACGGTAATTTCCCGGAGAAAACAACCACCCAAAAGTATCTCCTAAGCAAAAGCACACGTTACACCAATTTATTATTAAGGGCGATTTTCATTTGGGAAATATATACAAATGAATGTCTAACAAGATTTCTTTAGTGAGTATTTACTATTACTTCCGAAAACAATTCCGTTAAAGCAGCAATTCGGAAATAAAAAAAAGTCCCAAGTTTGACGGCTTCACCAACTGTTTTCCTGCTTATTTTTCAGAAACTGTTTCGGGAAATGTTTTTCCTAGTGATTTTAAGAGGCTTTTCTTACTTAAAATATATTTGCGGGGCTGTTTATCCCGGACCCATTTTCGTTTTCTTTTAAGTTTTTTCACAAGTGTTTCTTTCCGAAAGCAGCATTTTCTGGACCAACTGAGAATAGGAAAACATTCGAAGCGGCGGACGCCGGGTATGAAGTATTTAAAAGAATCAAGGGTTAGCCCATGGGTTCTGCTAGTTTAATATTAAATTTGATTGATTTGAAATTCAGATATTGAGAAGATCACTGCTCTTTGAAATTAATCCTAAGGTCCTTTCTTCTAAGCACCACAACGCTCAACGCCTTAAAAACCCACTATGTACAAAAAATGTACACAACACCCAAGGGACACATCGCCCATGACAGCCACAAAACCTAAAAATAGCAAGAGACACTGCACAATGTGTCCACAACGCTCAATTATTTAGTAGGTTCGTAGTGCCCACTATGAACATAACGCCCAAACTGCTACAAATCCATAAAGCTCGATGTGTCTACAAAGCCCAATTATTTTATAGGCCCCAGCGCCTAAAAAACCCTATAATGTCCACCTTCGCTCGTGTAAAATTAGTGTTGTCAATCGGAACTCATAAGGAACACAACACCGAACATTTCCGCATGTAGGGTTTGCAAATGTTCTTTGTTTAAAAAAAACAGAAGTAGTTTTTTTTGATGATGCACAATTAATTCAATGTTTTGAGAACCAATGTAATTTATGAAATTTAAAGTAAATAAGTCTTTTAATAAAAAATCGTATACTAAATTTTTATTTATTTTCAAAAACCAAAGAAGCCATATTACATGGAAATGTATATAAGCAATTTATACTAATATTATTTTACACAAATAACTGTTGTTCCGAAAAAGCAGTTATTATCCAACCCTGAGTTATTTAGTTACACTTTACACAGGATTTACTAAGACGAAATAAATTTTGAAATACACCATGGTATAAAGCAAAAATTTTGTACTGTGTCCTTCTGAGTTCTGATTTACAAGACCGATATTACACGAGCACGAGTGGGCATTATGGGCCTTTCTTGGGCGTTGTAGTCGTATTAAATAATTGAGCGTTGTGGACATAATAGGCATTATGGTCATAGCGGGAATTGTGGTTATAGTGAGAATTATGGCGCTCCTGAATAATTGAGCTTTATGGGCACTTTGAGCATTATGTCTTTAGCGATTTCTGGGCTTTC
Source organism: Ctenicera cuprea (assembly GCA_958336395.1). Lineage (NCBI taxonomy): Eukaryota > Metazoa > Arthropoda > Insecta > Coleoptera > Elateridae > Ctenicera > Ctenicera cuprea. Next base: position 27,707,387 of record OY284492.1, on the reverse strand, counting down.
TGGTCACCGTGGGTGATGTTTCCCTTTCCAGCCATTGCGCGTTGTCGATATTCTTTGGGTATTATGGGCTTTTTATAGCGTTGGGTATTGTGGTCGTTGAGCGAAGCGTCCAAGCTCCAAATTATGCACAATACGCTGTCAATATAATGGGTAATTTTGGGAACCGGGCCACTATTGCCAACTTTTTTATTTTTAAAGAAACAAAGTTGGTTAAATGAGGAGAAAAGTGTAACTTTTTCTTCTGATTACGATGGTGGAAACGAAAAAACAATTTCGCATCGCGTTTTCGAGTTATTTGTTAAAATGGCCCTTTTTTAAACACAACGCCCTATATTTTTTTGTATATTTGAATTGCAAATTTTATTCTCTTTAAAAAAGCATAAAGTCAAACTATGATTAAATTAACAAATAATGCCGTATTTTAACGTTTAATGGTTTAATAACATAATCTTAACAGCCGTGAAACAAAAGCTACTTGTTTTATGGTATAAGTCAAAATATCATTAAATTGATATGTATAAAAGTAATTATTATAGTAACTGCTTTTATTGGGCACCACTATTATCTAGACAGCCATATTTTAACTTTTATACTTTTAATAACATCATCGCCGTGAAACATAATATAGAATTTGCTTGTTTTGTTGTTTCTATTTTGACATTTAACAGTTGTGCTAACTTATTAAACTTTACTCAAAACACAATGCCGTTGTAGATCTTAATTTTTCCTTCATTGTAATTCTACCATCAAGACGGTGCACCCCCCCCCCCACAACGCTGGTATAGTAGGTATCTACTTAAACATTTAGTTGGGAACCCAATGGTTTGGAACATATGGATATGTACGTTGGCCCCCACGGTCACCTGACATGAAGCGCTAGATTTTTTTCTTTGGGGATTTCAACATGATAATATTTATTGAGATAGATACAATAGTGTAGAGAATACAATACAAATGCATTGTAAATATTCACAACGGAATGCTACGTCGAGTTTCGAATACTGTAGTTCAAGAGTTTACTGCTGTCTAGATAATGAAAGGGTCCCATTTGAACAGTTACTATAATAATTACTCTTTTACATATTAATTTAATGATATTTTGACCTATATCATAAGACAAGTAGCTTTTGTTTTACGACTGTTACGATTATGTTATTAAACCATTAAAAGTTAAAATATATATATGGCAGTATTTGTTAATTTAATCATAGTTTGACCTTATACTTCTTTAAACAAAATAAAATGTTCATTTCAAAAATATAAAAAAATACAGGGCGTTCCGTTTAAAAAAAGACACTTTCTTTATAATTGAACCAACTTTGTATCTTTAAAGATAAAAAGTTGTCCGGTTCCCACAATCACCCTGTATATGTAAATCTAAAGATTTACCATAGAATTGGCCAAGTCTCCAATACAACTAATTTTTCTAAGAGTAGTGGGCGATTGTGAGTCAATAATCTACTTCTTTTATTGAAATTTAATGGTTATTTCCAAGTCTATAAAATCTCGCAGAGTTATGAGCTTAATAGGGGTCGACACGTTGTAAAAGTAAAATAACTTATTAGGAGTTTGGTGACATGTTTTCTTTATCGCATATGCCAATGTAATAATCGCAGCTGGACAGGGTATTTCAAAAAAACACGCTATCTCTAGTAGACTTGCTGCAATTTGCTTACCTAAATTTATGGCAAAAGTTTACAAAATTCCAGGATTGACAATATATTAAAAGGGAGTAATTGGAATATAGATTGGTTCTAAAGTTTTTAATTATAAAACAAGATTTGCGTGGCAACCCTGCAAGCTGTTTATACCCAGATATTGCTACAAAAATATAATAAAATATAATAAAAACTTTTTTATGTTTAAACTAAACTTCTTATGCTTTTTGTTTTTACTTGTTCTAAGACTACCTCTACTTCAAGCATTTATTCACAGCAATAACGCCCAATAAAGTTCGAGATAGCCACTTCAAAAAGAAAGCAATGAGACATTTATTAACATTTAAAGAGCTTTGCTAGTTCGTTTAGATACAGTTTAAATGTGCTGTTTTCTCATAGAAGTGTTTCCTGATAAACTTAAGTCAAAAATACGCCAACCAACCCACACATCCATTTTCGTAGTTCCTTTAATTGTATATTATACAGGGTGGGCCAGGGTATTTAAAGTTGTGGTTGACGTTGATATGGGGAGTCCTACCCATTATAAATTACTTGCTTCTGGAATATTTAATTCGCTTGGACTTGCAGTTATTAAACATCACAATTGATCAGTTAATTAACGTGTAGTTTGAAGCGACTCGGAATTACCTTACAAATATCAAAGGCGATTGTTCGGCAAATGTTACGACGATAATTTGAGGTCTTATCCCCACAAGTTTCAATTTACGTATACAATTGCAGAATCAAAATAATGTTGCTCGTGTTAGTTTTTATAGGCAGTTTATGGAAAAGGATGAAGCAGTTTTAGATGTTTTAATCATGTCATGTTTGATCTCGATCGGTATGTGAATAAACATTTTTGATATTGGTCAGATGAAAATTCTATACAGCTGCATGAAAAGCCTCCACACAATCAAAAGAAATGTAATCGTTTGATGTGGTTTGTCAGCTTTTGCTGTTGTTTCACCATATGTTTTTAAAATCAACGAGTAGGATGTTACAGCTAATTTTAAGCGACATGGTATGTTAAAATTGTTGTCGGCAGGAGGTAGGAAAACGTGTGGTTCCAATCGAGTAAAAGCACGCACTCCAATGGTCATCCAGATCGCTCAGTTTTACTATTCTATTATCGGGATAATAATAAAAACTTGATTCTCAGATTTGAACAGCGTATCGACTGTGGCAGATGCTAATTACAATTTCTGTGTTTTAAATAACATACACACAGAAAACTGCGCTGAGAATTTTTTTTTAATTTGCTATCTGATTTTATTTAACAGGATTCTCGTTGAAACTTTATACTACCTCTATTTTGTAGCCACAGAACATGTAAACAATAGGCCGCAGTAAATGTTAGTACTCTGTGCGTCGACGTATCAAATTTAATGTCAACTTTAAGATGACAAAACATAAATCAAAAGCTATTACCAAGAGAAAAACTAAGTGCTGCTCATAGCATTAAAGAAAAAATGCGAAAATAAACAAAGCGTAAACAACATTCGCATGTAAAAGCGGGAGGCAAAATCACTTTGTCTCCCACCGAGAGGCAAAATTACTTTGTCTCCCGCTAAGCAATAATTTTCAACTTTTGGCCACAAAATAACTAGTCGAAAAGCCTACTTTCTAACAAGGTCAACGAAAAATGTTTTTCAGATATATTGCAGGTTGTCTTCGGCGGCCATTCCATAGGTGCTGCAAAACAGCCACTTTGAAATTAATTTTACGAAACAATAATATTGTCCTCTATTAATTTTAAAACAAAGAGTAAATTTTTAAGGTGTCCGGAAAGGTTTAAATTCACAAAATATCACTCGCGAGCTGCTAGACGGACAAACACGAAACCCCTTCGGCCTAGTACACCACGTGACTGTTGCAACTTTAACTAAGAGACTGTTGTACTCTCTAAGTATCTACATCATCAACTAATTGATAAGGAATATGCCATGTAAGTAGTTTGCAATTTAAGCCTACCAGCGGAGCTGCAAACTCAGTAAGGCTTTACCATCCGATTGACGCGGAAGATACGGCGGCGTTAACGTAATAAGATCGATATTTTCAAGAAGTTTTACGGCTGCTATCGACAGTCATACCAACAAATTAAGCAGGAAATACATCTATCACTTGATATTGTTATTGAATTTCTTGTAAATAGGACATTTAATCGTGAAATTTACGCGCGAAATAAATGGATTTGTGGGTGTACTATTAAAAAAAATTTCCGTTTTCCATGCACTATCCTTGGGGGGCGATCATACATAGACTAGTGCGGCATTCGTGATTTAGTACACTTAAGTAACAGAATAATAGAAACAGTATACAGCACTTATTAAATCAAATTCATTTGGCTTTATTCAGAACTACTCAAGCGCAACTTGATAGTGCATAGTGGTTGAATATGAAAAAGGGCAACGTACAAGTTACCAAAACGTTAATGAAACATTATCGATACTTCTGTCGCTTCATTGTGTTGCCGCCAGGCAATATCATGACTCCAAAGGAGGAGTGATATTTAGTTTATTGTAAATAAAACAATTTTTACCTTTAACAGGTTTATTACTTTAGCCTTATACGTACTCCACCGTGTTTACACGTCACTATCAAAGGCAAGATTAAAAGTACACAGTTGGTGTTGCTATAGGAACAATAAATCTTCATAACTTGATCTTGATTTTCTATATCTGCGTTCAGATGATTTGATTTTTCATTCCAAAACGCTCAATAACGGTGAATTTAAGAGATCGATTAATGAATGATTAAAGGTACAGATTTTAAATGTTTGTGAATTTCAAATGCTTCCAGTATATTCAACTAACGTTTATCATCACAAAAGTGTAAAAATTTAAGGTGTTATTAGATGTCATTAAATGATTGTGTTCTAATAAGTGTTTAGCGTAATTGGATTTATGGGGATGTTTATACTTGTAACAACGTACGTGTTCTTTGTACCTAATATCAAAATTTCTAATTGTTTGTCCTATGTAAACCGAATTACAGTGCGAGCAATTTAATTTGTAGATGTCTGTTTTTTCTTTAGCATTAACCAAACTGTTTAAAATGTTTTTGGTTGCTTTACAAGTTATTTTACATTTATTTGATTTGTTTATAATTTGGTCAATTGTTCTGATCTATTGCCAAAATATGAAATTGACGCGTATTTCATTTTATCTGATGAAGTAGTTGGATAAATTTTAAGTTTAAGTAATTTAAAGTTAATTTATAATTTTTCTCTTTAATTGGTGTATCAATAAGTTGAGCATTATAACCATTATTGTATGCAACTTGTTTAATAATCGAAATTTTTCTATTATATTGTATTATATTATAACTAATTTTACCTAGAACCGTTAAAGCGTTATGTACCATGGACCTGTATGCTGCTAATTTATGTGTTTTATGATGACAAGAATCGTGTGGTATTGTAATGTCTGTTTGTGTAGGTTTTCTATAAACAGAATATTCAATAAATTAAAATGAACTTTAACGAAGTAAAGCTTGAACTTATAAATAAAGAAGTGATATTGCCTTGCATCAACATAATTGAGTTGGTCAATGAAAGACAAAATTACAGAAAACTTTTAATTCACGAGTGGAATTTTTTAGAATACTCCTCGAACTAAATAGTAAAACACTTAGTTGGTATAATTATTTTTCTATTTTGGTTCTTTACTGACTACTTTATGAAACTCATTTGGATTTCATTAAGCAACTCTTTAAAGAATTCAAAATTTTATTTTGTTAGGTTGGTGACAACCATGTGACAACAAAACCTTCACGCGTTATAAACATAACCTTTAAATTGTAAGTTCTAAAAATTAAGATTATTTAGCGTATTTTCCGCTACTTTGCGTAGCTCGGGTGGGGTGTAAGATAATTCTTCTTCCATCTTATCTTCAAATCTTAGGTATTTTAAAAATTAAATCACTTTCAAACACAGTTTGTCTCAATTTTAATTTGACAGTAGTTTGAATTGTTTGAAACTATTTTAAATGTCACCAACAGCCACAAAACCAAAACAAAATACAAAAAATTTTCCTATTGATTATATTTTTAAATTAAAATATAAAATAAGGTACTTTTTAACTTTTTTGGACCAAAATAGAAAAAATAGTATAAAATACACGTTTCATAAGACATTTAAGCGCACTTGTGCATTAGAAAACTCGCCGCAAGCGGCTCGTTGTCTAACTTGGACGCGTGCTCTAAAATCATGTCATGAAACTTGTTTTTTAATATACTATTGTTACTTGCTGACGTAGAAACGCGTTATTTAATTATTAACTGCAAAAATAAAAAAATTCCAAGTGGGATTGCTATGGTTACACAAGCGATAACACTGGAGCTTTCTAAAAAATGTATTATCGTGGCCAGTCAGGGTGCGATTAGTTAAGAGCCTCAAAATAAACGGCTGCTACTACGTGTTACAATGTGAGTAGAATATTCAATAGTAATACCACATAAGCTTTGAATTTATCTGTTAATTACCAATAACTCGTTGCCGATCAACGAAAAGAATGCAATTTTATCACGGAATAAAAACCCAGCGGAGCATAGCTCCGGAGGGTTTTTACTTGCGCATTTGCACGATTTAACTCGTTCTGCAGAAATTTGAGTTAATTAACCGCGATAAATTCAAACGCTTGAGTGGTATTCCACAAGATTATTTTATAAATACAGTATTAAACCAATGGCGGACTTTGTTTAACGTTGCTCCAACTGTAAATAACATACACGATTAAATATCAAAATTATCGGTTTAATTTTGGCTGTAATGTTCATCAATAATATAATCGATTGCATTAAATTTTGTGGAGCACTCGAATTGGGATTACGGGGACATGACAATCAGTGAATATTACAATTTACTTTCGGCTTAGACCGCGTCGTCATTTGGGAACTACACCCAGCATAATCAGGTAAAGACCGACCTGTAGCTACAGCAATTCACAAGCTACCTACAGTAATTTCCGAAAGCATAAGACAGGATGTATCAAGCATAATAAGAAGAGCGAAGCTCCAATATCAGGAAAAGTGAGAGAGAAGCAGTGAAGTTACTAAGAGAGAACAAAGATGTCCTCATACTTAAAGCAGATAAAGGCAATGCTACTGTTGTGATGAACACCCCAGATTATAACTTAAAAAATGGAAACACTATTGTCCGATTCCACTTACAGAAGGCTTAATTGCAATCCGCTTAACTCTCTCATCTCAAAAGTTACTGCTGCTATCAAATGATCTGATACTATTGACACTACGGAAAAACAGCGCGTCATACCTAAAAACTCTATCACCCCTCGTATAGTTTATCCAAAATACACAAGGTGGGAGTTCCACTAAGACCTATTGTGAGTGCTATCAATTCTCCTACACATGCTTTAGCAAGATACTTAGCCACTAAGCTTCGCCCACTTAGTGGCAATACAGAATCGTACGTAAGGGATTCCTGTGACTTTGCCAACAAGATCAAAAGTTTACGGCTGTGTGAAGGAGACATTTTAGTCACTTTCGACGTTGCCTCTCTTTTCACAAAAGTACCGGTAGATGGTGTGGTATAGATCCTAAGAGATAAACTACCTACAGATCTAAACCAATAAGCCAAAATATGTTTGAAAAACACCTTTTTTTAGTTGGAATGGCAACTTGTATAAACAGGTTGAAAGAGCGGCTATGGGTTCACCGCTATCACCTGTTATTGGAAACATATACATGAAAGACTTTGAAACCAAAGCTTTGGCAGCAGCTGATCTTAAACCTAAATCCTGGTTTAGATATGTAGACGATACTTTCGTCGTTTGGTCTCACGGACGCCAACCACTAGAACAATTTCTAGTACACCTAAACTCAATTCTCAATGGAAGTAGAGGAAAATGGCAGTACTCCATTCTTAGACCTACATGTCACACGTAAACCAGATGGTAGCTTGGGGCACGCAGTTTACAGAAAGAAAACACATACAAATAGGTATTTAAATGCAAATTCGCATCATCACCCGATGCAGAAAGCAACTGTGCTAAAAACTCTAACAACCAGAGCAGTCCGAATATGAGATGCACAACACCTACAACAAAAGAAATCTCACCTCTTGATGTCGTTACAACAAAACGGTTATACAGCCACATAAATTCATAGCTCAATCTGCAATGCGGAACAGCATAAGGCTAAGGAGGAACTGGCACCTCCGGAAGGCTTAGCTTTTCTACCTTACAGTAAAGGCATTACTGATAAGATTGGGCATGTCCTTAGAAGGTACAGCATAAAGACAGTCTTTAGGACTAATGAAACTTTGGGAAATGGTTTCAGATCTGCAAAGGATCAAATATCATACTTAAAATCAGCCGGGATCTACAACATCCCTTGTTCTTGTGGCTCAAACTACATCGGACAAACTGGTCGTTCCATTGAGTTAAGATTGCGAGAGCACAAAGGGATTGCAAACACAAACGCATCATAAAATCTGCGGTGGCTGAACAAACTGGTTTAACTGGACATAAGATGGACTTTGACAATGCTCGGTTACTCCCCAGAGTACCTCATTACTTCCCTCACATCATACGTGAAGCAATTGAAGTTGAGAAACAACCTAACAACATAAACAGGGAGCAGGGTGGATGGTTTTAGACTTAGTAAAACTTGGACTGCGATAGTTTATCCTCTGAGGACTCCTAAGCATAATCGATCTCACGATCACGATCCACCGGATCCGTCTTTGCCCAACGTGGACAGCCAACCAAAACTCGTTCTGCCCGACTGGCTCAACGAGGTTTAAATACCTCCGCTTCCCGGATTTATATGAATTCAGTGTTTTATTCACTCTGAAGATGAAAGCTGCAATGTCTTGCGCAATGTTAGTTTGTATGGGTTCACAAACAGCTAACAGGCATAAGCCGATTAAGTATTATTGTCCTGGCAAGCAAAATACATTAAGATCAAATCCTTGTCCGCCCCAAGGTTTAAATAAGCTAAGCACACGGCCCTGTTTAGGCAGGCAGTGCCTACGAACAAATATTGCTTAGACTTCTAGAGCAAATTTTTGTAAAGGCAGACAAGCTACAGGTCGGTCCTTACCTAATTATGCTGGGTGTAGTTCCCAAATGACTTCGCGGTCTAAGCTGAAAGTAAATTGTAATATTGACAGTTCGAGAAACCGCGAAGGCCTCAAAGGATATACATGACAATCAGTTACTTCTGATTAATACGGAGAAAAATTAATCATTTATTGAAAACATGTTTATAGTTAAAAATAATATAATTTTAAACCCTAAACGGCGCAATGGTTAAAAAAAAATTAGAGAAAAAATATGCAACAATACGGAGAGCATAGACAATTTCCTAATAAGTTAATGAAGAAAAAATGATTACCACTCTATAAACTCATGCAGAGTAGGAACAAATAGAATCATTTGTTTTTGATCTTAACTACAGCTAAGTAAAAAACTTTATAGTGGAAAATATTGTTTGGTTTCAAAAACTTGCGCAGAAGGCAAAAGAAATCAAGTTAAAAGGTCAGAAACATAATCACTTTATAATTTATTGTACTTTCTAATATTACCTGTTGGAATGCACCAAAATTGTAAAACGATCTCATGAATTAATTTAGCGAAGCTCTAAAACATATCTGGTGATCACTAGCTAGGTATCCAAAACACTGCAGCTTACCTGTAACAAAAAAGAAACGTATTAGCATTCAGTATTAATATCTGGTAGTACATACAAGTTTCCTCATGTATATAAAAACAGGTCGTCTAGTCTTATATTTGGAGAAAAACAACATATGAAGTTTATTCACTGTGTGATAGTCAATATACGAATTTCTTCTAAAAAAAAAAGGTACATTTATGGCAAGCATTTTCCATCTAAAAAAATAATCTCATATGTGTTTTACGCATATCAAGTGTAGCCGATTTACATAAGCGCGATTTTTCTATCATTCCCCCATGTCCCCCTCGGCCGGCACCTTTATTTTTTCTTCTTTTCGAAAATGTACGAACTTTGCTCCAAACTCTGTACGAGGGAGTTAAATGACAATAGGAATGACATATTAGAGACAAAAACCTTCTGACAGCTTCGCTTTTGGTCGCTTGCTAGGACACTTTCTAATTGCATAATCCATCAAACAAACAAACTGAAAAGTCTATTTTAAAAATTCAACGAATACAAATTGTATGCAATTAGAAAAACAAAAATCTTAAAATTTTGAAAATAAAAACATTTTTGGATAATTTTGGGTTTGATAATGTTATGTTTTGTTTTTGAAATTTGTGGAATTACAAAATTTAAAAAAATCATTATTCAGTATTTTACATAATCTAAATTTTGAAAATATTTTATAAATATCTAAAAATCCGAATTACAAAATAATTGACAATTATTGTTTAAACTTACCTTGGAAAATATTCAAAATTTCAAATGTTTTAGATGCAAAATTGTCCAAAATTGTTCTTCTAAAATTTTGAAAACTTTTAATCGTTTCTATATTTTCTATATTTTATTGAAAAATAGGACACTCCGTAAGATATGTACACATGCATACACATGCAGTCAATAAATAGGCCACAATTTCACACGACCCTTTATTGGCCCAAATATTTATTTTAAATTGGGGGGTAGCGTAGCACACGGATTCCACTAGTCTATACTATATTAAATCCGGAATTGTCTTAACTTTTGGTGTAAGCCACGGGTTCAGCTAGATATTGTTATGCATGGCATAACTAATCTTCAATAAAATTTACAGAAAAACCCACTAGCCAAAAACCGTTCTGTCAGTTCCATTGACCAAAATTTTCGTTGTGTATTAGTCTACTACAGAAAATATTAGTTTAACACAACTTACATTTCTCTGCGGTAAAGTATTTCTGATAGCGGATCGCGGTATTATGATAACAAAGATTATATAAATTTGCTTAATATTTCGGGAGGTACTTACGTCAGAAACACAGATTCAATGAACAGCAACTGAATGCCCGTTATACGATTTTATGGTATTCCACAATCTCTAGAAACATCCGCATATCACACGTACTTCCCTTGCACCTTCTCGGGGCTTTCCTTGAATTTACCGGACTTCCCTTGGACTACCCCGACTTTCCTTGGACTTCCCCCCGATTTCCCCTGAACTCCCCGACTTCCCTTGGACTTCCCCAACTTTCCTCGGATTTCTTCGACTTTCCTTGCACTTCCCCTACTTTCCCTGGACTTCCCCGAGACCTCCTCTAACGTATACACCAGACTTTTCCTGCGGTTTATCCCTCGGTTTTGATACATTCATATGATAAAATAATATGTCACTACAAAACGTTACGACTGAAAACTTTTCAATATTACAAACTTTTAATAGAATATTTACAGATAACAAAAATTTAAAAAAAATATTTGTAATGAAACAATTAATTAATTTTTATTTTCGCTACGCATTTTTCGAAATAATGAAATCAAAACGAGACAGTCGTTTAGATCAGCGGTTCCAATTTATATTTAGTTATAGACCACTTTAAAATTTCACCAAAAAGCTACGGAATACCCTTAAAAATTCTGCATTTTTTTAGCTTATAGTATGCATATTTCATGAGATCCTTTAACCAAAGGTACAACAAGAAAAATGTAACATATTTGAGTTACGTGGATATACATTTTAATGAAATAAATAGAAATAGTTTAATTTTTAGTCTTATATTATTATATATGTAAATCAGATAAAGGTTTCTTTAAAAATAAAGTATTTGTACATTAATGACCAACAAGAAGCAACAAAACATAATGCAAATTTATACAGCACAATAGGTTTCTACATCAGTGCGCCACACTGTACTTACTATAATACATATATTTGCTTTGTATGTTTACATAACCCACTCTATATTTACGTTTATACATGTTGGATGTTAATATATACACGTTCTCTTATTAATAAGTTTAATAAGTTTCATTATAACCCGATGGTCTGTCACAGAACAGTGAACAGTTGCTTTCGGCTTGTTATATGTTATGCTTTATTCTAGGGGACAAAAATGAACACTTTATCAATTTATAATTTACAATATTTACTATTACAAGTTTAATTTATTGTACTATTAAAAGTTTCGGTTCTTTATAAACATTTATTACCTGAACATGAAAGGTTGTTACAATTTCAAAAATGGGCAAGATAGGTCGTTGGTAGTTTCCCATACCTATTACGTGTATAATATAATATTCTCGCGCCAATAAATAACTAAAACACATTATTTTAATAAAAATTTAAGAAAAAAATAAAAATTAGTAAGGCCCCAGCGGGAATTTCAACTTGCGGTAGCCTGTACGATAGGTCTCCGTACCGTAACGGTACGCAAAGTAGCAGCGAATAAACTGCACGAAAGCAAGGTAAGCGCACTACGGCTAATTAGGTACAAATTGCGCTTCAGATATGGGATCAAAAATTGCTATGAATGCTTTATATGAAGAGTTATCAAATATATGCAAAGAATGATAAATATTCTTTTTTAACTAGAGCTCATTCATAGGCGTAGTTAAAACATCATAATTTCTGAAAACGCATTGTTGATATTAAAAAGCATCGTTTTTATCGTATAGCTGTAGAGGAAGGTATTGTGCTCGTCAGGTTGGATTTGGAGCAAATGCGTTCATTCAGCAAAGGTTTTTTTCGCTCTTAGAACTTTGATGCAAAACATTTTTAACCTAAACAGTTTGACTAATAAGCAGGTTTTAGGACCTTGGGAGGCTGATAAAACAGACGCTGCAGAGGTGTCTGTGTGTATCTGTCTTTCTGTCTGTGTGTCTATATATGTGTTATTATACACTTTACAACTCAGACGCCCTAACGTAGAAAATCCAAATTTAACTCAAAGACTTTTAACTGCAATGAAATGACACCGCAAGAAAATGAGGTTAGTTCGCCAAAAAGAAAAGAACAGAAGGAAGAGGTCAAAATATATGCGTTCGAAAAAGAACCTTATATTCGTGTTCTACGCATGTCAAATAGGAATTTAAAGAAGAAAATGGTGCATATATTGATAACGTAGAAGCTGCTGTTACAAATGATTCACAAAGTTTTTGGTCTCTTATTCAGACAAAGAAAAATAAAAGTCTAGTATTCCTGGGAAAAGCTTTTGATTGTGTGAATCGCATTTTTGGTGACATACTTAAAGGACAGGCAACAAATTGTATCCTACAATGGATGTCAATCGGACGTTCCAGCATCATGTGGCTCTCGAGAGTACAATTTAGGACCCCTTCATTTCTTACTGTTCATCGGCAATCTCAACTGTGTTGTTCAATGTGAATGTCTTTCCTACGCCAATGACTTAAAGTTGAAGACAGGAATGATTGTATTAAGTTTCAGAAAGATCTAAATAAGCTACAAAGATGGTGTGAACTAAATCAATTGCATCTTAACATCTCTAATTGCAAAATCTTATCATTTATTAAAAAAATATAAATATTAATTTTCAATATACAATAAACGGAGTACAGTACTGTTAAAGACCTGTCTATTACTTTCGATAGTCAACTTACTTTTTCAATACACATCAATATAAACATAACTGAAAGCTTGAAATCCTACGGTTTTATATTTAGAAACTGTAAATAATGTAGGTGTTTAAGTAATTTAAAAATTGTATGCTACTCATTGGTCAGAGTCAAACCTTTTATATGGCGCCCTCGATTAAAACTTCTATTATCTCACTCATGCACTGGCAATAGAACGATTACAGAAAAAAATTCTGAAGTTTCAAAAAAGAAAGGGTGTATCTACCTACCGGCACTAATTACTTTTCCTTATTAGAAAAGTTTTAACTTTAAGGTCTCTCATGTAGAAGAACATGTATGACACTTACTTTTCTGTACAATAATTTGTGTAATAATAGGAATGATCGTCCTGTACTAGTACAACAATTAAAAAATATTGCACCAAGGATTTAATTCAGACAAGGGTTTATATTTTATTGTTCTTAAATCCCCTATGTATAATATGTGTAAATATTTCAATAAAATAAGTAATCTCTTTTGTTTGTATACATATACTTTTAGAGTACCGCAAATATAAAGAGAAAGACGTTGAATGAAAATGAAGAAATATAAAATTATGAACAGCTTCACGAAGTGGTTTCAAAATTATTTGCGCGAATATCAAATTTGATGTTTTCCAAATTTTCTAGTGTAAGAATTGGAAATTTTGAAACGCAAGCTACACGTTATTTGCATGTTGCATAGTGATAAAGACGATATAGCTTAAGCTGGCTTCTTTCTGTTTCTGAACAGACGAGTTTCATTTTGTGATTTCTGCTATTTAATGTGTATTTGATTTTCGTTTACAAACACTACAATATTTGCATTTATTAGTGTTTTCCATATACATAAAATAGTTTCTGTTAAATACTTAACCATCAGCTTCTTGTAAAATAATAAGATAAAGAATGAAAATGCTTACTTAAACAAATCGTCTTATTTCATAAAGGAAACTACAAAGAAACGACAAAGGAAGTAATTGCCGAATTAAAAATAAAACAAAAAGGCAAACTAAAAAGTATTAGCCGGTAGCGTCACTAAACCTTATTCATTTACAAATAGGGTTGTAAAAAAGATTAGCTTTTATGTATAAAGATAGCATTGGCATTGTCCGGAAAATTTCAAATCATCAGATAATTTTTTCTCTATTACGAAAACAGGATATATCCCCATTTACACATTTGTCTCTTCGGAAATTACAAAAAACCCTTGGAATTAGTTAAAAGCTAGCAATTACCTCTACAAAATGAGGTTCCATTTCATTTGGGAAAAGACGACCTCGCAATGACCCGTTAATAGTTTTTGATGCCCATAAGCGTGGAGAATTCAAACGTAATTCATTTCAATTAACAGTCGAGATGTGAAACCCTTTTTTTGCTCGACATTACATTTGAAGCTGAAACATTTTGCATTGGCAAACATATTTCTTACGAAAGGTTTTACGTTAATTTGACAGTATGATTTGAGTATATTAATGTACGCATTTTGCATTGTCGGAATTAAAAAAAGTAATACAACTTTACAAAAGTGCTCTTTAACAATGCGTTTTACAGTTCTCTAAAACAAATCTTTAGTTTCTGAATGGTTATACCAAAGCCTGCCGGTTTATGTCCTCATGCAAAATTCAGAGATAAACAAACGTGTTCGTCCCTTAGGACAAGTTTTAAAGCAGCAAAATATTTTCGTTTATAGTGCATCACATGTTACACTGTGACATTCTGCTAATGAAAAACTGTGGAAAAAATTCCATGTCACTTTTAGGAGAAACGATTACCCAAAGGAAGAATAAATTTATTTGACAACGCCCCACAGGAAAAAATAATTAGGGATAACGCAGCCAAATTATGCTGAAAAAATTAGACAAAAGAATAGCTGAACGTTGTAACGTTGCTGGCTTATCAGGACGATTTTGTAGAGGTACAGAAAACCACTTACAAGCGTTTTAACTTTAGTGATACTAAAATGCCCCAAAGCTTTGTTGCAATCTCAATGGTTTGAAGTTGGTAAAGAGATTTATTCCAAGAAACGAATAGGTGTACATCAAACAAAATGCCCATGAATTTCAGATAGCATTTTCATTGTCCCGCATTTACAATATATCCATTGATTATTATGTTTATTATAGATTTACAATAAAAAAATTTATTTCCTTTAAACTTGAAACTGAAATTATAAATACGTAATAAAATATACTTTAAAATGTGTTCAATTAGAAACTTGTTTTGATATGTTATCTTCCTATTTTAAACTATATTTCTTGTACACAAACTCTTCATTTAGTTAGTTATTTAAATTAACATACGTATCTAGTATTATATAATTAATTAGTAGGTAGTAGTACACTGGTGTTCCAGCCAAAACTCCTCTGCCTTATACGTTTTTTATTTTAAGAAAGACGGTTTTAAAATTAAATAAAATGCTTAAAATGTACACCATCTTTTAAATTACGCCATTTTGAAATTAGGTTATTTCGTTTTGTTTTTCAAATAGGACCTATATGTATTTTTAAACATGTCGATGATAAGATAATTTTTTGTACAGTTTTGCATGCTTGCATAAGCAATTTTTCGAAAAAATATCGATATTTCTGAAATCGTTAAAATATTATAAATGAAAATAAAAAGAAATTCTTTGTATTATTATCATTAGTAGTCTGTTTCAATTAATCTAGTAAAAAATCATTTATTAAAATGATTTATAACAACAGTATTATGCTATAAATTGGTTAACAATCCATTAAAACAACATTAAATAACTGAAAATCAGTAGCCTAACTTCCCACGAAATCCTGTCATAAACTACCTCATAGTTTAATGTAATGTTGTTCAAAAGATTGCAAACTAATTTGTAGTACATAGATATAATACCATCATTGTAAATGACGTTAAGAATGAATTTTAACTAAATTAATTCAGACTAATAAACGTTTCTTATAATCCATCAATAAAAATGCTAAATTTTGTAGGTATCACCTAGCAACGTGATTTTCACAGTAAAAACAGGAGCTACTACCTTTTATGTCCGAGTAAAGGTTTATATTCCTTTTCTAAAATATTGAAATAAGTTTGGAAATTAGACGGTTTTCGAAAAATAATAAGTACGTCAAAACACTAAACCTAAAATGAGTGATAATAAAACCTGTTTTGGTGGTGCTTCTGAAAAACCAATTGTAAATGCAGTTGTAAATAGTGTGGCGAAATCCACTCTTCACTGAAGAAGTTCGATTTGGAACTTAATTACGAATGGAGGATCTAAATTATACAAGTCAAAATGGCGGATTCCATAAGGATGAATTAATTTCATAAGTTATCTGATTTAAAGCAATAAAACTGATAAGCAACAGTATGATAAAAAACATGTCAAAACTAGGGACGTGCACCTAACCGTAGCCAAAAACTGAAAAACAACGCAAAATTCTCTGCGTTGCAATCGAAATGGTTGCGCAACGGGTTGGCCGCCAAAACAATTATTTATATTGCCAAGCAATAGAAAATTAATAGGCCAAAATGTTCTTCAATGTGAACTAATTTTAGTTATGCGAACTGAGAAGAATGAATTAAACCTAATACATAAATTATTTACAAATAAAAGGTTCCTGCATCCCTTTTCTTTAATATTAGTTAATCTTGAGGACTAAGAAGGTGCGAATGCGATTATACAAATAAGTTGTATCGTTTAAACAAAAATTGACTCCAACTTTCGAGTTGACATTCATGGTGATGCGGTAGTAGTATGACAACTGAATTCTAATAAAACCGAATTTCCTATTAGTGTTGTACATGTATACTTGTATAGTTATGTGTTCTTGTGTAGATAATAGAATGCTACCGGGTGTGCATTGAAATTATCTGTACAGAATGGAATAAATAGCAAAAATCTCATATTTATATGTTCTACAGGCTTCGCCACTCATCCCATCAAACTGTTCTGAGGTTTATTCAGGCTGCTTACAAGCTATTTACTCCAGTATTTTTAAATATTTCTCCAGAGTCTATGTATTAAATCCGGATGCCCTCCGCCTGTGTTACCATTTATTTGTGAGGAGCTCCCTCTACTACAATCCACACACTTACGAGTCCATTATATAAAGCACATATTCCTTTGTACAGTGGACCGATACAGTTTTCGATGCAGATTAGCTTCTTTTCATTCAACCCTTATTAATAAAGTTGATTATCGTACTACCTATCATATACAACAAAACATATAAAAACAGTGAGAGGTTTCGGCGTATGTTCCAACACGTATTCGTACAGATATAGCAAGCTGAAGGCGTAAATAGAACAAAGAACTGGATGTATCTGTGCAAATGTGAATGCCTACAGAAACCATAAATATCACCAAAGCGTGTAGCTCTAAAGCTAGACGAAGAGGAGAAATAAGTGAAAAAAATTTCCAAACTTGAGAAAAAAGACGAACTTCGAATTAAAAGAGATTACGCGTTACCCGCTCGTTACTAGATCCGATAAAGAAGTGAGAGAGTAATGTGGACCGGACATGAGATTAGAAGTGAAAATAATACAGACATAAAACCATAAAGAACATGTACACAACGCAACTACTGGAAGAAAATCACCGAGCAGACTCCGGCGATGTCTAAGAATTTTACTGATAGTATAAACCTAAGAAGAATAAACGATGAGAACAGTGAACGAAATAGTCTAAGTTCGGAGAAAGTAGTAAGGCATAGCAAGAAACGTCAAAACTCCACAATAATGTACAGCCTCAGTAGTACACAAGTAACAATATGAAATGCTAAATAATAACGCACATTTTAGACATTTTTGTGCATATCAATCCGTACTTTACTTATAAACAACGATTCTGTAATTCTCTGTTACGTGTAGACGTCGGTCGTTTGCAGAAGCCTTTAATTATTTATGTGTTTTAGTTTGCAGTTTTAAATAATTAAAACGCCGCTTCGGAACAAACTCATCGAAGCTTTCGCCAACTTCGTTTCTTAAACAAAAAGTCTTTCAACAAAAGTTTGCTTGAAATTTTGGTAGAATAGACAATTGTGACATAGAAATTTTACGTGACTGCTGAACGGAAATACAGAAGTGCATTATATGCGATTCACTGCTGCACGTGAACCAAAATTTTGTCATTCTAAAATATATTACGTTGCAGAAACAAAAAGTTTATTTCATAAATTTATAACTTTACCACCCACGTAGATTAACGAATAGAGATTACAGAAGTGCATTCATAGGCGCCCACTGCGGATGCTCGAGCATCCCTGAGAGCTGAATCAGATGCACTGAGCACCTCTAAGAAAAACGGCAATCTTTAACATTGTTGAAATCTGTAGAATTATACAGAATTGCCACATTTATTTATAAATTCCTAAATTAAAACAACAATTCTGATTTACCTAATCAATATCAATGATTATTCTACTCATAATATATTGACCAATTACTATGTTGCATTTGCCGTGTTCGCAGTCAGTACAAAAATTTTAACCGGATATTTTTAACGTACAAAATTGTATCGCCAATATACTATAACTACTCACTTGTTTTGTTTGCTAGTTTTTAACTCTAACCTAGTCGTGCGAGGGTCAATTTGACCCCCAGGGAATCAAAGTGTTGTTGTTTCAAAGTTTAATTTAATTTTTTCAACTTTTAGGTACCTTTCTAAAATGCCTCTTACTTTGAGGTCACGATTGTAAACCAAAATTATTGCCAGTTTGTTCACAATTGGGACTTTTTAGCTGGTAGGCAGGTTTCACCCCTACGTGCCTATTTACGTTGCGTTTTCGCTCACACAGTCGTATATAAGTAGAATAATACACCCGACAATTACATATTTTTCAATTTGTTTAAATTTTTGATAATATGTATCAATCAGAAACCTTAATTTATTGTAATAATTTTATGCAAGTGGAACCCGTGGGCTATGCCCGACTTTTTCTGTTAAATAGTAAATAAGCTGCTTAAGTTGGTAGTGTAGCGGACCGTAGATTGATGTCCTAGTTTGATGAGTTTTATATAGAAATTTCTTTAATTTTATAAAAATTGCTTTTGGCAAATTTGTTCGCAAAAAGTAGGGTGGGAGGATAAAGTTAACCCCCGCCAAGTACTGCTGCACCTAAAAATTAAGTTCTGAATTTTATTCTATCATTACACTTCTTAAACAGATCCTTTTTATTTATTTTTTGTCTCCCGTTTACTAAAGAGACGAGCATGAATTTACGTTTTTCAAAAATTCATAGAAGGCGTCACAGAGAAATTATTGGACTGAGACACACAACAAATTACTAGCTGTATAATCTTGCAAAGTTTAAAAAGCAATTGTATTTGCAGTTTTTCACCAATGGTTTTTTGACGATGTCTAAAATTTTGAAAATATTTTCACTTCACAAATTTCGTTTGTATAAAAATTCTAGTAACATTGTATTTCTCTACAGCTATTGGTAATACCAAATATAATCCGGAACTACCAATTCGTTTTTGAGTAAATAAGCGTTAGATCCGAAAACTTAAAAAAATCGCAGCAGCCGCCATTTTGAAGCTAGAGTGCTTCAAAGAAAACTTTTAATTTGTTATAATTAGAGTTGGGCAAATGCATATTTGCTTTTTTTCCTATTGATCATAAAATGTTAATTTTTCGTATATACACGTTCGTGATGTTTAGAGTCATAAAAAGTAAATTTTATTTTGCATATTTGGCATATATTACAACTTTACGGCATACGGCATATATTAGTGCATACTTTAGCTTTTAATGGAATGAAAATGCATATTCTAGCAAAAAAATATTAAATTTCAAATAAATTATCAAATAAAATATTCGTAGTTTTTAGAAGAAATTGTACAATTTCTTCTAGTGAAACCACATGAACCCTAGACTTGCACTTTCTAAATTTCCAAGTAGGGGTAGAAGAAATAAAGGATTAACTGACAAAGGTTGTATTATTTGGGTAGGTCTTATTCCTTAGGTACAAATTTCTTTGAAAATAATATTTGGAAATTTTTCTTATACTTATTCTTAGAAATAGTTATTTATAATTTTAGTGCTTGACTAGTTCATTTGTTGCCTTGACAGAGAGCTGGAAAGTGTAATTGTCCAGTCTATACCCTGAAAATGCCTAAAGTTGCTAGTTCAAAAAACGATTTAATTAAGAAGTGGTTGAAGCCGTATACATGTTTTAAATACGGTGGAAGTGCGTCATCTGTGAAAAAGAGGTATTTATCCGTTTATTTTAATTTTGAATTTAAAAAAACTGTTTACTCTGTTTAAAGTTAAAAAACTTCAAACAAGCCAAAACAGCGAGTTAAAAATTTAATACTAATTTGTTATTTTATTTTGTAATTAAGCAAACAATTTAAGAATAAAATTAGAAAGTTTTTTTTGTGATATTGCAAAGGATATGGCACGGGCCACAGGGCACATTCAATTATTTTCCTTTGTGTAAGCTGTAGTAAATTTTACTTAGATATTGTTTTTACAGATAAACGTTAATAAAAAGTTTCAACTTGATCAGCACGTAGCTACCGGTCCGCATCAAAAAAGAATAAATAATACAAACGAGCCAAAACAACAATTATTGCTGAACTGCTTAAATAAGAATGTCAACAATTTCAACGACGATTTGTGTAGAATGATGGTTTCATGCAACATTCCATTAAATAACATGGACGTTCCCGAATTTAGAAATTTCTTAGAAAAATATACAAGCATTCCAGAACGTGCATTCCATAATTATACGCAGAAAATCTTCAAAAAATAAGAAACGTTGTTTCGAATAATTGTATTTAGTTTACTGTTGACGAAACCACCGATGCTAAATTACATTTGATGCAAAACGTGCTTTAACTCATATTATAATTACTAGTGTTACCCCGTCAAAATACGACTGCAGGCATATTTGAAAATGTAAGTAAGGTTTCATATGTTACAGCTCATATGTTACAGCACCTCCTTAAATACTACATTGAGAGTGCTATTCTCTTTTGGAATTATTTGTACTTTCAAATTGTCGAACGATCGCACTCGAGACATTGCTACGTACAACTGGCCATGGCTAAATACAGGCTGGGGTAAATAAATACCAACACGATCAAGAGTTTGCCCTTGCGCTTTGTTTATAGTCATACAAAACGCAAGACGAATAGGAAATTGGCGCCTTTTGAAAGAAAAAGGAGGCGTTGTATCTGATGGCGTTAAGTCGATTCTAGGAATCAAAACTCTTTGACCCAGTCTTTCGCCAGTGATAATTTCCAAATCCGAACAATTGTCGTACATATTTCGAACAATTAATCTGGTACCATTTAAGAGCCCCTGGGAGGCATTTAGGTTTCTTAACAGCATGACAATAGCTCCAGTTTTCAATTTGAGGATATGTGGAAGCAAACCACTTAACTCTAAACTATTTAGAAATTCAATAGGAAACTGAAGAATTTCATTCTCCTCCTCCGTTATCAAATTATTTACACTGATATATGTTCTACACGTTCCGGGTATAAGGTCTATAACTTTAGAATTGATCTCATCGCATTGTTCATTTTTTGGGTCTAAAATAGCATATTTTGAAAAATTAATTACGGCATTTGGTGACACAAATTCTTTCCCAAAAATTTCAGAAACAATGTCTTCTTTCGCAATTATACTGGACGGCAAATCAATAATGGCTGAAAATGGTGATGATTCGTCATTTACGGAAGGATAATTTCCATTACCAATTTTAAGCAGAAAATTAGCAAATTCCAATTCCTCTGGTCTTGCTTGCATGTTTCTAAACAACTTAAATACCCTAAATTCTGACCATAGGGGAGAAAACTTTATGCAGTTTTGTATTATTGTTCCTCTTGAAGCATGTGGAACTACTGGTAAGACCTGCCTGAAATCTCCCCCAAGTACAACAATTTTTCCTCCAAAAGGTATGTCATTACCCATAATATCTTTCAGACGTCTGTTACGTTTTTGAAACAGATGGTGAGGTTGGTCCACTGGTAAACAATAAAATGGGTTGCACACGACTGCTCGATGCGAATGGGGGGGTTCTAATTTGGACCAATGAAATAAACAGGGCGCCAAAGACTTTAAATCAAAATTACGGTACATAAACCTCAGATAACCATAACTTACCACAAAGTCTTAAATCGGTAAGAAATAATCGTACTTACAATAAACAATAAAATATAACACATGATATCCCAAATAATCGTATAATGTTTCTACACAAGTACATTCAAGAAAAAAAAAATTAATTGCTTTAGGTTCAGACCTATCCCAAAACCGAAAACAGTTATATGGTAAGAAATGTAGATAATCTTTGATTAGGTCACCTGGATAGCAACACCTGCGAATCTTTATGCAGTTAAATGGTTCAACAAAATGGTTGAACATACGCCAAATAAAAGATAGTTATATACAAATAGCGCAATAAGGTACCTCGCGGAGAGCTCACCTGACGAAATACCCTGTATATAGGTAAAATATTTACCATGAAACCTGTAAACCGTAACATGTAATTTTAATTCGCAATGGGTTGTCCAAAAAAAAATTGTTCATGTGAAATTGTAAATAAATAAATGATTTACCTAACTGTTTTACTGTTTTAGTTTTAAGTCTCATAAATAAATGTATTAGAGTATAATCAAATACTTGACAACTGTCTATAATTCTGTACAAAAAAAAATAATATGCAGTCAGTAAAATTACTGAACACAGCTATAAATTAACAAGTTACTGAATTGAATAGTTCGGAACACTACCAAAACAAAACGTCAACAATAAACAATGAATAATTTCCAATATTTACGTTTAACTGTAAGGTTAAGTTGCAATAAACTAATTCAATTACGAGCAATATACACATCAATTATTAATGTTAAATTAAAGTGATCAATTCAAATACGTAAGTACCTTATCAAATTATATAACTAAATGTAATATAATACAGTATTTACATAACCTAAAGAAAATGTGAACCTCTCTAGGCCTAAAACGAAAAGTGACTTAACACTGGACAGTCCCACGACACGGTAGGATATTATCCCGAAGTACAAATAAAATATTAATGCCACTATCAAAACGACTACGGAATCCCGAAAGGATAATTCGGTAAATATGGTAAACTTTGACTGACCTGAACCCAAGTGTAATTTGTAGAAAGGATAAAGTAACCTTAGTTAACATGAGTATCTTCCTCTGCAGGTCCTGATCCTTGATTGTCACTGAGTTCGTCTCGGAAGGAAGGCACGAATGATCGTAAAACAGCAATGGCCTCGGAATACGCTTCCTAGATTGACGTAACTGATTCCAGTTCGGAGGTAGATGTTTGCCAGATACTAGGATTAACAGTAACAGTAGCACAAGTTAACTTATCGGTTTGCTTGGTGAATTCTGCAACAGGTGGTCTAAGATCGGAACGGTGGTCTCGGAGGGTAGACACGATTGGTCGTAAACAAAATGGCCTAAGAGTACAGCTTCCTTAATTGACACACGTTCCCAATCTGGTTGTCGCAGCTTCCAAATCTCAAGTAGTCGAAGTGCAGCACTAAATTTCCCAGCGCAAAATTACCAACTTAAGCGGAGGACCAAATAGGTAATTCAGCTTCAGGTATTATCCAATAACGAAAATAGCAATAGTGATAGCGACAATAGTAAGTAATACTGATAGTAGTAATAATAGCCTACAAAAGAAAACAGGACATAACAAAGTTTTCTACCGAACTAACAAAAATTTAAAACATACCAAGATGGAGGTGGCTATGAAAAGCGAGTTTCCCAGGAATATTTGCTTTTTATCCTTGAAAATTGTTCAAGATATCAAAAATATAGTATAACGCACAATCCACTAATTATATTTTTGATTTGTTACACAAGATGTCCAATTAAATCCCAAATAATTTCAGATTATAACTTTTACTTTTGGAACACCTGCTTCTCTCAAATTCTCCAGGAAAAAGGGACGAAAAATGAACCACAGGAAAAAGGCCTTATCTCCCCCAAAATCCTACACCAATCGAAAACCAGAATTCATAAAATTGAGTGCCAAAAAAATTTGAATACAGAAGAAATTACAAGCCATCGTACAACACTTTGAGGAACTACCAAAAGAAGAATAATTTTCACCAACATTACAGAACTCTATATTATTAACACTTAAATTTAACTATCTATATTAACAACTGCATATAAAGTTCTAAATTAAGCTATCTATAGTGACAAACCACATATAAACTGTAATACAAAATTTAACCGTAACAGATTCTTCCCCCACTAAAAAAAAAATATTATACATAGATTGCTAACAAAATATATAACAAAAGAAAATCTTGCAATCATAATATTCAGTGTTGTTGTCATCGTTGAAAGTTCAATCGGCCAGTTCTTCATTGACGTCCGGTGGATGTTCTTTGATGTCTTTCACATGCCAAACCCCTTTGGATTTACGGTGCTCGTCCATTAGTTCATAAGTAACGGGTGATATCTTACGCTTGACGGTAAACGGTCCTACGTATCGAGGTGCTAGCTTGGCAGTAAAATGTTTAGTTGCGTCGGATAAACAAAAATTGCGACGATAGACTTTAGTTCCTACTTCAAATTCTACAGCTCTTCTTCTTAAATCGTACCGATGTTTAGCCTTAGCATGTGCCACAGATAGTCGCTTTTTAATTTCAGTAAAAATATGTTTAAATTCTTTTTCACGATCGGTTGGTTCCGTTGTTTCTGTTTCAGGTATTAATTTCTTAGTATGTTGGTCACCAGTAAGGATGTGTTCCCGACCAAAATTAGCAAAGAAAGGAGTGATGCCGGTTGCCTCATGAGTGGATGTTCTTAATGCACAAGCCACTTTGGGTAAATATTGTTCCCATTTTTTATGATTGTCTGTAACGTAAGCAGCTAACATCGTTTTCACACTTCGATTAACTCGTTCGACCGGATTAGCCTGCGGATGATAGTAAGGGGTATAACTAATATGCACTTTATATTCTTTGCAGATATTGATAAACTCATGTGCACGAAACTGAACACCATTGTCGCAAATAATTCTTTGCGGAGTTCCATAAACCAGAAAGACTTGTTCTTCAATAGATGTTGTTACGGCAGTAGCTGTTGCATTACGTAAAGGAATCAATAACACATATTTGGTAAGATAATCTGAAATGGCTAAAATATAATTATATCCTCTTCTAGATCGAGGTAAAGGGCCACAAAGGTCGACGCAAATTACTTGCCATGGCCGCGAGACTTCTGGTTGGTTACCCATTTGTCCCGAAGGTTTTCGTTGATCGGATTTAGTAGCAAGGCAAGTAGCACATAGTCGAATGTATCGAGTTATATCACTTCGCATCTTCGGCCAGTAATAGCGTGCACTTAAACGTTTAAAGGTCTTGAATATGCCCGCATGACACGCTTCAGTAGAATTGTGACATTGTTCCATTAGGGAACGTCGACGTTCTTTGGGTACTACTACTTTCCAAAATTCGCTTTCTTCTCTAATGCCGGGAAAAGAACATTTTACATATTTAAAAAGTTCATTGTTGTTAATGCGCCATTGAGGATAACGTAACGGTTGTAGTTCGACTAATTTATACATGTTTAGGTACCATCTATCTTTGACTGGTAACGTCTCTATCTCCACTGGATTATCTACTACGTTGACTTCTGGTACTGAGCGAGATAGCAAATCAGGTACGATGTGTTCTACACCTTTTCTATGGACGATTGTAAAATCGTATTGCTGAAGTCTTAAGATCCATCTCGTTAGTCTTCCCGTTGGCTCTTTAAGATTGTGCAGCCAAACCAGAGAATAGTGGTCAGTGACTACAGTAAATTTGTACCCTTCAAGGTAAGGTCGTAATTTCTCAATTGCCCAGATAACAGCTAGACACTCTCTTTCTGTCGTCGAATACTTTTGTTCTGCTCGACTTAATGATCTACTGATATAGCATATCACTCGTTCACCTTCTGCGTCGTTTTGTGTCAGTACGGCACCTAATCCGTATGAGGAAGCATCAGTTTGGACGAAAAATGGAAGTTCGAAATTCGGACAACTTAACACGGGAGCTGAGGATAAACAACTTTTTACGAATCTAAAGGCTTCTTCACATTCTATGCTCCAATGCCATGGTCTTTTCTTTTGAAGTAAAGCACTTAACGGTGATATAACTGTGGAAAAATTTGGTATGAAGCGCCGATACCATGAGGCAGTTCCGATTATACGTCGGACTTCCCCTACGTTTTTCGGAGTTGGAATTTCCACAATAGCTCTGACCTTGTCTGGGTCGACATGTAAACCTAAACCATCAACGACAAACCCCAAATATCTTAGTTGTGAGCGACATAAACAACATTTTTCTCTTGACAAAGTTAAACCGGCTTGTAATAAACGTTTAAAAATCTCTTCCAGGACCGAAATATGGGTCTCAAAGTCTTCTGTAACGATGATCACGTCATCCAAGTATACGAACACATGTGGTTCCAATTCTGGGCCTAAAATCTGATCGATTAGGCGCTGCCATGTTGCAGGACTATTCGATAGGCCGAAAGACATTCTCTTAAACTGATAAAGTCCACGACCAGGTATGGAGAAAGCCGTATATCTCCTAGAATCTTTAGCGACAGGAACTTGCCAATATGCTGATTTTACATCCAATGAGCTCAGATATTGTGCATTACGCAGGCGATCTAGAATAGTAGAAATGAATGGAAGTGGATAGGCATCTTTACGAGTCACTTTATTTAGTTGACGATAGTCAACACAGAAACGATAAGTACCATCTTTCTTCGGTACCATGAGTACTGGCGAACACCAATCAGATTTTGATGGTTCAATGATGTCATCCTTTAGCATCTTTTGTACTTCTTCATCAATTTTTGCTTGAATTACGGGAGATACTCGATATGCCCGCTGCTTGATGGGCTCTGCATTGGTAAGAATTTTGTGTTCCACTAGCTTGGTACGCCCTAATTGACTGCTCATTTGACGAAAATACTTTTCAGATAATTTTTCAAGTTCTTCTTGTTGAGCTGTGGTAAGGAAGTCTTGAGCTACCACTGCATTAATCTCAGGTAAGAGTGTCGCTATCAAAGGACCAACATTTACGTTTCAGATCTGGGATTATTCCCATGACGAGCCAGAAATCTATTCCCAATATGAGGGTATGCGGAAGTTCCGGAATAACCAGGACAGGTATGCTTTTGACCCTGTCTTCTAATTGGATTGGTAACATAGTGGTTCCTATAACTTCACAGGTTTGACTGTTTGCAACTGTACATGTTCTGACAGATGAGGAAAGAATTTTTATTCCTAATCGTTTTAATAATTTCCAACCAGGATCACCCAAGATCGTGCGTGAAGCTCCGGTATCTAGAAGTCCTTTAATTGGTATTCCCAAGATATCTACAGTAAGATAAGGTCGATCATCACCGTGGCAGTGATCAAAAACATAGTTGAGTACAGGCATAAGGTTTGCTATTTGATTATCAGCTTTGTTGCAGGATAAATCGACCGATGATGTCCTAGTAGAGCGCAAGTCTCGGTCGTCTATTGCACTCTCCGCTCGTTTCCCGAACACTTTGGACAGGTGCGGCAGGTAAAATCTGGTTTTCCACAACGGTAGCAGTGTACAGTCTTCGTAGCAAGGCATTGGCTTGATCGATGTCCGGTTGCACGGCAATTCCAACATGTGATAGATGATATCTCAACTTTATTTGATACTGGTGTAGTAGATTCAGTAGCTTCATTGAAGTTTATCAGTGACGATTGGTCTTCAAGAGCGAAAACTTGAGGTTTTCCTACTCGTTTCCGAACACCTAAGTCTGGTTCTAACAGCTGACTTGGCTGTAACAAGGGCTGTTTAAATTTCTTGGAAGCTATTTGCGCATCCTCAATCGTTCGGCAAACTCGGATTAGTTCTGCTAGTGAATAAACAGAATGTAGCGCCAATTGGGTAGTAAGATAGGGCTGAAGATTTCTTCGTATTATCTGCAAACGAGTTACTTCGTTTGGACATTTTGGTAGACGTTGAAAAAGATTCTCCATAATGGCGATGTAGACGACAACTTTTTCTGAAGCATGCTGAGTCCTGTTGCGAATTTCGTCCCACAGAGTAGCATCATAGTCGTGAGGTAGAAAAGTACTTCGAAGTTTAGTAACCAATTCATCCCAAGTAGTAATGGATCCTCGAACTGCTCGATACCATATCAAAGCATCCCCTGTAAATATTTCCACTGCTGACTGTAGTAGTTGCTCTTTAGAGAACCCACGTGCTAAACGTAGTTCTTCCACTCTGGTCAAGAAGCTAGTCAAGCTGGAGGTCTCGCCGTCATAGTGTAAATTCCATTTGCTGACGGGAATAAAGTTGCGATAATTTGTTTGGCTTTTCCCTGAAGTAGAGGGTCGTTCAAAGGTAGGTCTTGGCTGAGTTACTGATTTATTTTCTCTTTCTGTTCTAGGTAGTGTGGTGCTGCTAAAAAGATTATTATGGTGTGGCTGTTCCTGAATGTTCTTTGCTGGAGAAGAACAATCAAACTGTACGTTTGAAACTCGATTAGCAAAGGAGACATGACGATGCTGTAATGGAATGTTCTCATTTATCTCATGATTAATTAATTGTGCTACAGATGCTTCTGGTTGAACATTTGCGAAGTCGAAAGTAGAAGTGAGATCAGGTATTGGCTCATCAAGAATTGACATTTGTTGGTGACTGCTGGCCATAATTGTTGTAGGTAGGATTTCTAAAGATGAAGGTCTTGCCCCGTACAAATAAACTTGATCTAACTCTCGTGATAAGGCTAAACTTACATTTACCATCTCTTTAAGTTGCTCGGTTTGGCAGTCGTTGTCAGGAATAATACGACTTAAACGTCGTTGAACGTGGTATAATCGTGTACGAATCCGTTGTACTTCATTATCGGCATTGGCTGAATTAAAATTATGTAGCGATTCGCTAAGGTCTTCAAGTTTCTCGGCACATTTCTGTATTTCTTCAGTTGGGTCAAACTGCATAAGCTTATCTATGTTATTGCCCTCTGCGTCATGACATAGCGCATCTCTTAGCGTTGAACGCATATCTGCCACGTTATCTCTAACTGGACATTGTCTAATTAATAGCTCGTAAATTAGTTCATCACGTAGTAATCTTCCGACGTCCATGTTGAACACACCGAATGAATTTTTGCTACACAACACCTAAATACTATATTCCCAAAAAAAAATTGCTTAAAATACCTATATACACGTCTGGGCCCCACGTTGGGCGCCAAATTTTTATTGTTACGTTTTTGAAACAGATGGTGAGGTTGGTCCACTGGTAAACAATAAAATGGGTTGCACACGACTGCTCGATGCGAATGGGGGGGTTCTAATTTGGACCAATGAAATAAACAGGGCGCCAAAGACTTTAAATCAAAATTACGGTACATAAACCTCAGATAACCATAACTTACCACAAAGTCTTAAATCGGTAAGAAATAATCGTACTTACAATAAACAATAAAATATAACACATGATATCCCAAATAATCGTATAATGTTTCTACACAAGTACATTCAAGAAAAAAAAAATTAATTGCTTTAGGTTCAGACCTATCCCAAAACCGAAAACAGTTATATGGTAAGAAATGTAGATAATCTTTGATTAGGTCACCTGGATAGCAACACCTGCGAATCTTTATGCAGTTAAATGGTTCAACAAAATGGTTGAACATACGCCAAATAAAAGATAGTTATATACAAATAGCGCAATAAGGTACCTCGCGGAGAGCTCACCTGACGAAATACCCTGTATATAGGTAAAATATTTACCATGAAACCTGTAAACCGTAACATGTAATTTTAATTCGCAATGGGTTGTCCAAAAAAAAATTGTTCATGTGAAATTGTAAATAAATAAATGATTTACCTAACTGTTTTACTGTTTTAGTTTTAAGTCTCATAAATAAATGTATTAGAGTATAATCAAATACTTGACAACTGTCTATAATTCTGTACAAAAAAAAATAATATGCAGTCAGTAAAATTACTGAACACAGCTATAAATTAACAAGTTACTGAATTGAATAGTTCGGAACACTACCAAAACAAAACGTCAACAATAAACAATGAATAATTTCCAATATTTACGTTTAACTGTAAGGTTAAGTTGCAATAAACTAATTCAATTACGAGCAATATACACATCAATTATTAATGTTAAATTAAAGTGATCAATTCAAATACGTAAGTACCTTATCAAATTATATAACTAAATGTAATATAATACAGTATTTACATAACCTAAAGAAAATGTGAACCTCTCTAGGCCTAAAACGAAAAGTGACTTAACACTGGACAGTCCCACAACACGGTAGGATATTATCCCGAAGTACAAATAAAATATTAATGCCACTATCAAAACGACTACGGAATCCCGAAAGGATAATTCGGTAAATATGGTAAACTTTGACTGACCTGAACCCAAGTGTAATTTGTAGAAAGGATAAAGTAACCTTAGTTAACATGAGTATCTTCCTCTGCAGGTCCTGATCCTTGATTGTCACTGAGTTCGTCTCGGAAGGAAGGCACGAATGATCGTAAAACAGCAATGGCCTCGGAATACGCTTCCTAGATTGACGTAACTGATTCCAGTTCGGAGGTAGATGTTTGCCAGATACTAGGATTAACAGTAACAGTAGCACAAGTTAACTTATCGGTTTGCTTGGTGAATTCTGCAACAGGTGGTCTAAGATCGGAACGGTGGTCTCGGAGGGTAGACACGATTGGTCGTAAACAAAATGGCCTAAGAGTACAGCTTCCTTAATTGACACACGTTCCCAATCTGGTTGTCGCAGCTTCCAAATCTCAAGTAGTCGAAGTGCAGCACTAAATTTCCCAGCGCAAAATTACCAACTTAAGCGGAGGACCAAATAGGTAATTCAGCTTCAGGTATTATCCAATAACGAAAATAGCAATAGTGATAGCGACAATAGTAAGTAATACTGATAGTAGTAATAATAGCCTACAAAAGAAAACAGGACATAACAAAGTTTTCTACCGAACTAACAAAAATTTAAAACATACCAAGATGGAGGTGGCTATGAAAAGCGAGTTTCCCAGGAATATTTGCTTTTTATCCTTGAAAATTGTTCAAGATATCAAAAATATAGTATAACGCACAATCCACTAATTATATTTTTGATTTGTTACACAAGATGTCCAATTAAATCCCAAATAATTTCAGATTATAACTTTTACTTTTGGAACACCTGCTTCTCTCAAATTCTCCAGGAAAAAGGGACGAAAAATGAACCACAGGAAAAAGGCCTTATCTCCCCCAAAATCCTACACCAATCGAAAACCAGAATTCATAAAATTGAGTGCCAAAAAAAATTTGAATACAGAAGAAATTACAAGCCATCGTACAACACTTTGAGGAACTACCAAAAGAAGAATAATTTTCACCAACATTACAGAACTCTATATTATTAACACTTAAATTTAACTATCTATATTAACAACTGCATATAAAGTTCTAAATTAAGCTATCTATAGTGACAAACCACATATAAACTGTAATACAAAATTTAACCGTAACACGTCTATGAACGCACATTAATCCATATATATTGGCCATGGGTGCTTCATCCCATATAAACAGTCTTGCTGACTTGATGTCAGCTGCTGCTTTACTGTTGACTTTCAAAGATGATATAGAAGTCTCATGCAGTTTTAGGGGAACTTAAACCTACTATGTACCGTACGACCATTTGGTAACAGCATAGCAGCAATAGCAGTCCATGCTACAGATATTACTTCCAAACCTAAATTGAAGCACTTTCGTATAAGACAGTGGTATACAAAAGTCTTTCCGGTACCGCCCGGGCCATCTATAAAATAGGCATTGCATTTGCCTGTATTATTCTGTTGCATTACTTGAATAATTTCATTAATGATCAAAAGTTGTTTATCATTAGCTTGTTGTATCATCGAGTCATAATCCAAATTCGGAATTGTGGGATACTCTATGCTTGAAGTTGCTATTGGTAAATCATCTACACTGGGTAAGTTGAATGTTGAAAGAAAGAACCCATGTAATTTTAAGGTTTCATTTATATCTCTGAGACTCAATTGATAAGCTATATCCTGGCTGTAAAGACGTACATAATCTTCGCTGAAAGAGTCTTTAAAAACATCCCATAACTGAAGTGCATTGGATGGTTGTTGAAATATGCAAATAAACGAAAATAATTGCCTTAATTTAGAAATATACCATCCTGGTCCCCCGCATGGCCAGATCAATACATATGACATCGGATCGCAATGCATACTGTCAAAGTCTATATTTTTTATTCCACCATCATGTGCATAAACAGCAATATGTCTATGAGAAGGTGGAGCACCGTCGGCTGATTCAAAAACAGCTGCAACTTCAGAACATGTAGGATCATTATACCGTCGAGGATCTGATTTGGGTTCGTGATAAAAACGCATTACCAAATTAATAGGTAGGTACACGATTTTCTTTTAAAGCCAACTCCTTTTCTTCACATATCTTCTGATGCATTGTCTTATATGACATCACATAAGGATTACATTGATTTAAGACACGATTTAGTATTTCTAGAATGTCTTTTCTCAAGGAACTGTTCGCAGCATGTTTAAGTCTAATTTGATTGGCTTCAGAAAAGTCTAAAATGTATAATTGTCCATAAGAAGCATATCCTGCATTTTGAGGGTATAATGACGAAATTTTATGATGCACGACACCGAGAATTTTTAAACAATACGGACCATATCCGGGAGGTAATTTTATATTTGCACCAAATGACACGAACGACAAAGCATTATTATATTGTCGAATATTATCTCGATCATTTTTCGATATCTCGTTATTCCCTGCAAATAATTCTTTTATTTCATCAGGAATCCGAAATTCCGGTAATTTGAACTTTTTATTACAACAACAAAGCCCAAAGTAGCCAGACGAATTTTTTTCACATGAAAAGTACCGAGCTGAACAATAACTAGATATGTTGTGTAAGTTACCCAAGTTGCATGGAGGTACATTTGAAATATTATTGTAATGTATATGTATTTATTTTGGTTAATACAAGTATAGTGTACATGGAGGGGAGTTTTCAGTTTTGGGAACTGAGTTGTTCCCAGTCAGTGTATGTTTGGTCTTCGTTAAATAAAGTATAATAAATAGTCTTGCGTTTTATTTAGAAGACATTACAGTGGCGACGAGGATTTGATTTTCTTTATTTTCGAACCGCAAAAAATGCCGTCTAATCAAGGTGAAACAGTGGTTTTAAATAATGTTGGGCACTTAAGAGAATTTAATTTAGAAACTACCGATTGGGCAATCTATAAACCGCGTCTTGAACAATATTTTATTGCAAACAAGATAACGGACGATGCAGTGAAACGAGCTATTCTGTTAAACGCATGTGGTGATAGTGCCTATCGACTAATTTTTAATCTGTGCATACCCGAAAAGCCCGAATCTAAAACGTATGGAGACCTTATAGGGAGATTTAATAATCATTTCCAACCAGGTAGTAAAGCAGTTTTTCCGGCGCGCTATGTGTTTTATACGGCACGCAGGGAAACGGGTGAAACGATAGCAAATTGGAGTTCGCGCGTCCGTAATCTTGCTTCACATTGTGATTTTGGTGGAGAACTGGAAACAGTGATGGGTGATATTTTCGTTATCGGCCTAGGTAAAGGAACGGCTATGGATAGGTTGTTTGAAAAAAAAGTAGGAGAGCTGACTTTCCAGAAAGCAGTGGAGTTAGCCACCAGCAAAGAAACGAATCGCAAGTTTTTTGAGATGCAGCCGAGTTCTTCGGGATCGTTTCAAGTCAAACAAGAGCCAAGCTATATGGATGATATTCATCGTTTACGTACAAATGACAAAAAAAGTAAATGCAAGGTTTGTGGTTACTCTAATCATAGCTTTGACCAATGCAGGTACCGTAATTTTAAATGCAATTTTTGCTCTAAAGTTGGACACCTGGCGTCTGTATGTAAATATAAGCGTAAAAGCAAGAAACGCAACAGGTTTTCTTTATCAAACGCTGTTCGCAATGTTAAAGAGATTTCGGAATTTGAAAATTTATTTATGTTAAAATTTGAGTGTAATAAACCCATGATGCAAACTGTTGATATAGAAAACATTCCGATAGAATTTGAAGTTGATACGGCAGCTAGCGCCTCCGTAATCTCCAAAAGCATGTGGCAACGACATTTGTCGCATATCTCTTTATTATCAACAAACAAAATTTTTAAAGATTATTCAGGTCACATTTTTCAACCCATAGGCGTAACTAACGTTGCAGTGAAATACAAAAATGTAACTTATTTGTTAGATTTATACGTTATGGATAATGCAGGACCACCACTTATGGGTCGAGACTGGTTATCAAAATTTAATATTGGGTTAAGCGAAGTAAAGATGTTGAGAGATTCGGATAATAATATAGTTACTCAATTAGCTAATAAATATAGAGAAGTATTTTCTGATCAGCTAGGGTTATTTACCAAAGAAGAAATTTCACTAAAAGTTAAAGAAAGAGCTGAGCCGAAGTTTTTTAAACCAAGACCTTTACCTTTCGCGATGAAAAATTTGGTTGAAAAAGAAATGCAAAATTTGTTATGGGAGATGAGGTAGTTGTACGAGATTATCAAACTGTTAATAAGCCTACATGGATTAAAGGTGTTATTAGCAAAGTTTTAGGTTCAAGAACATATTTAGTTAAACTAGTCGATTCGAATCTTATTTGGAAACGTCATGTTAATCAGATACGTAAAGTTAATTTTCCTGTAACTGATAAAGTTGTACCCTCATGTAATGTTGAACAAAGTGTACCGATTACTTTTAATTCACCTGATATGGAGAGCCAAAATTTAGATATTTTAATTAATACTAGACCTAAACGTAATGTAAAACCTCCAGAAAGATATGGTTATGATGTTAACAAATTAAGTGGGGAGGTGTAATGTATATGTATTTATTTTGGTTAATACAAGTATAGTGTACATGGGGGGGAGTTTTCAGTTTTGGGAACTGAGTTGTTCCCAGTCAGTGTATGTTTGGTCTTCGTTAAATAAAGTATAATAAATAGTCTTGCGTTTTATTTAGAAGACAT
This sequence comes from Ctenicera cuprea, assembly GCA_958336395.1. Classification (NCBI taxonomy): domain Eukaryota; kingdom Metazoa; phylum Arthropoda; class Insecta; order Coleoptera; family Elateridae; genus Ctenicera; species Ctenicera cuprea. The sequence continues at coordinate 27,672,138 of OY284492.1, read as the reverse complement.
TACAATTATCAGTAACGGCACATCTATATCGAATCGTAAAGCATGTTTTTTCTTCGTATTTTATACGTTTTTGTGTGCGTTCACGTCTCCTTTCCCTGCCGCCAGTTAACGTCTTTTTTATTTTCCTTTTTTTTGAAACATTATGTTGCACAATATTGCAGATTGCGTTTTCCACATCCGCATCATTAGTGACTGAATTGGACTGAACTGGACGAAATTCCAAAACACTATAATGCCCTGCATCAACATTACCAGAAAAAAGTAAATTAGAAATAATATTTCCAGTACCGTAGTCAAGAGTTTCGTTATTGTCATTTCTATACATTCTATACACTCTGAATAGATGATCAGGAAACAGCTGACTAATACAGTGCAATTCGACATGTCCGGCAAACTCACCATCTAAAGATAACAAATTTTCATAATCAGTGGAATTAGTAATCGGCAACCTATACGATGAATCTCCAACAATAAAACCTTCATAATATTCCCATTCATTTTTAATTTTTTCGACGACTTGCATGCGTATTTCGCGATGATGTTCGTCATTATTAAATACACAATGCGAAACAGAGCGAAATAAACAGGCGAAATGTCAAGTCACGTGATGCATTAGTTCCAATAATGACACGCGACGTCATTATAGATGGCGCCCCAGGTGACGCGCGTCTAGCCGACCTTCATATATATTATAAATTAAAATAATAATTATTAAAAAATCGACGTAGAATAAAAATGTAAAAATGTTTCATGTTCCATCTGTAAATAGAGACCTTTCATTTAAAAAAAAAATGGTCCAAATTGGTGAAGCGGTAGCCGCTGGAGGAACCGGAGAAAAAAAACCTTTGTGCTTTTATATATGTATGGATGGATATGGATGGACTAGTATTAAAATGCAGATTCAAATAAACAAACATCAGATTTTCATATAAGGCACTAAATAAACAAACTAATTTTTTTTAGTGCATATCGCAAAAGGTTACTGCATATTCTTGCAAATATTCAAGGTTTTATGCGGCATATTTGAGTGCATATATTGACGGTTTTATGCGACATATGTTGGTGCATATATGCACTATCTTTACAGCATATTTGCCCAACTCTAATTATAATGTCTTCTATTCTGTGCTTAGAGTTGAGCAATTCGGTTTGTGAAAAAAACGCTACCAACAAACATGTCTAACTTATAAATACAATTTAAATTAATAAATGGGAAAAGGGACGGAGAGGCCTTTAAATTGTGTCTCTGTAAAGTAGAGTAAATATATTTTCTTAAAAAAAATTTAAAAAAATTAAAAAAAAGTTTCGTTAAAATAAAGAATAAGTAGTTAAGTACGTATTATTTAACTTCACAAACGACAGTTGAAGTCAAAACAAAGAAAAGAATATTGTAATATTCATAACTAAAATAAAATATAACTTATGAAATTATTAAATTTTGATATTTTCCACATGAATTTACTTGTTTTAAATTATCATGCGTATCTTTTGATAAGTCATAAAATTGCATGCAGCTCTTCAAAATTTTAGTTGCGTTTGTTCGTGTATCAAATATTGTTTATTACTGAAAATATTAGCTCAGTAGCCCGAGCCCAAAAGACAAACAAAATTAAACAAATTTTTAAAATATATGCAAAAAAATTAGTTTACTCAAGAAATATTGAAAAATTTCAACCCAAATTTATGATGATTGCCCATTTTATCATTTTGTCGTCATTCTTTCTAAGATGACTATGTTTTGTATGAGTCGTATTACATTACAAGTTACATGCGTAAATTGTACTACAATTTACTAAAGCAGAGCAAATACACCGAATGCTATTTTCTGACTAACTAACTAAGCAATTTTTGAAGAGTTTATCTATGTAACACAATATACAAAAGTAGCAGAACCCGTGGGCTGCTCCCCGATGTTTTTTTGGTAACTTCACACCAAGCGCTTGCCGTTTCGAACGTTTCCTTCGCTAAATTGGTTTAAAGAAGGGTTGGTCCAGTAAAAAAAACGTGAAAAAGAACCGAAAAGAAGCCCAGAAAACAGCCTCGGGGCAAAAACGAAATAAAGACCGGAAAAGCAGCCCCGTAATAAAAACTCTCGTAAAATCTTCAAAAAAAACAATCCCATAAAAAATTTATCATAGCCCCCAGTAACATTAGTTTAAACAGGCTGAAAAAATTGGATAAACATATCACACTTTTCCTCATTTCCGGGGAAGTATATAAACGGAGATTTGAAAAATGTTTTTGAAACAAATTAATACGCACTAGAAACATCTTGTTAGACATTTGCATATAATTCCAAAATGAAATTAGCCCTTATTCGTATTAAGTCAGAGATGTAGTGATATAATTAATACGTACGCGATTTAAACGCAAATATCTAAACCTGCAAACGTAATAAATATCTAAGCTGTCTGGAGACATAAGACGTGTTAGAGAACGAGTCACTAAAAGTGAAGTCCCTACAATATAATTTATATTTTGTAGTAAACAGTTTTAGAATAAACATTTTTAATAATAAGCGGAACCTAGTCGAGGCCGCAATTTGTAAGACAGTGAATGGTGGAATTCATCTGGTATATGTTTGTTTGTTGTCAGCGCGACAAATACACATTTTTGACCCTCTACAATTAAAGAAATCCGTAAATGACCATATTATACCAACATAAGTAACAGAAAAATAATCAATAAACAAGCCACCCCGTGTGTTATAATAATAGATCTTCTCGAGATGCACTATTTAGTAGCGTTTTTATGGTGAGCCAGTTAGGGATTTAAAAGATAACAATGCCAAAACAAGTTAGAAATGTGCTTTTTCATCATATTTCATATAAATAAAGACTAGTTGTACCCATAATTTTCGTTGTTTTTGCATAATTTAACTAATTTTAGGTAGGATAAACTACTATGTGCAGTGTTAGCTACTAATTACAAACAAAGTATTTGTACGTTACTATACGTAATAAGTTCTATAAGTCTATTATTTTCAAATTACAGAATTCCAAAAAACTACGTACACTAAAAATAAATCATTATGTTCTATTGATTATATTGTAACTATTACTAACATTTATGCAAAAATATATCCTCTAATTTCTGTAAAAGGTGCATGCAATTCAAAATAGATAGCTAAAAGCTGTAAAATTGTTAAATAAATATTAATAAGGTCTGTATTGATGGGGTTAAACACGACCTCCATGTTAGGAAATTGCATACGCCTACTTAAGGGCTACAATACAATTAATTTGAGAATTCCATAAATTATTCGAGACATAATCCACTCACATACAACTCGTAAATCTGAAGAAGCAGTCGCGGTAAGTTACTAAAACTTCCTGTGTGTTTGGATAATCGTAGAGAGGGGGTATGCGACAGCGCGACTTATTTTACTACAAGGGGGGCGGAGTGAAAAATTTGATAAAATTGCAACAGATGGCGTCACATTCTTAAATCCTAGATGACATTTGTCAATACCACCTGTCACTAGGCCACATTAAAATTTTTAGACAAATCTGTCTTTTAGTTCAGTTTTGACAGCCATTGAAAGCAGACAATTTCTCGTATTTTTGCAAACATGAAAAAGAATTTTGCAATTTCGTGTGTTAATTAAACTTTATTTTTTGCGTGGCAAAACCATTACGCAAACCAAGAGTAAGCTTGATAAATATTATAGTGACTCTTCACCATCGATTAAAATGATTGAAAATTGGTTGACTGATTTTCGTTGTGGTCGTACAAGCACAACTGATGCCGAACGTTCAGGACGCCCAAATGAGGTCACCACACTGGAAATGATTGACAAAATCCATGATATTGTATTGCAAGACCGCAGAGTGAAAGTGCGCGAGATAGTTGAGATAGGACGCATCTCAGATTAACGTGTGCGGAATATATTACACGAACATTTGGATGTGAAAAAGCTATCGGCGCGATGGGTGTCGCGTTTGCTCACAATCGACCAAAAACGCACACGTGTGACAATTTCAGGGGCAATGTTCAAGCGCAATAAAAAGAAGTTTTTGGTTAGTTTTATAACTGTAGACGAAACATGGATCTATTACTATACACCGGAGACCAAGGAGCAGTCTAAACAGTGGATTTCTACTGGCGAACCTGCGCCGAAGAAGGCTAAGGCGGTTTTATCGGCCAACAAAGTCAACAGACTTTTTTTAGGATGCACGCGGCATAATCTATGTCGATTGCCTTGAAAAGAGAAAAACAATCAACGGCGAATATTATTGCAACTTATTGGACGTTTCAACGACGTTTTGAAAAAAGACCGCATTTGGCGAAGAGAAAACTTCTCTTCCATCAAGACAATGCACAGGTCACACGTGTGCAGTTGCTATGGCCAAATTAATTACGCTTCGAATTACTTCCACATCCACCATATTCTCCAGACTTAGCCAAAATTAAATAAGCAAAGTGAATCACTCAAACTTCCTGCATAGCCACTCGTATTTGCTTTGCTTAAGAAATTAAAACAAAGCTACAAGCGTTGCCAGACAACAAGTTTTTGTAATTGTTAACCAAATTAATTTCACTTCACTCGTATAACTGTAGTGAAATACGTTCAGCATGACACACAGGAATAGATAGCTAGGTTGTATTAAATTACTACAGTCTTGCATTTTATGTACCTATTTTTATACAGGAGACATATGCTATTTTTGTAGTAAACGATCTGTTTTGCAATATAAGACAATAAAATGCCGATGATTCACTTTATAGAAGTAGCGGCTATATAAAAGCCAGCGCGTATAGGTGCATTAAATGTGATTGGAAAAATTTGTCAATCTAAAATATTACGTTGTATAAACAGGAGCTAAATTTAAACATTCGAAGTTGTTTGATTACGTAAATTGCTACGTTCACCACCCATACGTAGATTAACGGCTGTGTGTGTGTGTCTCATTTATTAATCTGCTGAGTACTGTACAATTTTGAGGCTAAATTAAAAACGTCTGCCATATTTATATTAGCAAAGCCCTAAATTGGTAATTATCAGTAATGGACTGCTCTAACTCAATTTCTGCTTCATAACGAACAGCAATTTACTTCATCAGTGAATCACGTTTTACGAGTTTTCTTTTATATACTTGCACGTATTAACCTAGCCGTCATTACGGCTACAGAAATACGCATTTTGTCTCAATATATGATGGATTTAATATAAAATAACACTGAATTTTTACTAGTAAGGCAGATATTGAGTTTTGACAGTAAAATATTTACAAGAATAATTTTTTAAATTGTATTGGACCTGTTTTTAAGAAACAAAAGTTAGTCTTCCGTAGAAATACGTTTTATTTGCGAGACGAATTGCTTTATTATATTGTTCTATTTACAATTCATTACATTAAGGTTTGTACATTTCTGGAATTTACGTTCCTATATGCGGAATATATGCAACTTAGGCACATTTATTTAAAATAATTATGCCTAAAAATGTGTTAAAAGTTTAATTGGCAGACTTTAAAACTACTACGCTCTATTGATGAGAGAACTGCCGTGTGGGAATAGGTGAATAGAGGTTGGGTGTCTCTTTAGTAATAAGGTACGGTTTTAGTTGAAAGAGTGTTGTCATTATGCAAATAACAATGTTATGGTGGTTATATTTAGTTAACGATAACTGTTGTTGGTGGTGGTAAATATACAATAGTAGTGTTGTGTCAACTATTAATGTGTTATTGTTGTATCTTCTCCTTGTTGTTGTGAATTGATTACGCTCGTTGTAACAAGTACTTGTGTGTCTGGGATCTAGTAACTTAGTGTAGTTATAGAGATTCCTCAAACAGTTTACTTCAAAGAGTATTAAGTAGTGAGCCCAGAACGTAAATCTTGGGTTCCTTGCGTCATATTTTAGGAAGTGGGGCCGAATGGTAAGCACAATGACATGGATTAAAACTCCATTGATCAGTAACCCGGTATCCGGAATGATAAGCGTTCTATCTTTTTCTCATAGGTTTCTCAAATACGTTGAGTTAGTGCAATGAAGATATTGTTGTTGTACACTCACAGGGTTAACTCCTAGAGGCTAAGTGAAATTTCCACCGATGGAAACACCTCCCACATAAGTATCATTTTGATCATGTTTTGCTTGCTTTTCATATCAGTATTGGTGATATCGTGGATGCTGAATGTTTGATGTGTCTAATAGTGATTGCAACATCTTTAAGAGAAATTAAGGTACATTAAGGTACATCTGCGCGGAGTTTTTCGAGAATGTTACCTTGGTGCATAAGCCGTTCTGTTGAAGACCTTAGCAAGTGTATATTAATTTATTCATTTACTCTATGAATGCTTTCGTTAAGTATTAAAATTTTATTGTTTTTACAAAATAAATCGGGTATGATGCATCATACCCCAAGTAGCACAAAATATTGCTATTATATGAATCAAATATCATTATAATATTTGTGAACTTCAAATATTATTCTAATATAACATATATCAAACTAATATTTAAACTTGATGTATAGCAAATATTTGTAAGTAATATTAAGTTATCCTTAATAGAATATTTTTCCACAATATTATCAACCAAAGTTGTAGCAAATAGTACCTAAATATTACGCGCTGATGCATGACAAATATTAGTTTCAAATATCAGAACAATATTACTTACATCTTTTTTCAAAATATTACTACGATAAGATATACCAAATATTGTTTAAATATTAATAACCAATATGAAATTAATATTAAAAGGTAATATTGAAGCAATATTACTTAGACATTTTTGGATAATATTACTCAGTTGAGATTTACAAAATGTTATTTAAATATTATTACATAATATTTAACCAATATTTGCAGGTAATATTGAAAAAACATATCTTTGACATTTTCAGATAATATTACGCTGTCAAGATTTACAAAATGTTATTTAAATATTATTACATAATATTTAACCAACATTTGCAGGTAATATTGAAAAAACATAACTTTGACAGTTTTGGATAATATTACTTAGTTCAGATTTACAAAATGTTATTTAAATATTATTACATAATATTTAACCAACATTTGCAGTTAATATTGAAAAAACATAACTTTGACAGTTTTGGATAATATTACTTAGTTCAGATTTACAAAATGTTATTTAAATATTATTACATAATATTTAACCAACATTTGCAGTTAATATTGAAAAAACATAACTTTGACAGTTTTGGATAATATTACTTAGTTCAGATTTAGAAAATGTTATTTAAATATTATTACATAATATTTAACCAACATTTGCAGTTAATATTGAAAAAACATAACTTTGACAGTTTTGGATAATATTCCTTACCCAAGTAACACAAAATATTGCTATTATATGAATCAAATATCATTATAATATTTGTGAACTTTAAATATAATTATAATATAACATATATTAAACTAATGTTTAAACTTGCTGTATAGCAAATATTTGTTAGTAGTATTAAGTCATCGTTAATAGAATATTTTTCCACAATATTATCAACCAAAGATGTAGAAAATATTATCTAAATATTAGGCGCTGCTGCATGACAAATATTAGTTTCAAATGTCAGAGAAATATTACTTACATCTTTTTTCAAAATATTACTACGATAAGGTAAACCAAATATTGTTTAAATATTAATAACCAATATGAAATTAATATTAAAAGGTAATATTTAAGCAATATCACACATACATTTTTGGATAATATTACGGTGTTGAGATTTACAAAATGTTATTTAAATATTATTACATAATATTTAACCAATATTTGCAGGTAATATTGAAAAAACATATGGTTGACATTTTCAGATAGTATTAGGCTGTTGAGATTTACAAAATGTTATTTATATATTATTACATAATATTTAATCAATATTTGCAGGTAATATTGAAAAAACATAACTTTGACATTTTCAGATAATATTACGTTGTTGAGATTTACAAAATGTTATTTAAATATTATTACATAATATTTAACCAATATTTGCAGGTAATATTGAAAAAACATATGGTTGACATTTTCAGATAGTATTAGGCTGTTGAGATTTACAAAATGTTATTTATATATTATTACATAATATTTAATCAATATTTGCAGGTAATATTGAAAAAACATAACTTTGACATTTTCAGATAATATTACGTTGTTGAGATTTACAAAATGTTATTTAAATATTATTACATAATATTTAACCAATATTTGCAGGTAATATTGAAAAAACATATGGTTGACATTTTCAGATAGTATTAGGCTGTTGAGATTTACAAAATGTTATTTATATATTATTACATAATATTTAATCAATATTTGCAGGTAATATTGAAAAAACATAACTTTGACATTTTCAGATAATATTACGTTGTTGAGATTTACAAAATGTTATTTAAATATTATTACATAATATTTAACCAATATTTGCAGGTAATATTGAAAAAACATATCTTTGACATTTTCAGATAATATTACGCTGTCAAGATTTACAAAATGTTATTTATATATTATTACATAATATTTAATCAATATTTGCAGGTAATATTGAAAAAACATAACTTTGACATTTTCAGATAATATTACGTTGTTGAGATTTACAAAATGTTATTTAAATATTATTACATAATATTTAACCAATATTTGCAGGTAATATTGAAAAAACATATCTTTGACATTTTCAGATAATATTACGCTGTCAAGATTTACAAAATGTTATTTATATATTATTACATAATATTTAATCAATATTTGCAGGTAATATTGAAAAAACATAACTTTGACATTTTCAGATAATATTACGTTGTTGAGATTTACAAAATGTTATTTAAATATTATTACATAATATTTAACCAATATTTGCAGGTAATATTGAAAAAACATATGGTTGACATTTTCAGATAGTATTAGGCTGTTGAGATTTACAAAATGTTATTTATATATTATTACATAATATTTAATCAATATTTGCAGGTAATATTGAAAAAACATAACTTTGACATTTTCAGATAATATTACGTTGTTGAGATTTACAAAATGTTATTTAAATATTATTACATAATATTTAACCAATATTTGCAGGTAATATTGAAAAAACATATGGTTGACATTTTCAGATAGTATTAGGCTGTTGAGATTTACAAAATGTTATTTATATATTATTACATAATATTTAATCAATATTTGCAGGTAATATTGAAAAAACATAACTTTGACATTTTCAGATAATATTACGTTGTTGAGATTTACAAAATGTTATTTAAATATTATTACATAATATTTAACCAATATTTGCAGGTAATATTGAAAAAACATATCTTTGACATTTTCAGATAATATTACGCTGTCAAGATTTACAAAATGTTATTTAAATATTATTACATAATATTTAACCAACATTTGCAGGTAATATTGAAAAAACATAACTTTGACAGTTTTGGATAATATTACTTAGTTCAGATTTACAAAATGTTATTTAAATATTATTACATAATATTTAACCAACATTTGCAGTTAATATTGAAAAAACATAACTTTGACAGTTTTGGATAATATTACTTAGTTCAGATTTACAAAATGTTATTTAAATATTATTACATAATATTTAACCAACATTTGCAGTTAATATTGAAAAAACATAACTTTGGCAGTTTTGGATAATATTACTTAGTTCAGATTTACAAAATGTTATTTAAATATTATTACATAATATTTAACCAACATTTGCAGTTAATATTGAAAAAACATAACTTTGACAGTTTTGGATAATATTCCTTATAGTTATAAAAGAGGTATTTGTCGGCTACTTTTCAAAGCATCGATGTCGGTTTGATGTATATTTCCGAGTAATCCTGGTGTATTTACTTATCTGCTAATGGCCATCTTCAAATATTTAAGATAAAGTATGATTCAAATACAATCGCCTAGCAGTATCCCTGGCAACGTGCCGCCTACCTGAGCAGAAAAAAGGCTTTACTTTTGGAAATAATTCTATGAAATTTCAGTTTTGGTAACAAAGTACCTGTTTACTCCCTACTACCTACCTTTGCGGGTGGTGAGTTAATCTATGTTTCTGTGAATTTTGTGAATAACTTACAAGTGAGCCATTGCTGCAAATAGGTAACTAGCGAGCAGAGTTCCTTCCCATAAGTGATAATTTGTTGTCTCGTTAGCGTTACATCTTTAAATAAGGTAAGTTAAGTTTACATTTTTTAGTAGTTTTGGTGTATTTATTGATATTTATGTTTATAGGTCGAGATTCTCCATTTTGCAGGCCGTGAAAGCGCACATATTCCTACACATGACCAAGTTATTGGCCAACGAAATGGCTTTGTGATATTCCAGAAATTGCAATACGGGAAATTGCCATTTGCACATTTTTAAAGCTATTGTTTGTAAGTATTTTGTTAGATTTTCTTAATCTGTTAACTAAAACAGCTTGTACTTTTAGCTGTTACACGCAGACATTTTGTAAGCACATCCGATACGAAAATGAAAAAGTTAGTGTAGGCATTCCTGACCACTTCCAAAAAGGTTGGTCTCATTTATTCGTACATTATTCAGAATTTCTTCACTTACATGTACATTCCTGACCCAAGTTCATTTTTTTTACTATGAATGTCGGAATGGAAGAATGTGTCACGTAACTTTGTGAAACCATGCCCGAAAATAAACTAATTAATAGTTAATACTCGCGTACACAGTTAACTATATGTTATATTTTAACTTTCAGAGACACCACCGTTACGGACAGAGGCACGGGGAGATATATGACAATTAATTGTAAATCTATATATAATGTAAAAAATGTATGTATAATAAACTACCAGGAAGGACGTTTTTGCTTTTTAACATTGTGTGTACTTCTACATCGGATTGAACTATATTTTGGACAAATAGTGTATAAATATTTTGAAAAACTGTTAAAATTATTGGTTTAATGAATTTAGATAACATTATTTAAATATTTTAAAACTACATTGTGAAAATATTGTATGTAGCATGTTACGTTAACACAAAACAAATATTTATGTAATATTATATAAATATTATTTTTATATTACCGTAACATGTTACACACAATATGTCCACAATGTAGTTTTACAATATTTAATAATATTTTCAAAATTCATTAAACAACTATTTTTGACAAATATCATATATTTATTTAAAAAAATATTAAGACAACATTTTGAACAAATATTGTATACATCTTTGAATAAATATTATAGAAATGTTTTTTTAATATTACCGTAATATATAAAAATTGTTACATACAATATTTCTCCAATGTAATTTTCAAATATTTAAATAATATTTTAAAACCATTAAATAAATATTTTTGAGAAATATCATATATATATTTTAAAAAAATATTAAAACAATATTGAGAAAAAATATTGTATACATCTTTAAATAAATATTATAGAAATGTTTTCTTTTAATATTAACGTAATATAAAAAAATGTTACATACAATATTTCCACAATGTAGTTTTGAAATATTAAAATAATATTTTCAAACACCATTAACAAATATCATATAAATATTTAAAAAAAATATTAAGAAAATATTTTGAACAAATATTGTATACATCTTTAAATAAATATTATAGAAATGATTTCTTTTAATATTAACGTAATATAAAAAAATGTTACATACAATATTTCCACAATGTAGTTTTGAAATATTAAAATAATATTTTCAGAAACCATTAGACAAATATTTTTAACAAACATCATATATATATATATATATATATATATATATATATATATATATATATATATATATATATATATATATATATATATATATATATATATATATATATATATATATATATATATATATATATATATATATATATATATATATATATATATATATATATATATATATATATATATATATATATATATATATATATATATATATATATATATATATATATATATATATATATATATATATATATATATATATATATATATATATATATATATATATATATATATATATATATATATATATATATATATATATATATATATATATATATATATATATATATATATATATATATATATATATATATATATATATATATATATATATATATATATATATATATATATATATATATATATATATATATATATATATATATATATATATATATATATATATATATATATATATATATATATATATATATATATATATATATATATATATATATATATATATATATATATATATATATATATAAAAAAAAAAAAAAATATATATATATATATATATATATATTTTTTTTTTTTTTTTTTAAATATTTAGCCAACATTTAGGTCAAATATTGTAAACATCTTTAAAATTAATGTTTTAGAAATGTTTCTTTTGAATATTAACGTAATATAAACAAGTGTTACATTTAACATTTCTACAATGTAGTTTTGAAATATTTAAATAATATTTTGTGCTACTGGGGGTACATCTCTATACTTAAATGTTATAATTTTTTAAAAAATTTGAGCTTAGAAACAAAAGAAATGAGTCATTCGTTACACTATGCAACTAACACTGCCACTGTTTACGATTAATTTTTAAAATCTTAGATCCGAATCATTTTACAGAAAACAGAAATCGGGTTACAATATATTAAAACTTCGAGTGCGAATTTCAAGTCATTCAAGTTTTTCATGTTTTTGATTTGGTTTACATATATATCTATCCTTTTATTTTATTAAATTTGCTTTCGCTTTTACTTGAAATTCAACACTGCCATCTCATTGAACTGAACGTGACAGATGATTCGATTCAATATTAAAAAGCCCCTGTAATACGAGTACTATCCCTTAAGGATGGAGATCTGAGTTTGGCCGAATTTACTTATTCTCCGTTTTTAAAAAGGTTGTAAATTTGCGTCAATCTTGGGTTTCTTGTAAACCTAGAACATATTATTTCTTTCATCTCCAACACGGATTTTATCACGGCTTAGAATTTCATTAAATTCTACAATATTTTCTTTTTGATTTTACGGTTTTCAAAGTTTATGTTTTTACAACGTTTTAGACCTAAATTTTCTGAAACTTCGTCGAGTATTACTGCAGTGTGAGAACGTCCTAGTTACATTAGAGTTTTACTTATTATATTACTTAAAGTATAAGAAAATTTGTTGAATTTACTTATTTGAGAATTGAGGTTCTATTAAGTACAAGAAATTTAATTTGGCAGTTTAAATACTTTAATATATTTTTTATTATACCTGCATCATAATTCTTGTAAAACAAACCAAAAAGCGTGCGTAAACACAACATTAAAACACCCCGGTGTTTTAAAGTTGCTAAGCAACAATGACGTCATCAATTTTGAAGCAACAAGTTACAAGCACGCGAAAAAAATAATTCGAATTCACATAGCAACATAAACAACAAAGAATGCTAACCTATCTACAGGTAAATGATATGACGTCACATATAGACTACTATGTAAGATGAATCAAAATCAAAATGCTGCTTCCTAGGTATATTCTTCTTATTTTCTAGATTATGATGCAAGTATAATAAAAAATAGCGTATAATACACGTGTATAAGAGCCTTTAAAGAACTGCTTCGTTAAAAGGCACTCGGCTTCACCTCGTGCTTTTAAACCCGTCGCGCGTGCTTTAAAGGCTCGCTTATACACTTGTATTATAATATACTATTTTCTACAGACGTAAAGAAATGATGACAGTTTTACATTAATCTCAGTATGCAAAATGTCACATTGGAGTTGTTTATCTTGACAACGTGCACGAAGTATTTCGCGCACTAGAGCGAAAAATATTTCGTGCATGACGACAATGGTAACATTTTTAAAATAAATTGAAATAGATAAAACAAATCGCTTTATTACAATATAACAAAATCACATTAACTATATTATTATCATTGCTGTAAATATTAATAGTTATCTGTTTGTACGCATTTTCATATTGTACTTTTTATTTTTCGGGTAATAGGTTAGCAATTGCATAATTTGCACTTCTGTAATATCAAAAGGTATATCTTCTTCTATATCCAATATTTCCATCACTTAAAACGGATTTTTTAAAAAGGTCGCCGACCAAACTTGTTTAGGTGAAAATAACTGACAAATATCAATATTTGTTAAATTTTGTTTCCGTAGTAACAAAGAAACAAACTAGATTGCGATAGAATAAATCTTTATTTTTGTATTTTGTTATGATTTTACTTAATTTCTTTCATTATTTCAGTAAGTCTGTAGAAAAAATGTTGTATGCAACTCCTGCGCGAAATTTCTTTGGTGCTTTCGAATAATTTTTGTCTCGGCAAAAAACTTTCATTCTCAAGCACCAAAGTATAATTTCGCGCACTAGCTACATAAATAACTATTTTCTACACACGTCAAAAAATTATGTCATTTTTACATTAATCTCAGTATGTAAAATGTCACATTGGAGTTGTTTATCTTGACAACGTGCATGAAGTATTTCGCGCACTAGAGCAAAAAAATATTTCGTGCATGATGACAATGATTACATGTTTAAAATAAATGGAAATACATGTCATGAAACAAATCGCTTTATTAAAATATAACAGAAAAACACATTAACTATTATTATTATTGCTATAAATATGAAAATTAATAGTGCAACAACTGCATGTCACTATATTTATTCCACTCGTAGAAACATCCAAAGTTTTTTAAAAAAACCTGACACAGTCATATCAATATTTGTTAAATTTTGTTTCCGTAGTAACAAAGAAACAGACTAGATTGCGATAGAATAAATCTTTATTTTTGTATTTTATTATGATTTTACTAATTATTTCATTATTTTAGTAAATCTGTAGAAAAAATGTTGTATGGAACTCGTGCGCGAAATTTCTTTGGTGTTTTCGAATGTTTTTTGTCTCGGCTACCGCCTCGACAGGAACAGAAACTTTCATTCTCAAGCACCAAAGTATTTATTAATAATTTCGCGCACTAGATACATAAATAACTATATTACTTCATGTTCAATAAACGTATATCGACTTTATTTGTTTATTCATCGGGGTGTTTCTGAAAGTCTATCGGAAAATATAAGAGCAAGTAGATGCGACGAAAATATCCAAAACATGTAAATAGCACATTTCTCTTAAGCCTCGTTTACATTATAGCGAACATAAGCGAACGAACGAACTCGTTCGTAGCAATTCGCTAGATGTAAACGGTGAATAGTACACGAACGAACGAATTCGTTCGCAATCGGTCATGTTCCGGCCGGTGTCGGTAAATGAGCGAATCATCAAAGAAAATTCGTGCTCTGTGTAAACAGTTTAAATACGTAGACGAGCATTCGGCAGTTCCTTGCAGAAGTGCAACACGAATCCCACATGATGCTTACGAATGTATGGATCATCAACGAATGCGAATGCTCTGCTAAGTGTAAACAAGAAAAGGCGAACCCTACCAAACGAACGAATCCATTCGTTCGTTCGCTTATGTTCGCTATAATGTAAACGAAGCTTTAGAGGCATGTAAAAGTGAAAGGTTTAATGCCATCTATGTTTGGTTACTGCTGTTGGTGTATGTACTTTAGTTAGGTATTATCGTAGAAATCTATAAAACTGTCGCACAGATCACGGCAAAAAATATTTTTAAAAATAAATGTAATGTCGTACTCAAATAACGAATACCCCGATGTGTATTTTGTTGATGGAGAAGTTGTTAACGCCCCATTACTTCAAAACTAGTTTGTAAACAGCGAGGCGTGCTTTCCAGAAATGGGGTGTTTAAATATTATAATTATTTTCAAATTTAAGCGCAGACCAAAATCCTTGTCGTAATTCGAAATTCATATTGTCAATAAGAATTTTCTGTAAATTTTTGAGCAGATATTGTGGGCGATCGTCTGATTGGCCTCTAAGTTTCACTGACACGATTATGTTAGCTGGTGCCACGTATTTGAACTTTTTAGAAACCGCCTTGCTAGAGTTTGGAAGATGCGTCTTTAGGCACTTGACGTGATATGTGGTTTCTACACAACGGTGCACCACCCCAGTTTGAGATGAGGTGGTCCGATTGCATGGTCACTACGTATCCCAGGTATTACCCCTTTAGACACTATTTTGGAGCACGTAAAGAGTGTTGTTTATGCCAGTGAAGTATACACGAAAGAAAATCTTTGGCAACGCATACAAAACACAGCTGCAAGTGTACGCGCCGATCCGGTGATTTTTGTTAATGATGTTTTGATGAAGTTTCTGATGCACTTATTATTAATACAACTGATTACAGTGAATAAGTTACTGTGACGACACATGAATTACGTATTGGAAATAGACACCAGTACTTAAACATGGAAGATCATGCGTTTTGAAATATTTTCTGTTCCTAAAATTCGTCAATAATAAATCCTTTGTATGCGTTTCTAGCTTATTTAATACTCCACATGTGCTAAACGTTTCCGACTTGATATGTGGTTTCTACACAACGGTGCACCACCCCAATTTGAGACGAGGTGGTCCGATTCCATGGTCACTACGTATCCAAGGTATTACCCCATTAGACTCTTATTTTGGAGCACGTAAAGAGTGTTGTTTATGCCAGTGAAGTAGACACGAAAGAAAATCTTTTCCAACGCATACAAAATACAGCTGCAAGTGTACGCGTCGATCTGGTGATTTTTTGTTAATGATGTTTTGTTGAAGTTTCTGATGCACTTCTTATTATTAATACAATACAACTGATTATAGTGAATAAGTTACTGTGACGACACATCAATTACGTATTGGAAATAGACACCAGTACTTAAGCATGGAAGATCATGCGTTTTGAAATATTTTCTGTTCCTAAAATTCGTCAATAAGAAATCCTTTGTATGCGTTTCTAGCTTATTTAATACTCCACACGTGTTAAAAGTTTCCGACACACGTTCGAAAGCTCTCTGTATGATATAAATTATAGAAAAACAAAGAAACATAAGCTTCTGAAATGAACAAATACTAACGTAGAAGTACTGATGAGGATTCTCTAGCTAATTGCTGAAGACAACTGGAATCCGCTTTGTGTTGACTTTTAGTAAATCTAATTAACTAGTCCGCTGGTGCTGTTTTGTATAGTTGCTGCAACATCACGAATCACACTAGACAGGCTCATACATTGAGATCGTCACCCTCTGAGCAAACTGCTACTTCTTATTAAATCTCGAGCGAAGTACAGTCAGTTAATCTCCTTGGCCGCCGAATTTACTATCCATCAACGTGTTCTTTGTCAGCAGTTCTGACATTCTGTACTGCTAAGCTCAAAATAAGTTTAGTCCTCCAGAGTATTCGTGCCAACCAACAGTGAGATTACAAACTCATAAAACCCGGGTTAAGGACCGACTTAAAGTAATTCAAATTTGAGTTTGTTTCACAAATTTTGAATGGCGAAATAAATATTATTAAAAGATAAGATTAAATGATCTTACTAAGGAATATTAATTTGTTTAAACTGCGGAGAGGGTCGATATAAGTGGTACTGATGATGTTTTAATTCGTATAACATTTCAGTTAACACAGGTCGTCCTGAAATTCCCAAATCGCTTTAGCGTTTATCAAGTCAAGGCAACGTACAGTTACTGTTCTTGGATGAAAAATGTAAATTTAAAAGGACGTTGTGGTAATAAGCTTAGAAGGTAAAAAGCGGTAAAATTTGAAAATGAGAACTGTGATCTTACAAAAATTTCCAGTCAAGGTGGAATGATTATCAAATCTTGACGCCGTCACAAATCCAACCTAAAAGACGAAAATAGGAGGATACACAATACAACACGGAGCCCAAACTGATATTGGCATACCCGTTGTAGGTAACTTGACGGTAAATGAAGATGAAAAGAAAATGTACCAAGCTATCCACAACACATTCATTAGAATAAGCCTTGACCAGCGTGCGTTGCGAGCAAGAAAGTCGTAGTTACGTCTTAAATATACTCAGGAAACAGTTAGAAATTTGACGTTTTTGAGTTAGCAGTGCTTATTTTCTTATCCTAAGTATAATTTTTAAAATATAACGAGGGTTCAAAAAAGAGTGAACTTAGCTGGCGTTAAATTTTGTTTACTTAAAGGCATGTCTAAACCTTTTCCATACACTTTACGTTAAATAACCTCACTATAGACATAATTTGCATAAATGCTTAAATGCAAGCATAATTGCTAACTAATTACGTAATAATCACGTTTGCCCGTAACAGAATTTATTTCATTACACAAGAAGCTGGAATGCCCGCCGCATAGTAAGACGATTTCAGTTTCTTGTCTGAGCCGAATTACCCTTTAAGAAAAGTAAGCAACTGCTTACAGCGGCACATTTCCAGGAACGGCATAAAATTAAAATGAAAGTGAAGGTAGTTGTACTTCCGTTTATGTGAATAAATATTTGTACTAAGCACTCGCCTGTGATATATATTGTTGTATAACATAACCACACATAGATTTAGACATGTTTCGAAGGCGCCGACAAAAGAATAATTCCAATCCTATTTAGGGTTTTTCTTACGAGCGCAGTGGTATGAGGCACCGTGTGTTATTATTTATTAAATGATTTTTTTTCAAGAGAGAATTTTTTTCAACAAAAAAAAAGAAGTCGTTTATTTTGAAAATCTTTAGTTTTATTTTTGTTATTAAAAGTTCTCGTATAAAAATATTTCCTGCTTAAAAAACATTAAGACACACGGCGTCTCATACGGCGGCACCTTTCTATAGCGCCCCACTTTGTAACAAGTAACACGTGCAGCACTCTATGTGATTTTGCAGAAGGTTTCTAGGCAAATTTGCTAATTTTTAGAAAATGGAAAACAAATGAGTTTATGTTAAATTTATTGAATTGTTTTTCAATTCGGGTACGCAATGATACTTAATGTTACATAAAAAAATGTTTTATATTAAATTAAATTTAACAATAGCAGTCGCGGTGGCTCTGTGGGTTAAGAGCTTGCAGTCTTATCCGCTCGACCCATGTTCGGACCGAGCTGTATCGGACTTTTATAAATTCGGAGTAGCGGAGACGGCTTGGTACCTATAGTTAAGTTTGAGTTCGCAACTCAAACATTTTTTTTTTTAAATTTACACGCTTTCTCATTTAATTAGTACTGCGAACACCTACATTATTTTTTTTTGATGCTGTAAGAATGTACGAGGGCTTAAAGGAATTCTGATTTTCTTTTTTTTATGACTAAAATTATTTTCCTTATATACTGTAGAGCTTATATGCCAAAAAATGTGTGACTTCTTTATAAAAAACTTAATTTTGAGAAAATTTTAGATAACAAGGGTGAAAAATTGTAACTTTTTGGTATCGCCCCCCCCCCCTCCCCAGTGTACATAAATTATTAATTTGTGGTTCCTTTGCAGTAAAAATTGAACTTCTTCAAATAGGTTAATTATAGGGAAAAAACACAGGAATGGCGTAACAGATTTCAAACTGTATCGAGAACATCACGCTAGAAAATGTCAGCGATAAAACAATTTTGGATTACATCCAAATTCTAATGATTATTGTCTGATCCTGTTATATCTAATATCCACGCATATATCTTTGCCTAAAACAACCGTGACGCACCTATTTTCCAGATACCGTGGGTTGCTGAACATTACATTGTTAATTGCTGATCGTTAGAGAAGATAAGATAACAGTGATAGCGAAGCCTGTGCAGACTATAGCGCCACCTCTACAGACAGCATTTTTTAAATTAAAGTAATTGTTGTTTAGTTATATTTGTTAACTTTCTATAGTTAAGTATTTTTTCAGCATGTTGTAAGAAAATCTATACAAGTTTCACTCTAAATTTGGAAGATCTTTTTTGCAAACAAAGTTATTCTACAACTCTGATTTTGCATTTCAAAAAGTTGATACCAAATTTGAATTTAGCGCTACCAATTACGTATATATCGTTTGTGTTATAGTTATGGCACTTACGTTTTAGATTCCTCCCACTGTGGCGCCGCCTTCTTGAAAATAATTGAAAATTTTGCGCTTAAAACCATTTACAACTTGCTCTAGAATATGTGGAACGCTGTTAATTTCTTCACAATTTTGTGCTATGCGATTTGGTCGGCTGCTACCCTGTTTTCTACCAATGCTTCCTGTCCCGCGAAAAAGTTTAACAAAACATTGCAGAGTATGTTCATACTGTTTGTAAGCAACAGTAACTTCTGGAAACTTAGTTCTAAATTCTTCCAGGTAGGCATGTAGAGTATATCCAAACCACGTTAAAAAAATTCAATCAGAAATATCTTTTGCTCCAACGTGTAAACCATTTGCAACAACTAATGCAAGTGCATTGTAAAAATGCTCGCATATTAGTTGTAAAAAAATTGTTCTATTACGTAATTGAAGGAACGACTACTAAAAACAGAGAATAACTACAAAAGCAAATTCAACAACTCAACCTTCATACCCGCGTGTATCTTATGCGCTCACATACGCCCACCCGTAAACGAAATTTTACGCCAGCTAACTTAACCCTTTATCTAAGACAAGACGCGCGCTGGCCAAGGCCTGCTTTGATGTATTTTTTTATAGATCTCTTGGTACTTTATAAAAATATCTACATGTATGTTTCTACTTTTACAGTTTACATAGAGGACCTACAATTTTAAGTAGATTGCAAACCTTCGAAAACTTACCGATGCCAAAGCACTACACTTTCATTTCCATAGACCTTTTGGGCCACAAAGTAAAGCCCGCAAACTTGGCCAGAGCTTGAAGGGTTGCTACCAACCACACATAAGCCGACCTGATTCCGGAATCAAATTGGGATCAGCCCGCTCATAAAATTACCCACTAGACTTATTAAGGTACGACCGGATTATACGCAGTCATAAAAGTAAAAATTTAAATAGTCTAAGAGCTGCGTTATAGTTTTTAAAGAGCGTTGTCGAAGTCGATGATGAAAGCTACAAGTGGATGCTGCGAGGAAGAAGGAATATAATATTTCACCCAATATCTGTTGTGACATCTCTCAACTGCATCGACTTTAACCGCAATGCAAAACATTACAAGACATGTCATTTCCAGGTTGTGCTACATATCATGAGTTAAGTAAATGTCAAGAAAATGATGTGTGTTGCGAAAGAAGTTTGCATGTGGCTTATACTACGTATAGATATTTGGCTGATGTGTCGTCATTAAAGTTTGAAAAAGTGCTATTATAATTAAATTTATACACGACAACCCACTACTTTAGAAGCTACAGCTCTTGAATACGGTGTTTGAGCAATCAAAAACGCAAATAAACTTTAGCAACGTCGTAGATAATTACATTAGAAACCCCCTACGTATTTAAGTAGCAAAGCGTGAATAAACTGAAGAGTCCACAAACGCTTTTGAAGTGCAATTTTCGTTCATAATAATTTTCTGGGCCAAATTTCTTATCCATCTTTAGTTAAAAGCACTTCTGAAAGCGTAGTGTACTTGCGCTGTTGATATTTTCAAAATATGAATGGTTGAGTTTGAAAGCACACTGTTTCCATGGAAATAATCAAAACTGTCACATTAGAAGCGGTTCTGAAAAGATAACAAGATGTAGAATGGGTATGTAGATAGGTGGTGACAGAATATTCAATAGTAGCAAACAGCGCTTTGTCAATCTTTGTCGTTTACAACAATACTCTCGTGTTTGGCTGAAATAGCTTTTGACTCGACTATGTCTATTCATGTTAAATTTTCCAAAATTTATAGCTTTCACTTGTAGGACAAAGGATTGATAATAAAGTACAAAGACATTGGACAGAAAAAAAAGCGAGTGTTACGATTTGTATTTTTGTGAAGCTTTGACAGGCGATTGGAGCTGAAAAATAACATCTCATAACAATTCACTGCGCGTTCTGTTTTCAGATCACATCCCGTGCCGTTACACTAACCCTAGCTGACCTAAAATATTTACTGTTATGGAGATTTAGAATGAAAATGTACACTCTTATAAGACGTTGCAATGAGGTTACTACACTATTTAGTAACATAATTCACACAAATATAAAAAGAAACTTCTGAACGTGTTTTTTGTTAGGACAAAGATATTATAAAATGTTACACTTCTGATGTTACTTTCAATACATCAAAACTATATCCATAAGCTGCCGATCATTTTCATAGTTAATTTTCCACATCATTTACCCTTTGACTAATGGAAATTTTTCTATATTCCTTTGTTAAACCATCTGTATATAATAAATAATTGATTGGGAGTTAACATACAGAATAAAACAGTCAATAGCGGAGGGAGATGTTTAGATTTCTATTAAAAGTTAAATATTGTGATGATAGTTGCGTCAATAATTACAGATCTTTATTTGTTTATTTAAAAGTGAAAGAGACTTATAATAGAATGTTTTCTGCAAATCATTGCTACGTCATTCAATTATGGCAGAAAAAATAAAATTTTTCCGTATATTCAAATGAAATGACGAGAGAAAAATTTATGATTTATGACGATTTTGTACTCGGAAACTGTGAACAGCGTTACGAAATGAAAACAACACGATCGTTATCCTTTAAACCTATAAAATTCTGCCTGAACCATGCTCACAGGTGCAAAAAATAAATCTAATATGGGGGACGACCAAATTTGATTACACATGTGATACTGTCACAGGTCGTTATAGATGATTTTTGGTTTGAAAGTAAACTGCACACAAATCGGTTAAAACACATCCCTCGATTTTATTCAAATTGGGGATCCAGAACAATTTTAGCGAGAAATGAAGGTACGGAAATCGATAATAATATGAGCGAAGCCAGATATTGGGGCATGCTGTGATATTCTGGGAGCTTTCCACATTAATTTTACAATTGCTACCCGAGTTATTGTAGACCTGTTCGGACCAAAAATAGTATATTAGAAAATGTAATCAATTCGGTTTCATTCAAGTGTAAAAATAGTACAAAACTAGTTTTGTTGGAATTATTTCTCAAAAGAATAGAAACCATAGTTAGGTACAAATTGTTACTGGTTAAAAAAAATTACAAGCACGCTATGACTAGTGCAACGTAGAGCGCAGCTTTGTCCGTCTAGTTATTGTCATATTCTAGTCATGTTCGAAACGTAAATAATAACTTATTATCACAATTATCAAACCACGTTGGCGAGAGCCAACACATGGCCTTTTTTTTACAGCTAACACATTAGTTAGAAAATAAATACAGAACCGAAGTTTATTCTCATATATAAGATTTAAAAAAACAGCTAACAAATGTCTTTTTTGTTGACGATCGCATAAGAACATTTTCTAATGTCATTCATAAGCCATTACTATCAATCAGGCTAAGACACACCACAACATCATCATAAAATTTCAAAACGACTTTATGTTTATTGTCATTTTGAGGCGCAAATAAAGGATCGCAAAATTCCCTCAAAATTTGTCAAGTTCGTTAGGAGGATATATGCCGATGAAAAAGTGAAGTTTCTTACTTCTAACTAAATTATCTTATTTTCACGACTTCCCACCATAAGCTACAAGTTTCATTCTTTTAACAAAACAAAGAAGATATCCGCCCACTTGAAGAATACAGATCGTTTGCGATTCTAGCTTCTAATCTCGAAAAATGCCAAAACATGTAACCAAAAGGATTCATACACAAAAGGTACAACTAACGACTGTGAATTTGAATACGAAAGCAGGATTAAAGTTCTACGTCCCTGTTTCTTGTTTGTTATGTTTCATGGCAATCTGCGCTGTTGTTAGTTTAAATGAATTTGGAAAACAGTAAAAACTGTATTATGGAGCTTTCGGGAATTATTAAAATGGAGCTTAAATAATTTAATTATGCTTTTGACAGCCACCAAAATAAAAGGGTAAAAGGGAGAACATTCAATTATCAATGCACAATTTCCCCTAATTTACAGGAATGGAAACTAACTAGATTCGTATTAAAGCATTAAAGTTTATTTGTTCCCTCTCTTTGTTCTCTTACACGCTTTTTCTTAAACGAATTATTAGAGAAAAAGCGATAACTTTACGTAATGTGTATTAGACATGCGTTATGTGAGAGTATGAATGAACGTGTGTACATAAATGTTACTTTATATAGAATGTTAATGTATGGCAAATAAGATTTAGTTGCATGGACCAAGCATCGTTATTTAGATTTAAAGATAAACATTGATATATGACTCACGTTGTACACGGGTTAATCCCCCAAAGTTAATGCGTAAACAGAAACCGCATCATGCATCTTGTAAGTTTATGAAACTTAGGAATCAATAAAGAACAAAAGTATGAACCTGTGGGACTTGGAGTGAGCTTCATGGGGACGTTATGGACGTTCTGAGGAGTGAAACCGTACTTCTTGAGCCACTCCAGTCGCGGACCACGGGAACGCTGCAGTCCGGAGACGGCACTGTTGATGGCCCGCGTGTATTCGCGCGCCCCAAAGTTTGTATGGGGCACGATTAGCCCGACGTTAAGTTGGTCCTTGGGGACACTTTTCTGAAGTGGAGTAAACGAGCGATGGGCCCACGCATACGTGAAAAACCCCAATAAGAACAACATGGCGCGGCGCGACATACCAGCGAAAAGCATGTTTTTGTAAATCTCTCGGAAGCATATTAATCGGAACAGAAAGTGACCGAGCGCGTCCTACCGCGACGTTTTCGGTACATTAGACGCCGTCGTGGCCTGTCGCACTTGCTGTCACGAGATGCAGATACACGAGTTATTGCAGTACGCACGGGGACGGATACAGCCACCGCCCAGCTGACTGATCGGTGGAACCGAGAGGATGGCATGGGGATGCAGCCGGTGCAAAAGAGACGACGACCGCCGCCTGGAGGGAGCGCAGGCGTCGTTTCCAAGACGACGTGTCGCTGTAGCCCCGATATGCCCTTTGACCAGACCGACCGACCACCTTTATTATGAAAACGCATTCTTTGTCTAAAACTCAACACGCTTCACTTCACCCAAATGCAGGTGATACAGGTGGTTGATGCTGACAAGCATAAATTACGTCGTCAGCATCCACCCTCCTACTGATATAACGAACTTACACGGCGTCAAAGATACCTTTCGCTGAATCTGCAGCAAACTGATTGCCTTTCAGTACCAGTAACACCTTCTTCTTTTTCAGTTTTTTACCTCTTGTTGGTAAGCCTTTCAAAGATAAAAAATATTTTTTTAGTAGTAATGTTTCTCGCCCACTTTACACGTGGAAATAAACAAAAAATAAACATTATTTCTAACAGGATTTGGATAACGTATAAATAAAAACAAAAACAATGGATGTTTAATTGTACTTTGCTCAGTAGCAGTTAATTAATTTTGTTACTAAATTAATATTCGGTCTTTTCTAATAATAATTTTCAAATCTTCATCCAAGGAATCAAGACAAATAATTCCCGTTCAACTTAAATTCCTTAATTTAATTCGCATCAAACAAAGCATTTCACTGCAAATAATTCAATTGGATGTACAAATAAAAATGTACCAGTTTTTTAAATAACTTAAGAAGGGAGGCGTTTCTTCTAGACAAATATTTTCAGAGGAGGGAAAAATCGACGATTTATTACGATTTTCTGAGAAAAAAAAAGCAGATTCGATTGATTTCCATATTTGATTTGGTTTAACATTTATTATAACTATACGTAATTTTCAATAAACTTGCTATATTTACCATAAATGCCAAACTAAGGTCATTACGAAACGTTTCACAATTACGAACATGCTCCTGATCTGCTACTAGTGATGTGATTTGACCGGTAAAAGAAAAAACGGTAAGTAAAATCATTATTTTACCGGTAAAATACAGGTAAAATTCATTTCACGTCAAAAATGATGTCATTGGATTTCTTATGAAAAACCATTTAGTTTGATACTAGATACTCGACGGGTCTACTTAATACTTGATACCAAAACACAAAAATACAATTATTTATAGTTTATAAAAATATAACGGTTATGTAACTTACAATTACAGTTATAATTATTAAAGTATACCTAAATTAAATACAAAGCAAAATGTGATAACGAAAATAAAAAATATGAAGATATAAATCGAAATAAACATTTAGATAAAATAAACTTATACATATACACATAAAGTTAAACAAACTTAATAAATGTAATTGATGTAACTTTTAATAACAAAAATAAAAATATTTAATAAATATT
This sequence comes from Ctenicera cuprea, assembly GCA_958336395.1. Classification (NCBI taxonomy): domain Eukaryota; kingdom Metazoa; phylum Arthropoda; class Insecta; order Coleoptera; family Elateridae; genus Ctenicera; species Ctenicera cuprea. Next base: position 27,646,037 of record OY284492.1, on the reverse strand, counting down.
ATTATATTATAATATGATTGGTTTAAAGAAATTGATCTTTATTTAGGTTTCCTACCACAAAACATTTCTGACCCTTTCCAAGAAAATTAATGTTTTGTTTTGGAGTAGGATGAATATCTGCGCCTGCGCGCGGCAATTCGAAATGATTTTCTCATTTTACCGGTAAAATTTGATTTTACGTTACCGGTAAATTACCATTTTAACGGTTGGTAAAATACTGAGACTCACATCACTGTCTGCTACTAATTCAATGTGCATGTTTTAATTCCACAAGGGCTTTTGAGCAGGATGCTGGAAAGTGTTCTTCGGTATGCCTTTTTTTTAATTTCTGAAAATATACAGGGAGAACCAGAAGCATTGCACCCCTTACTGACGCTTTTATTTTTCAACTTCTTCAAATACATTTCTTTTGGGCATTTCGTAGGAGTAAAAATTCGCAAAGTGAAATATTTGTATAAACTTTTTATTAAAATGTAATACCCTGTATATTTATACATTATTTTAATCAAAATTTACTTCGAAGTACAATGGTATTAAAACATTGCTTTTTTGAGATATTTCCCATTTTTTATTTTAATTACAGAAATAAATTCCCATCAAGTCAGTTATAATTGTATTTTCTAATTGTCTTATTATCAAATTATTGTCTTAGTAAAGTTTTTTTATGTTCATTTAAGTCTAGGAAACTGTTCAAACTTTGTATACGTTTAAATAGTGTAATTGTTATTTACATAACCGCAAACACAGAAATTCAGTGATGTTAAGTCAGGTGATCTAATACGCCATCTGACTAGATCACTTGTGCCAATTCATTGGTTTACAAAATGTTTTTGCATGTAAGCAGGGACCTTCTGCGAATTACAGGCGCCGCTGTACTGACAGTACCTACGCCAATGGTAAATATGCAATTAGTAGAATAATTACCAACAATTTTTACCGGATTTTTAAAAAATGTTCCGTTGGAAGACCTTAGACAACCACCAACAATGTTAGTTGTGTTGCCTATAGCCCGCAAAACCCTCTTTCAGGGTTAGCAGGCTTAGCTTCATTTCTTGCATCGGAGTTGTCCTTGTAAAATCGTTTCTGGAGATCAAGTGCATGCACATTCATGATTCGAAAACCGAGTAAAGCTGTAGGTCTCCTCGGCACTGTGCCACTTTAAGCACCACTCAGCACAGGAGGTGAAAAGATACGCTACACCTCGTGAGAGATATACGCAACCACAAGATGAAGAACAATTATCAAGATAAATTATCCGCCATTGGTATTAGTAACAACTTGAAAACACTTTTCTCTAGTTACTTATTTAACAGAAAACAATATGTTGAATGTAAGGAGTATAAATCAAGTGAATTTTTCGCAACTTCAGGTGTTCCTCAAGGGTCAAAACTAGGCCCGCTGCTATTCTTGGTATTTATTAATGATATAGGTGAGTGTGTTAAGTATTCCGATTACCTTAAATTTGCAGATGATTTTAAGCTAGTTAGAACAGTTGAAAAAGTGGAGGATTGTATTAATCTCCAAAAAGATATTTGTGCTATACATAACTGGTCCATTAAAAATCAACTTGCTTTTAATATTAGTAAATGCTCAGTAATAAGTTACTTAAGAAAAAATTCTAAACTTCTATTTAATTATGAAATTAATCAATTAAAATTGCAAAGAAAAAATGAAATTAAAGACTTAGGAATAATATTTGATGATAAACTCTCATTTAATAGTCATACTGTTAAGATGGTGAATAAATGTTACCAATTGTTGGGATTTGTTTTTGGAATTACTAAAGATTAAAAAAATACATATTTAACACACGCATAAGAACTAAACTTGAATACGCGGCGGTCATCTGGTGGCCGTGTTACACTTATCAAAATCTAGCAATTGAAACACTACAAAAGAAAATGCTGAGAACGTGTAAATTTGAAGGCGATTATACAGAATTACTTCATATATTCAACACTGAAACATTAGATAATAGAAGACGTGTACAACAACATATATTTTTATATACAAAATTGTAAACAATGTTATCAAAGATCCTAACTTATTAAGTATGCTAAATTTCAACGTATGTAATGTAGGATTAAGAAATTCAACAACGTTTAGATTAAAAAGGTCGAAAACCAATTATTTTAAAAATTCACCAATTCAAAGAATTTGTAATGCGTTTAATGGTTTACAGATATCGATAGACATCTTTTGTATGTCGTTAAATCAATTTAAAAGAGCAGTAGGTGGTTCGGTACAGTGAACAACTTTTGTTGTTGGGTTATTGTTAACTAATTAATTGGTTAAATTTGATTATTGAGTTTATGGTATTTGTGGCATGCTAATGTTCTCACGTTCTTAAACTGAGTTTTTATTGTTTAATTATGTTATAATAATGAAATAGGTATCAATTTTATTATTACAGTAAGGGTTAGATAAGTCAGTAATTTTATTTTTTGTATAGTACCGCGCCGCGGTTATTAGTATTGTTTTGTATATTCTCTGTATTCATCAGTAATTAGGCAACGCCTGTTGATGAATAAAAATTATTATTATTATTATTATTATTTTTTTATTTTTTTATTTTTTAATTCACAGCAACTAAGCGGCAGTTGCTGGTGTAATACCATGGAAAAATAATTCAATTTATTCCACGGTAAGTACTTTACGCAGAATACGGCAGGTGTGCAGTATTACCGTTTTCTGCATCAATGTAAATAAGCCCTGGGGCAGCTTGGTTTCTTGAAGGTAGTGGTGGAAGCGTTTGGTGACAACTCCATCTACAGACACAACTATCGGGATTATTTTAACGGATGTAAGTCTCCACAGGTTCTTTATTTCTACAGCCAATTCAGTGTATTTGTCGATTTTTGTATGTTCTGTTTCAGCCAAGTTGTGCGTTAATGGGACAGCCACGTCAATGATAGTGGCGGTTTTACGTTGTTTGTCAATAAATATTATGTCCGGGCGATTGTGTTGCACATGGTGGTCTGTAATTATCGGTCGATCCCAGTACAGTAGCCCATCATCATCTTCTAAAAAGATTTAGGTATGTATTTATAATGCGGTGTAGGAATACTAATCAACTTGTATTTCAGGGCCAGTTGTTGGTGGATGATCGCTGCAACGCTATTATGCCTTCCCAAGTGGCATTGTTTACAAGTTGGGGGCAGCCTCCAGTTAGATGTTCTATGGTTTCTCCCGGAGCATTGCAGGCGCGGCATCGATCATTGATGTTAGTTTTGAGGATATGTTTCTCATAGTTGTGTGTTCTTATAACTTTGTCTTGTATTGCTGTGTAGAAACCCTCTGTTTCAGCATGGAGATAACCTTGGCTAAGATAGCGAAAAGATAATTTCTTATCAATGTAATCCGCATTGACTTGGTTTGGGAATCTGCCATGGAGTGCTTTCGTCTTCCATTCTTGAAGTTGGTCAGCTACAGTCGGTAAGTTTATCAAGAGTTGTTGGCTACTAAGATTCAAAGGGGTAGCGCATCGATCCGTTTCAACTATTTTTTGTATTAAAACGTTATTCTGTTGTGAAAAGTATCCTCGCATGTTGTTGATTTGTTTATTGCATATCTGTTTAATATTTAATAATCCTCTTCCTCCTTCTTTCCTAGGTAAATACAATCGTTCTACAGACGACTTTGGATGTAGGAATCTGAATTTCACTAGTGTTCTTCTAGTTAATCGGTCTAGTTCTTGAAGATCAGTATCGCTCCATTTAACTATTCCAAAGGAGTACATCAGCGCTGGAACTGCCCACGAGTTTACAGCGGAAATAAGATTTTTAGAATTAAGTTTAGTGTTCATAAGTTTTGTAAGTCTCTTTTTATATTCGTCATTGAGCTTAACTTTCAGGTCCGAATGGTTAATGCCGCGGTGTTGTGAAAGACCAAGGTATTTATATGAGTCTGTCATCGGAAGCTCTGGAATGCTTGCTATTTCTTCATCGGAATATGTGAGTATACCCTTACTTATGTTTACAGTGGCACATTTATCGATACCAAAAGTCATGCCTATGGAATCACTAAAAATGTTTGTGGTCTTAATTAGGGAAGCTAGTTGTCGTTTAGTTTCAGCAAATAATTTCAAGTCATCCATATATAATAAATGGTTGACTTGAAATTGGTCCTGCTTATTTAATTTGTATCCAGCTTTGGAGTTATTAAGTAGACAGGATAGTGGGTTCATGGCTAAGCAGAACCAGGTTGGGCTTAACGTATCACCCTGAAATATGCCCCTTTTAATGCTTATTTCGCCCATACGTTTCCCAGTCATTTGCAGATTTACTTTCCAGTGAGACATTAAGTGTGCTAGTAAGGTGCGTATCGTATGATCGACTTTATATATTTCCAGGACTTTCTGCAACCAATTATGGGGTACAGAGTCAAAGGCTTTGGCATAGTCGATGTAGCACATGTGAAGATTACGATGGTGAGCTTGAGCTTGTTTAGTGATGACCATATCTATAATTAATTGCTCCTTGCAGCCCATTGATCCTTTAGCACATCCTTTCTGCAGAGGCGATATGATATTGTTCATCTCGCAGTGTTGGTATATGTGTTGGTTAAGTATTGAGGTTAGTAGTTTGTAGATCACTGATAAACACGTAATTGGTCGGTAATTCCGTGGGTCTTGCGGATCTCCTTTTCTAAAAATCAGATATGTAGTTCCTGTTGCTAAAAAAGCTGGAAACTCCATAGGGTGGTGGAGTATTTTGTTAAAGCACTTAGACAGAGGTTCATGAGTTACTTTAAATGTTTTTAGCCAAAAGTTTTGTATTTTATCCGGACCAGCAGCTTTCCAATTGCTAGCTTTTATTAGGACCTTCTTAATCTGTTCTGGAGTAATTGTTAGTAGTTCCATTATTATTATCTATTATTATTATTATTATTATTATTATTATTATTATTATTATTAAAAAACTACAATTCGCGTATCAAATTTAATTCCAAGTACAATATGTAAAAATATAAGCTTGGGTTGTTTCTGTTCCAACCGAAAACAATTACGACAAACAACTTAAACTGTGAACTCTCTGTATCTATAATTCATGAAAAAAAGATGTCGGGCAACCGAACCGTCACTAAACCTTCCTCGCTGCTCCTCCTCCTATATATTACCTATTCAAACTATTACATAAGTTTCCATTTTGGAAGTCATAATAACCGCTCTTGTCATTTTTAACAATTTAAGTTTTCAGTTTTTTTACCACTATTAAATTTTTGAAAATTCTTAAAATTTTCAAAATATTTTAAATATATTCGAAACTTTTAAAATTGAAAAGAATAATTTTCTTCTAATATTAGAATTCAAAACTTTCATAAATTTCGAAGACATCGAAAATTTTAAAAATTGGAAGCATGGAAATTATATAAATATTTTAAAAGTTTGTATTTTTACAATTTTCGAACTTGAAAACACGAAGATTTGCAAAAATTTAGGAAATATTGAAAATCACCCCCACTCCGTATAATGAGGAAGGTAAGAATTTATTTAAAACAGTTAAATATAAAAACGTTAGTAAAAGATTGCTTAAATTCTGTGCGCCTTGTATACTTGGAATAAGATCAGCTTTATATATGTATACAGCTTGTTAAACCGAATTGCTAAAACAATAGAGTACGATTAACTGTTGAAAGCTCATAAGCACGCAATTAACAGGGTCGAAATGTTCAGTTAAATATATACCATTATTTTAGATCAATTAAATCAATCTCTTGAATCACTCTCATCGAATTCAATATAGTCTGCGTTTAAATTTATGTATCTACATTAGAAAAAAACTTTTATTGTTTGTACAAATACAAATTTAATGGTGAAGATTATTTTTGTCTCAATTTAACACTCTGTTTTATAAAAACTGTAGGACAAAGTTGTTGAAAATCAAACCGGAAGCGGGAACAGCTTCAACAATTTAAACCGTTGCCTCTTCCGGAGGCTGTAACTCCGTAAGAAGATATTTCCGGATCCACGTATATTACAAGTCTTTTTATTACTTTGATGTATAGAACCTATCTACAAAGTTCCCACAGACTATTTTCGTATATTCAGGCAACACTCCGTACCTTCAAGGTAACTTGCTTTTTCACAAAAATTGAAGAATCTGGAAAACTGTTCGATTTAGCGGCTTTCGACAGGAATACCTCTGATGTGCATTTTGAAAAATAAGATTTTATAGGTAAAACCTCAAAAATTGTAAAGATCTAAAATATTTTGAAAACAAATTTATATCTATACAATACACCTCTGGTGAACTTAATCAAGTAAACAGAAGTTAAAATACTTGGCTAAATAAGCAATGCTCGCAATTGCTTCGTAAGTTAAAATGTTATTAGATTCCTTCATCTTCAGGAGACCGTAACTCCGTAAGAAGCGTTTCCGGCTCCATGTTTATAAGAACTTTTTTTATTGTTTTCAGAATTTAAATCCATCCTAATAGTGCATCTCAGATGTTATGGAATACCCTACACAATTAATTCGATACCAGCTGATCCCGCTAACTTCGTCATGCGCTTTTTTGACAACTACTAAGCCGTGTACCTATCTAAGACTGCAGACATAAACATTTAAACATTTCAAAATAATAAATACGCTGTCTCAAGATGCAAGGGTCCGTTGTCTGTTATGGTGAGCCAGTTAGAGATTTAATATACTGGGTGTCCGCTACAAGAATTCGACTGCAAGTATCTCTAGTTTCTTTTATAACACAAATGTGAAATTCTAGGGTGTGACTCAGTTCATAGGGGGACGTAAGTCACTATAGTTATCATGTCAGTACTCCGCCTCCAGCCACCGCCACTTCAAAATTTCATATAGCACACTATAGTTTTTATAACGGATTATAAAAAAAGATTTTTTTAGTATATCTTCGTGAAAAAACGGCTAAGTTAAAAAAATGTTTTTGAAATATTTTACTTGGAGAATTTACTGTTATTAGAGTGCAACCTTTGAATATGCTTTAATTTTTGGTACCAAGCGCTTATTAATTATAAAAGCATTTTGTATAGTTTTAAATAGTGATAGGATATTTCGAATAAAAATAATCAAACCATGCTATTATCGAAATATCTCGAGATATCTCGAGATGTTACAGAAAAGCATTCGAATGACTCAAAGATTTTCAAAATTTTATATTGTATGTATTTTGGAAACGAGCGTTGAAGCGATACCCGGTACAGTAGCCAACTGTAAATGCCAGTGCAAATACATGATACAATGACACCACCAGTCGTGGTATTTTCGTGTGAATACACAAATGGAGATAGAATTTCCGAAATATGATTACATAAAGACGGCTTCTGCGGCGTGCTTCCAGTGCGCACAACGAGATAAGAATGATTTTACATGAACATTCGCATATGACTGACATTAGGAATAGCAAACACGGCATTTTCCACTGCACTGTTTTGTTTCTCGTGGTCATTTGGAACTATAATGTATTAGATCTGAGAAAAACAAGTGGTACAATTCAGAAAAAATTTAAAAAATTGATTATATTTATGCAATAATAAATAATTAGACGTTGTTTTTGTGCCTGGTCTCATTTTGAAAAACGCAATTGATTTATAAAACAGAAAAATGTATCCACGTTCGAATTATAAAAATTTTACTCAAAAAACAAGCCGGAATTAGCGATGAAATGTGATGAAATTGATAAAAATACTAATCAAAGCTGAAGCTTACGCAGTTTTTCTGAGCGGCTCGAGGAAAGACACGAAGAACGAGAATTCCTTCATAGGAGCATTCTACAACCAGGAGAGGATAGTTTTACTACTTCTGGCTGCGAAGGATTTCATTTGAATGAATTATTCGATTATTAAATGCTTATGCCTATCACTATTTTTTTAAGGGGTATACAGGAAAAGTATTAAGTAAATTAAATCATTCCTTAACTCTTAGTGCTCCGAAACTCACGAGTGTTTTAAGTTATCACGGTAGAAACTGAAATACATTTAAATTGACAAATAAAATAACACAGCCAACATATACCCAGATCACATTGCAAAACTATTACTGCCTACTATAGATGCAAAATAATTTTATTTGAATGTTATCAGCAGTAAGATGTGGCATCGGTTCACTTGAGTAGACGTTATTTCCATTTGTTATTGCACTTCATTTCAAAGAAATATCGAAAGAAAGTTTAGTGATATATCGCGAATCTCAATTTTCGGTTTAAATTTATTTTGTGTCAATAACTGTCAGAAAGAAATTTCGATTACGAACTTTTTAACTCAAAAAATAAAAATTATTGTTAATTTGGTGCAAAAACTTAGTTAATTTAAATTATACGAGATACTACAATATAAATGAATTTAGTTTACTTTTGTCACAGCCTAGTTATCAGTGCATTTACAACACTGCCGACTGACTATTGTTATGCACGCCTTAATTTTGTAGTAAACATTCCTCGATGCTGTTCGATTAAAAATTTTATTGTTGATTGGACAATGAATTGTGTTGTTTTTGTATGAATTAAAAATATAAACCCTATTAAGAATAAAAGTAATCAATTACTTATCGATGTACAGTGGGCTATACCCACCGCAAACTGTTGTTCTCATTTATAAAGTTATATTGTAATAGTAAAGAAATCTGATATGCAACGTGTGTTGCCTATAGAAGAGTCAAGGGGTTACACGCTTAATAAGAATACCTAATTAAAAATAACTCGCAAATAAATAGGTTTGGTACTGATAATCTACTCGTAGGTAGTATATATCTAAATATTACAATTTAATCAATGAACAAATTGATCTCGTAAATTCACGGTATTTGAACGTTTTGGAATGAGAAATTAAGTCATCTGGACGCAGATACAGAAAACCAAGATCAAATTATGAAGATTTATTGTTCCTATAGTAACACCAACTGTTTACTTTTAATCGTGCCATTGATAAGAACGTGTAAACACGTTGAAATACGTATAAGGCACAGTTAAAAACCTTTGTTGAAGTTAAGAATTGTTATATTTACAATAATTACCATTTGCGTTCCAAACTTTAACCTATAACGTCAAGTTCTCGAATGGACAAATTAAAAGTAATATAAAAAAGTATTTCATGTCTTAATGTTATGCTATATTTGTTTTATATTAAAGGCTGATCGTCCATCGGATGTCTCAGCTTTCGGGTGCCTGTGTACGCGGCGGATTTTCGCTTTATTATCTTCCGCCTTCGCTAAATCACACCACGACTGTTGTGTAAGATGCAGAGCAAACATCACGTCGAATCCAGAGGGAATATTTAAAAACGATTAATCAAAGTGTAAATGGATATCACACTAATTTCATTTCTGACATTGCATCCGGAAAACCTACAGATTAAAAATTGCAAAACCTCGGGTTTACTTTATCAGTTTGTTAAATTTTATAGTGGTTAAACGATTTACAAATACACAGGCTAAGAATCCCTAAACATAAAATAAAGCTAGCATTATTACAAGAATTAAAGCAATTGCAAATTAATTTACAAAACTAGCTGAACCTGTGGACTACGCCATATGCTTTTCTTTACAATAAATTGCTAGCAAATTTATTGAAAGAGATATAATGATGTTATTAATACATTCCGCCGGTATTGCAGCTTTATGGCCCCCATTACACTGCGCCACTGTTACATGCACATCGAAATCAGTCAACATAATAAGTAGGGTGCGTCGAGAATATTATTGAATACGTCATCAGTAATCCTAAGTGCGCGTGAGGTAACTCGCACTCCCAATTCCTAATCCAGAATCCAGACGTCGTCAGTAAATGTTGAGACAGAGGGAAGGAATCCGGATTTACTACAAGCCCGCTACGTTACCTACTTCACTCGCTTATTTATTGTTAACAGTTCACTATCTACATACTTAATCAAGATCCTCAACTTTTAGTGGTAAGAAGCGCCCGCCATTAGAGGCCACACATTTACGCGTTCATGATATAGGGCACATATTCATTGGTACAGCGGGCCGCTAAATGATGATGATGATTAACGTAAATTAGATATACTAGAAGTTTTTGAAATTCACAAACATTTAAAAACTATACCGTTAATGAATGAGCCAATTGATCTCTTAAATTCTCCTCTATTGGATATTTTGGAATAAGAAATCAAGTCATCTGCAGACGATTGCCGAGATCAAGTCGCCAAGTTCTATTGCTATAACAACACTAACTGTTTACTTTTTCATATTACCTTTGACAATGGCATGTAAACATGTCGAAATACGTATAAGGTTAAAATATGTAAATATTGTTGAAGTAGTTAAGTAGTTTATATACCTATAATCAATAAATATGGACTTTAACGAAGTAAAGCTAGAATTTATAAATGTAGTTTTGTGAGTACAACACTCAATTACACAAAAAAGAAGTCATGCTATCCGATTCAGTAGAACTTACTCTTGTGACGGTGAATGAGGTTCTAAACTGGCAACTTTATTAATAATGACATGCAACTAGACCTGGACCTTAGTAATTTAAAAACTAATTACTAATTTAAAATATGCGCCAATCACTTCAGATGACGTTGAAAGGAGCAGGTTGTTATTGCAGTCAATGCTGGGGCGTGAAACGTCAATATTAACATACTTTTGAATATATGACAAGATTGATAAACAACAATATCCTAAAGTAATAGAAAGTCCAGGAAAAGTACTTCCGCTCAGTTTTTAATAAATTGAAAATAAGTAATTCCCATCGCGCACCGTTTGAGTCGCTGCAACAGTATCTCTGTAAAGTTGAGACAGGTCGAAGGGATCCGTATTTACCATATAGAAACAATTACAGCAATCGCTATATAATTCATAAAACTAGGACTTCGATCCGGGGTCCTATACATCACCTATTTAATTAATTTATTTGTTATTAAGACAAACAGACACGAAAACATCGTGGGGCATAGCCTACGAGTTGCACTAGTATTTCTTAAAACTGCTAACATTTGAAATAATATGTTACAAAAAACAAAAGCTTGTCATAAAAGTTTCGATTAGGATATGATATAAGTTTTTTACTTTGTTGTGACCTTGAAAATAATTGTTCAGCAATTTACATTACGGGTGCCTCAGTTACTGTAGTTATTGGGCCCTATCTAACGTGTAGAAAAAAACAGTAAAGAATCCAATTTGGCACGTTTGGTGAAATAGAATCCAAGCCACCAACGTTACCCTGTGCTATAATACATCCCGCCCCCGACATAATATTTTATTAACCATTACTCTACTGTAATAACATAAAAGAGAAAAAATGCCCTGCAAAGTATTTTACATTGTGATGAGCGATGACATACTATACACGTACACCATCATAATGAATGGGATTACGTGACTAATAAACTAATATAAATTGTGATTATACAACGGAAGTGAATTAAAGTGCAATCATACATCATTTAAGCTTTAAAAGCTATTTACATGTTTACTGTGCAAAGTAATGGTTGATGTATATTATATTGTTATCACTAAATGTTCTAGCTTTGTTTGAAATTTTAAATTTCCATTTTATTTTTTATTCTGTTTTTGATTGCAATTATACTGCATAGTAGTATTTATGATTAAAATTTTCTTATTGTAATTTTGTTCAGTTGTAATTGTTGTATTAAAAATCAAAACTAATTTTCAATGTACAAGTTTAGCAAAATCAGCTTCTATTGCTTACTCTCAGAACTTCTGCTAACTATTAGGATTTTTCATTCTCGGTTGTCTTAGACAATCTACTTTCAAAGTATTCTGTTTAATCATACGATTCAGAAAGTTTTACTATTAGGGAAAAATTGCTTTTTCAGAAAAATTTCGAAACTTGCAGATCTAAAACAAATATATGCAGACTTTTGCAAGTTAATTAAACTTTTTAGTTTTCCATAAATTTGTCTTTTAAATATTTATGTATTCTATCTAGAATTATTGGAATGGTAATTTAAAAGACATTTGCAAAATCTCGTATACAGCCTGCCCATTTTAAAACTTCGAGTCTAAATTTTTTTTAAATAGGCAACACACAATACAAGTCACTGCCCACTATTATTTTAAAACAAAATATTTCTATAAATAAGAACAGGGCAAAGATTAGGGAGGGTTAAGATGGGAAACGTCGGTAACAAGTGTGTGGCCAATATCGACCAAAAGTTGGAGACATTTTTAAACATCTGAGATACTAGATGGCGTGGCAGACAGTTACTGGAAGCCGCCAAATTTAAATTTTCAGATGCATGTTGGCGGCAAATTTAAAATTTCCAATATCGAATCTAGGCACATAAAAGTAAAAAAATGCAAAATACGAATCTAGTAACTAAACTGAAATACAAAATACATTAACATAGGAAATGTTTTATTAAAATCCATATACAAGTAAAGCGCATAGCTTATTCCAAAGATTACCTCCCTAATCTTTTTGAAAGGGTAAAAAATGCTTCTTGATGCTCCTTTTTGTTATTGTTACAGTCATTGACAATGCAGTAGGAACCGTGACTCATGGTTAGCAATAAAAATTGCTGTTTAAAAACACTCAAAAACGGAAATCGCATTAAGAATTCACACAACTTCAACAAACACTACAGCAATATGCTTTATGCTAATAACGAAATCAAATAATAAACCCGCGTGCGCCAACCAAACAGTAAACACACATATTTGACGCATTAGCACATTTTTAGAATATTAGATTTCTACTTTCTGTTGTTACCGATCTCTTTGCACGATTACATCTGAAGCAATAGATGGCGCTACTTTAGATCTAGTTGCTGCGTTTCCCATCTTAACCCTCCCTAATCTTTGAATCAGGGCAATCATGTTTGCATTAACTTGACAGTTTACTAATCAAATTCTTTAAGCCACATTATTTGAACGGTGCAAAACAAAGATTATCGATCACTAATCTTTGGTGCAAAATGTATTCCAACGCTGACAAAGTGGACATGCTTCTAATTCTGGGTGAATGTCGAAAAAATGCGAGTGCCGCCAATACTTTGTATGCGCAACGCTTTTCAGGTAGACGAATTCCAACAGACAAAACATTTAGAATGCTTCTTCTGAATTTGAACACCTGCTTCGTTAGTTTTTGTACTATGTTCCTATTAAAGTATTGTAGTTATTGTTGTCAAATATTAAATTTGAGTTATTAAAGTAACCTTAAATTTGTACTTAATCATTAGTAGATACATGTACTGTAAAACAACTCTGATCTCAATTTAAAAAAAAATGGTAGAAATGCAGTGATCACGGGGTTGCATTGTGTGTTGCCTATTTAAAAAAATTTATGCTCGGAGTTTTAAAATGGACAGGCTGTATAGTAACACTGTGCTGTGCCCCTGTAGGGTTATTACTCGTTTTAGGAATAATGCATTAAATTCAAAATTTAAAACTAATCGTTGCTGCTGCCATTTTAAAGTACGAATGTTTTGGAGAAAACGCCGAATTTTGCTTAAGGTCTTCTACTAGATTCCGTTTTCAAACTTATAAAATTTGGTCTACAAAAAATTTTTTTGGAAAAAAAACTTGTCTTACTTACGCTTCCTGTTTCGGATTATTTAAAAAAATCCTTTCCCCTATAAATTAGTTTCTTGACCTGTTAAGATACATATTTACTGACTACGTAAACCACTTTCTTGGGATTTAGGGTCACGTAAACAAACAAAAACATTGAAAGTCCTTTTCTTTATTAGGTTTCGGAGATTATCAGTTCTTTCTCTTTCTTCAGATATGATTAAAACCTGTAAAATCTTATATTTAGTTTTATATATAAAAACGTATTAAAAATATTAAATTACACGTTAAAACACTGTGATGATAACATATAATAACAGAACTGAATGTAGTTACAACACAATGAAATCAAAGTTAGCAAATAAAAACCTATGGTCGAGGCAAACATTCTCTATTTCTGGTTCCGCTGAGACCAACATTCTTTATTAGATGTTTTAATATAAGTGATGAGGCAAACTTCCACTGATTAACGTTTATGTTGTTTAGCACTATATTTCTAGGATGGTATTGTATAGCTTACTCAAATTTTCGATGTCCGTGCGATGATTTATATTATTTTTCTGTTTTTTTTATTTGTCTCATTTCCTTTACAAGCTTTTTCTTTTCAGTTTACGTGACCCTAAATCCCAAGAAAGTGATTTACGGACTCTTAAAAAACTTATAATTGTAATTAACCATAACCGACAAATAAATATTCGGCAGGTATAAATATTTAGAATGGCTGAACATATAGTTGTTAGGGTTTGCATAACTTGTCTGCATTATTTAAAAAATGAGCGAAACACTTCGCCTGGACTTTCCTATACTTATAAATTAACATTGTTTTATATTTTCCAACACTTTTGATGTACACCTGTCTAGACCCGGCTAGTAAAATTAAACAGCGTTTATAAAAACTTCAAGCCTGAAGAGCGTAACTTAAACCTACCATTACCACGCTGGCTCCGCCTGCAACTGAGTACATGTGAAACAACCGAACTGAAATGAACCGGAGGCACGAGTAAGGAAGCGTGTTGATGTTTGAAAATGTATTAATAACTCGAGAAGTATTATTTTTAGCAAGAAATTACTCTTATTAATTTGTATTTAGAATTTCAAAACCTTTCTGATTTTAAAGCCAAAATGCCACGTTTCCATTTAAAAAAAAGTTATTTTTTACCGTGGCGGCCATATTAAAATTGGAAACTCAAGTTTTTTTCTTAAATACAATCGAGAAAAATTTGCCCTACAATTTTGCTCTTGAGTTTGCGAGTCTATTTATTAAAATAAAAAAGTTAGCCTACACTGAACATTAAACGGCTAGTACAAGAATACAACTGCTGTAGAAAGTATGTGAAATTCTTCAAAGGACAAAAAGATTATTAAGGGGCAAAAAATTCGATTATTTGATTTTTTGTAAAAAGATTCTCCTAGAGCAAACAAAACAAAAAACCAAATTTTTAATTTTTTATCGAAAAAAATTGGGGGGAGGGGGAACAGTAGCTCCCCTAAATATGAAATTATCGAAAAAATATTATAATATTCGGATTTTGCTATCAATGATGAGCTATATTGCTTTAACAGAAATATGTTATTGCTTCCCGTTAAATAAATAAAAGGGTACCAATTTTCAATTTTCAAAAATTCACAGAGGGCGTCACAGTGAAATTATAGCAATGAGCAAAAAACAAAATTGTAGCAAATGCCTGTCTTTATCAGCTTAAAAAGTTTAAACAAAAGCGTGTGGGCAGTTTTTGAGAAATATTTTTTTGAAAAATTTCAAAATTTTGGATTGATGTCATTGCGGTCGTTTTTATATTTTCAAAATTAATTATATTTCATGGTATAGTACCCTTAAAGGGCTACCAAACAAGATGTAGTTGATTCCAATCAGATAACTGGTTTTTGAGTAAATGGGCGTTAAAGTCGAAATGTTCAATAATTCGTAGCGGCCGCCATGTTGAAGCTAGAGATGTATTTCCGTCAAAATCTCGATTTTGAAAATTTGCATGAAATCAATACTTCCCTATACTGAAAGTATAGGAAAGTAAAAAACTCCGAACACTGTCACCGGCACCGCGTATCTATCCACTGCCTTATGCAATCCTAGTGGTTTTGGATTTCAGTTTAGCCAACCCCCCAAGTTTTAAAGTAAAATCACTAACGTAATGAATGCAATACAGGTTTGCCAACTGCTGATTTTATTTTGAACGAAACTCGGGTATTGTATTAATTCGACTATTGAATTAATTCGGGTGTTGTATTAATTCCTTAGTTGGTCTGCAGTATAGTGTTGCTTTATATCATTATTTTTAGCAATAGTCAAACATTGCATTAATTCAATTTGCAAGAGCACCTTTATACTGTGTAAATCCACTTGGTATTTACTGCAATAGTCGAGTATCGTACAAATTCGCATTTTAGTCAATACTCTTGTATTGTTTTAAATCATTATTTACAACAGTCGGACATTGCATTAATTTGATTTACAACAATATACGTTTATTGCTAGAATGTATTATTTGCAGCAAAGGTCGTGTACTGTTTTAATTTGTTAGTTGCTTCAATTCCACATTTATATCAATAGTAGCATATTGTATTAATTCGATTTACATGCAACACCCGCATATTGCGTAAATTCACTTGATATTTACAGTAATAGTCGGGTATCGTTTTAATTCGGTAGTTGCTTCAAATATGAATATTTATAACATCATTGCGATATTGTTTTAAATGATATCTTTCACAGCAATAGTCAAATGTGATTTCAGTTCGATTATTTGCGGAAATGGTCGTGTATTGTGTAGTTTAGAACAAATGTGGATTGTTGTTTTATTGTAGATTGTTTACCACAACAGTCGCATATAGTAACACTAACACTGACAATCATGCTTTTACAATTCAAATAAATAGCAATATGGCCATAAATATGTGTGGCGTATGAGCCATTGCTCCGCTTCGACTTGCTGGAAGCTATACATGGCTGCACCTAAGTCAATTCAGTTCTTGAGTGCAAAATATTTGTAACATACAATTACAATAGCGTTTGGAATTCCCAGTTACTACATATTCTCAGCTAACCAGAGAAAACACATTGTTGCAAAAGTTTTTGGCAGTTCACTTGTTAAATATTGTTCGCCACAACATTTGTTAATAACAATAGTATAACATTATATTGCGTTATTATGTTTATGAAGTTTTATTAATTAATGCCTAACACAAAAACGCATTAGTAGTTAGTATGTTTTTAATGAGTATCATGCAGAGTACTCATAACGGTTAGGATAGAACTACAAACAATTTCAAATAAAATCCTAGCCATGCTCTAATTTTTGTACAATAATTTCAATATGCTGATGCAGCACTGCCCGTGTTCTTCTAACATAAATTCTGTCATATTCTCTGAAATAGATCAAAAGCACTATGCGTTTAAGTAGGTAGAATTTCTTGGCCATTGAGTTCTACCAAAAAGATCCGTTTTGGGTAGAATTCGCACGATATTATGAGACGTATATTCGTTATGAAGATCCGCTAGAAACAGGACACAATGATGTTACATATCTATTTTCCGATGGTAGTCACCAGTATATGAGTTACCTTCCTTAATCCCTCAGATTATTCTCAGCGCAGTGAATCTGGTACAACTAGAAAAGTTGTAGTCAATACTTATCATTTTCATTATTCACACAGAGCAACGACATGAGAAACTAATAATTTGGTTGGCGTAAGACGTTCCAAATCTAATTAAAAAATTCGTCATTCGTCAAGTGCTCGAAATCGTCTTGGCTTCACAGACGCAAATATTGACAAAATCAGAAACATTTCTCCGTACTTCCGGAAAAAGGCGTTGACCTTGAGATCACATGAAAACGTTTCAATAATTGTTTACGTCGACAGCTCAAAGTTGTGATGAAATCGATATCTTCTACCTCTGCTACTTTATAATTTAGTAACATCAGTGCAGCTTCGTCGTTTTTTGTCGCTATTTTACGAGACAACGAATTCGCGTTCTGGAGATAGTTTCCACGGTTACCTGTCTTCGTCTTAAAATAAGAACTAGACTAGCGGAACCCGTGGACTACACACTTCGTTTTTCTTTGTAAACTTCTTTAATTAAAATACACTGTGTCGAGATATTTTAAAATATGCAATGAATCGGCGATTATGAACAGACGTTTTGTTAATTTGTTTGTTTTCTAAAATAATAATTATTATTTTAGAATTAATTAGAATATTATTTTAGAAAACAAATGAACTCACGAAACGCATGCGGTAATCGGCGATTCCTTGCATATTTTAGAATATCTCGACACACTGTAATTATTATTTGCACTAACTAAAAAATGTATTCAATTACTTACACAGTACCCCATTACACTCAATGAAGTGGACTAGTTGTTTTACATTAATTAAATGTGTCGTCGATTTATTTTGTTACCCGTATTGTGACATTCGCGTATGTGTTTATATGACATCATCCTAACCGAGCAAAATATTAGTAAACAAACTTATTATTATTATTAAATATCCGCGTTCTACACAGCACAACTTAATCAAAATCACGCAAATTTGAAATGCAGTTGCACTGTGGCACCAAACTGAAACGGGCCCAACTTCAAAGTAATTTTGTTTATTGGTTAAGACAAATGTAATGGAAATAGGCCTAACTATTTAACATAAGAATAATATGTGAGGCAGTGAAAACTTGCGCGCTGGTATTTGCGTTTCGCGGCCGCGATGTTTCCTCATCGGAATTTGTTTTCGTAATGACTACCACCAATTTTTTTTCTCATATTACTTACTAACCGTATAAACCCAATTTTGTTATTTGCGTCAAAAACTGTGCTGGGCCGCTGTATATAGCAGCACATAACATACGAATATCCGCCGTATATAAATGACGCATAAAGTTGCGGCTTCCAGTAGCGTAGGCTCGTCAACAGTACAAGATGAGACAAGTGGAAAAGCTCTGGATTTAATATATTGCTATGCTATTTAGAGGTGTTTGATTTGTCTGGAGTATTGTGATTCCTGGAAAGCAGTTTTTGAAATGCTTGCTGCAATTCTATTTGTGATTGGAGTTTTAAGAATACTGTAAGGTTTTGATACTCTAACTTTTAAACTCAGGGTTGCGTAGTTTTGCTATAATTCTTGTTATAAACTCTAATAATTGTTATTTTTCATATGGTTTGTTTTTACTGAAAGAAAAGAAAAACACAACAGATTGATACGAATTTTTATTTATGTTAGTTGTAATTATAATTTAGTTCAGAATTGTTCAAAAGGTTTAATTTATAAGAAGTTTTAGAGTTACTTGATTTGTGCGTCGATAAATGTCAGTTTGGATGTCAGTGACAAATGTCACAAACGTATAAAAGGGATACTCATGGACATGAGATTTATTTGTTTGTTATAAAAATGAAAATCAAAGAAGGAAGACAAAAGATATAAAGAAATTTGTTTAGTTAGTTACGGCTCGTCTGTGTAAATAAATACAGAGAATTGAGATCCTCTGAAAGAAAAAAGAGGAAAAACGGGTCTAAAAGTTATATAAAAGTACGAGAATAAAAGAGAAAAATACAACGAATTATAAAAAAACCAGAAGTATTACAAGTAAAAGGCGATCGAGGAAGTTTGTTCGTTTGTGATGGTGGTAAAACCAATTTAGAAATAAAATAAAACAGAGCAGAAGAAGATTCAGAGTAAAGGCGAGTAACTGTGGTTACTTGAGAAACCAGCAGAGCGAAATAGAAGTTGGACACTCAGCGTTTTGCTCGAGCGAAGAATATCCTAATAAGGAGACGCTAAGATAAGTGTTTATTTAAAAAAAAAGACGATTGTAATTAGTAAAACCCATTTAATTTTTCGGAAACCACATTTAGAAATCCAGTTATTTAATAAAATCTTATTTTGTAAAGTTGATATCGTTGTGTGTGTTTATTTCTATTTAAAATTAATTTAAATAACTTATTTTACAAGCTAAATAACGACCCTGAGAAAGTTAGAAGAGTCTCATAGAAAGTTTAATTTAATTGCGTGAATTGCAGACAGTTTAGGGAATTGTTTTCTAGTAGTCACAAGACCACGCATATCATTACAATATATAGATTCTTTCTTCCAGTGCTGCGTTGCCCATTCTTTAATACGATGACGTTTTTGAGTAATCCATTTTGGCCGAATCAAAGGACCAGTTTCCATTTTCATTGCTTTCTTAAAGGTATATATCGAGTACTACTATAAACTTCTCTTGCTTCTATCATTTTACAAAGCTTGTCTTAATTAATTTACTGAAAGAGACAACTTCACTTGCATAAACAAATAAACTAGGTTGGTGCTTGCTGCAGTTACAACTAGATGTGCCTAGTTTATTTGTAAATTAAAAAATATCAACAAATGGAGATAATTAAAAACCTTACTTGATAACTACTTATTGAAAACGCTGAACCTGTGGAATAAACCTCACGGCTTTTTGGGAACTATAATTAATAAATAAGCTGTGTCGACGAGATGTACGAAATGTACTAAATGCTAATGGAGTTGCATTGGGGGCCTTGTTAGGCAAATACCTACTTGTGCAGGTTACAGGCCCCCAAGAGTAAACAGTATTATTATTGGATTTGCAAAAATTTCTTTAAATTGTACCATATACTATTTTTTGCCCAATATGCCTATTGCAAGTACTTTTGATTTATGTGGTTTATATCTAGGTTTTTATGGCTACAATTTAGGTTGTAACCCTAATTTTTCGTTTTATGCCTAATATGGTGCGATTTTTATTCACTTTTTCATCAAACAAAAAAATCTAATTCGTTTCCATTTGCATAAAAATCAACTAAATTTCTGCATATAAACCCGTGCTCACGAGGTCGGTAAAGTAGGTCTTTATTTTTGGTCGTAAAATTAGTTTTTTTTGTGATCTATGTGCGACATCATTTTGCCTAAAATGTAACGTGTGTCTACTTTTTGGCCTCCCTGTTTTTAATAATAAGAGTGCCTAAAAATTCAAGCTGTAGTTATAAATGCTGTTTCTAATCAAATCTCAATACTATTCTATGTGTAATTTTTTTTAGTACTATATTAATTCTTTGTTATTGAGAGAAATGATATAAAACGTTATATTTTATACTCGCCTTAAGAATGCCCAAAAAAAATTTAAATTAATAAATAAAATTGGGAAGAAAAAGCCTAAGAATTGTGCCCCTCTAAAGTAACGTCACCGTACTTCTCAAATACACAAAATCAACTCGATAAATAAACTGAACTTAATATGTTTCCGACAGTTCGGAATCACTTAAAGATGGCTTAAAATATTTCGATAATTAATTAAAGCGAAACCTATTACACATCATAAACATTTATTTAATGCGAGTGTTTAGCTACTACACTAATGCGATGCAGTCTAAGCTCATGGTAGGATTTGAGATTTTGATTCTAGTATTAAATCAAGTAGGCTGGCTACTTCTGGGATGTGCGCATCACAATGATTGGATTGCAAATGAACTGAAAGCTGTTGCTTCAAGGCTTCGAGCTCAATCATTCTACCGTAGCGCGTAAACACAAATTATTTATTGGTGGCAACAAATGTACTGGTAGACTGCACTGAGGTGCATGCAAATTAACTCGTATAGTTGCATCTTATAGCAGGGGGGGCTCAGCAGCAGTAAATGGTGAGACTATTCTCCAAATTTTAAATATAAATAAATTCACATCAAAAATGTCTACCACAATATGTTTATCGTATCTCTTTGAGATTTCAATAACTGTTGTATTTTTCCTCTCAAGTGAAAGCTTATAAAGTACAGACACGTGTACAAAGAATTTTATAAGTTGACTTTAGTCGTATTTTGCTGAAGATTTGGTCACTCTCAAAAATGGACAACAACTTGTTATGATTGTGTCTGTTGATCACCTGATTTCAGGAAACATTCCGCTGGTTTTGTGTATATTTTATATATTGCGATGTTCCAGCCAATATAGTATATTAAGTATGGAGAACGGTAAGCGAGTTTTACCGTTCGAAGACAATTGTTGTCTGAGAACGGTAACCATTAACGTTCGACCTGCTTATAACGTTTTTTGCACGATAGGAATTAAAATTATACAAAAAAATATAAATTTTCTACTGAGAAATTAAAACGAGCGAAATACATCGAAATGATCGAAGTGGTATTGTAATGTCGGGGTCACCAATAATGCAATGTTTGGTTTGGGGTTGGAAATAAAATACCAATTTGCAGGAAGAACTTTTAATGTGTTTAGCTTTTACAAGATAATTTTGATGAATGTTTATAGCAACGTCAATAGCAACGCAAGTCGCCAAGTTACAAAATACAATTGAATCCAAGGGCTGCTACATTAGTACCCCCCCCCCGTCCGCAACTTGCAGAAGAAAAAAAACTACGTAGCAAACGCGAAGCGCATGCTATCTTAGCTACAAAAACTTCTGATCTTTTCAAAAACAATACAAGTATTAAGAAAGTAACGTAAATAATTGAACATTATAGAAAATAAAATTAAATTAGCTTGAAGTTGCTTCTAGTTCTTCTAGGTGCGTGTCCAATTCTTGAGATTCCAAGAGCAGAGCAGAAAAAGTTCAGTTCACTAAAAAAAAACAGAACAAAAAGGGAAAAAAATGTGCATAAACAAAAAGAACATAACATCTAAACAAAAATACTTAAACAAAAAAGGCTGGTTTGAGGCGATCTAGAGAAACAATCCTATTTCTACCGAAACCCTCCAATATCATATATTATTTCGTTCGAGAGATCACTTTGAATGGACCCAAATAATTTTGCTTTAAGCCTATCGTATGACTGTCGTTGCGTACATACACGTGTGAGCACGACTCTAATTGATGATCCACGAAAGTAATGCTATTTTTAAAAATCTTAGTAAAAAGGAACTTGGCGTTGTGCATGTGTTTTCGTAATTTAAAATCAAAATGTGTTAACTCGGTGCGATCATCAAGGTCTACATCTTGAAAAAAATCTCCGGGCAGACGCAATTGTGTTCCGTACAGAATATCCGCAGGAGACACTTGAACTTGTTCTTTAATTGCTGAGCGCAAAGCCAATAAAATCCATGGTAATCTATCTATCCAATCGCCCATCCCCGTCGTTCTTACTGCTTGTTTAATCGTACGTCAATAGCAACGCAAGTCGCCAAGTTACAAAATACAATTGAATCCAAGGGCTGCTACAGTATGACACACATCACTAGGTAACCAATTTGTTATTTGTTAAAAGTGAAAAAATTTCATAAGATTGTGCATGTGGCTCTTTTGCTAGCTTTGCACTTCAGTTATGAGCCATTCCGAAAGTGATGTACAGTTTGAAATAGACAAAATAGAAGAGGCATGGATATGCGACGGTAATACCGGAAAAGTCAAGGGGCCGTTACGAGAATACCTACAAAATTTTAATGTAAGACTAATTTTGATTTTGAAGGCGTCGGTAAGTTTTTTTGCTGTTTAGTTTTTAGATCGGTAAGTAATTTTGTTGTCGTCGTAGTTATAGCAACTGGTAAATTCCACTTACTGTCATGGAAACACCCATGGTAAATAGTCAGAAATGAACGATCGTGCAAAAAATATATTAATTCTGATTGTTAGCTGATGTGTGATAATAAATCTAAATTTTCAAAATAGTTATTTAAGTATCAAGGAATGTAAGGACGTAATAACATCCGAGGTAGACGAATACGAGCTGAGGCGGAGCCGAAGCTTGTCGCCTGCCGAGCATGTTATTAGTCGATACATTCCGTGTTACTTATTAAATTTTTCACGCTACAGGTAGAAATTTAATCATATTTTTAAAAGTTCGTTTTGACAGCTGTCATCGGAATTATTTTTTAAAAGCTCCATTATTCTAAGTTGTCTGTGTTTGTTACCATATCAACGGACAGTTAAAATCAACATTATTTTCCTAGGAATGTAAGTGACACTATTAAGTTCCGTCGTCAAGGGTAACTAGTACACGAATGTTATCAGCCACTTACGATCCCTGTAGCTATGGATGTAAGGCCTACTTACACTGCCGGTAGCGTGAAAACGTTTATTATTTGCTTAATGGTAAAAAACAACAAAGAGGATACTTCTTAAAGTAAATATTAATTAAAAAATAGAAGGAGCAATTTCGATCCCACTCAAATTAATTGAAACTAAACGGTAAAGACAAATTACGTAATTATGAGTAACAGTATAATGAATATAATAATTTGTAATTACATTCTATTGTCAACTACAGTTGTAGAAACTTCATATAACCATAGATTAATAACTCAACTCCTTAGATATCTGACTAATGGTTATGCTTATTTGGTTAGTACCGGAACAGCCCGCATCGCGTCGCTGTCATCGTTTGGAACAGACATGTACTATCGTTACTATCTGCGCGGTATGTTGCCGTTCGACGCTAAGTTGAGTGAAATGGCTATAGCCAAGTCACTGTTTTCAACTTCGTACAATTAACTAATTCCTAATCTCAGAAATGGTAAATTTCGTTTACCTGAGCATACTTATACGTAATTATTTACTGTGGCACCTATTTGGCTTATGACTTGGAGTATTTAAGAACTACTCTATTAACAATAGATTTTGCTATTTTAGTAAGTGCAATTACGAATACTACAGGTAATAACGATGTGTGGTATTACTAACTCTGAAAATTTTGTTATTTCCATGCAAAATTATTTTATATAAATTTAAAGTAGGTACTTATGTAGTATATTTTTACTTTTCTGTACTTTCAGTATAGGGAAGTATTGATTTCATGCAGATTTTCGTTTTTGAGATTTTAACGGAAATACATGTTTTGAACCTCCGAGAACCCTAAAAAGTGGTTTAGTAAAAATGTCCGCTTGTTTGTTGCTACATAAAAATTTAAAAAAAGCATACAATGTTGAGTATTTATTAACACGACGACTTACACAAGATGCGTTAGAAAATACATTTTCTGTATTTCGCCAGAAAGGAGGATTTCATGATAATCCAACTGCAAGAAGCTTTAGATTATTGTTCCGACATTTTTTTTGTGCAAATTAAAAAAAAACGGTGGTAAATTCAAACTGTGAAGAGGATCAAGTAGAATTTGTATTTAACATCAAGGATTTATCAATGCCTCTCCCACCATCTTCTTCAAATGCCCTGATATCTACGAATGCATATAATAAGGATAAAGAGGACACCGAGATCAGCAAGATAAGTATACAGAGTGTTGCAACACGCGAAATCACGTTAGAAGACTGCTCTATACGGTACACTGCAGGATTCGTATTGCGAAAATGTATACAGAAATTTAAATGCAGCACATGCGAAAAAGAACTCAAAGGTCTGTCAGAACCTCGCTGTCTGCGATCAAAACCTAAAATTAGAAAGAGTAAAACTGACACCGAACTTATAAAACAAAAGGCTTATCCCTGCAATGTATCTGTTTTCGGAAGACTGTGCGCGCCCAACGATCTAACTAATGCGGTTGTAAAAATTACTTTACAGGTGTTTGCTGCATTGTATCCAGCTATAAAGGGCAAGACAAAAATAATGAATATTTTGTACCAGAGATCGCTAATGCAAGTAACAAACATACTTCCTGGTTTTCTTACTGCTACTGAATCTTGCATAAAACATAGAGGGTTCATAATTCGCTATTGCTTACTAGTACGTTTGCAAAAACAAACTACCTGGGAGTCAAAATATATTCGTAAACCTAAAAATGGAGTAAAAATGAATTCTAAAATTCGCAAATTGTCACATATTTAAGATTACGAAAGCTTACTTCTACCTATGTTTGTTCAGGATTCCGTCCACATTTCAATGAGAAGTTTATAATATAATTATAATAGTATATTTAAGCTATATTTAAGCAACATCATACTAGCAATAAGATTAGTTAATTAATCAATTATTTCTAATATTTCTATCCTAAAATTTAGATTACTGGACTTTTGTGCAATGTTAAACAACAATCGGCTGCTAGTTCAGAAATGTATTCTCTATTTTTAATTAAAAGTATATAAAAAGTACATTCCTAAATAAAGCTACTGTTTTCATAAATTGAGATGTTTTTTTTTAATAAACAAGATATGAATTTCTTGAGAAATGCCTCATCAAAATTTATATCACGTTAAACATAATAAATGTATATATAAATAATAACGTATACTATTTTTGCTGTAATTTTAATATTCGTATTTATAAAAATATTACTTAAGCTTAATAGTTCAAAAATGTATTAATATAATACTTGAACAGGTAGAAAGGAAACCCTGCTCAGTGCTTTTGCCTGCTTCAAGATTTAATCCTCAACAAAGTTGACCAGTTAAGTGGTTCATTGCTTTTATTCTACCACGATTCACTTGAGTAAGTTTTCAGTACCTGCGGGTACTGCCACCTAGGATAGTTTAATGTCACTATTTCGAGCAGAACTACTACACCATTTAAATCAGTGATCTAAGGAGTTATTAATCTATGATATAACTCACATTATAATAACCATTGTCGTCAAAAGATAGAAACAGCAGTTTCAGTAATTCCACAAGGCATTTTCGCAACTGGGTAATAAAATTACTATATGTTCTTGTGCATCGTTCCTACACGTGCTGCAAGTTCGAAAAGTCTCATAAAACACAATACAGGGCCTCCCTTGGCAATAAAGAAGTTGTCTGACACCTCGGAGAAATATCTTTGCTAATCAATCAACGGACCCAGATCAACTCTCCAAAGACGCTTTGTTTTAACAACTCTAGCAAATTGAAATCGCTTAGTTTCGTTTTTGATTCGCTCTGGTCGCCGTCTCAAGACGCGATTGGTTTGTGTTTCTGCATCGTCGATTTTTTACCCTCTGTTGTGTTTGGAATTGGGGCAATTAAGTAAAGAGTGTTGAAAGTAGCGATAGCTGCAAATATTTGTAGAGATACTTGTTGAAGACTTTTTATTGGAATTGGTTTTACACTTTGAACGGTTATAACGTTTTTAACGCAATATTAAGCAATGTAAAATTTAAGTGAAATAAAAATTATATTTTTTGAAATAATGTAACAGAGTATCACTAACAGAATGTTGAGTAAACGGCTAAAAGCTCATTGTTGTTGTTTAGAAAGGGTACAGTACAGTATGCGGAGTTCGACTGTAAAGCTATCCAACTCTAAAATTCAACCAATAAAAGTGGTTGATTTCAAGAGCTTTGTAAAAAATTTTATTATTACCTAAACTCATACATTTGAACATTTCGATCCCTTTGAAAACGTTATAAAAAAGTTTAGTAATTGTAAAAATAAAGTCGTTTAATCACATCTAATACACTACGTTTACCTAATTACCGTCTGTTTACTCTCATATGAGTTATTTTTTAATTAAAATCTTTAAGCTTTGAAATTATTTATATTTTGCCAAACATTATTATCAATTTAATGAAAATGGGCGAATTCGAGATTTTCAATTTACATGTTTTGCACCAACAGCAACAGAGAAAAGCTGTTTTTAATATTTGTTTGTCTGTGGGTGGGTATGTATGTGTGTATGTTCGTATGTCTGTGCGGTACATATCTTCCAAACGCGTGGCATGATTTTTATGTGTTAGGGGTTGCGCGCTATATTAAAAATTCATCGACAAACTTAGTTTAAAAAAAATTCAAACCTGAAGCATAAGTTAAACATTTGCTTTAAAGCATTTTGTAATGCAAAAACAAAAGTATTTACTCTAAAAAATCACAATGACACTGATTTTATCATACGGTAAGTTTCGCCATTTACACTGTTTAAGCAGATCTAAGGCTTGCTTCGTCGGCACAAGAAAATTATGCCCACAATCATAGTAGATTCACCACCACAGTGATACATTTTCTGTACGTAACCGGTGCTGTTGCGGTTTTCTATGGGTCTATATACTCTTAACACGTCTTGAATCGCTATGTAGAACATAATGGAATTCGTTTGTGTAAGGATCACTATATCATTGTTCTCTCCAGCCTCGTCTTTATTGAGACCACATTCTGCGGGTTAAGGCAGTAACCTTGAAAAGACCTATTTCGGGGATGCTAGTTTTGGTAGTTATGGATTTGATCCTTTTTCGAGTGGCAGTAATTAACTAATTGCAAACAGCATAAGTAACCTCAGTAACTATTTGTAATGAAAACATGCAAAAGCAAAAGAATGTTACATATAACATACTCAACTTTTCTAAAACGTATAATACTGTTTAAATAAACTACAGTAGAGCGATGTTTTTATAAAACGTTGTGACGTGGTAAAATGTCAGATATGCGCGATACAGGCGGGCACCGTTGTTTTTAAAAAGAGGCCGCGACGGTAAAAAACACAAGATAAACCATACAAAACCCCTGTATTTGTTCCATAATTGTGTGGGTCAGAAACAAGGGAGCTTATTAGTGCTGCACATTTGGCTGTCGTTTTTATCGTATGTTTAAATTATCGTATAAACAACAACAAATAAACTTAAAAATGAATCAATCTGATAGCATAAAATCAATTATTTTTTTTTTCGTATCTCCTAATTATTACTATTATAATTATAGGCCACGAGAAATTAGCTGATTACTAGAAACTTGATTAACAAAAACTTGTAAAATTAAATTATTTAATTGATTCACTTTATAAACACTGTTTATAATAAAGCAATTTCCAGAACATCGTCCGTATGGTACATGTAAATGATGAAGCGCTGTGATACTAATATCCCCAAGCGAGAGATCAAGTGCGTGAGTTCCATAACAGAAGATTAATTAATATTAGATAAAGGTAACACACCTGCAAACTCAATAACTTACTGAGAAGCGCTCTGGGCTCGTAGACAATCATTTCCTAATACGGTTAAATGATTTTAGTCACAACTAGATTTTAGTTACTTATCGTCGTGCATACAACATTAGTATTCTAGTTTCTTCGAAATTAGGCAAACTTATATAATGATGGTTATTGAATAAAACCAATTAAGAGATTCTTCTGAAAGGGCTAATTAATTTCAGCAGCTTTACTATTTATTTATAAGTGTACTACTACTACGGTAACCATAGTAAAGTATCAAATTCCACAAACTATATGACAAAGTGATGAGTTATGCCCAAAGAGTGCTAAACCACACAAGACTATTTTCAAAATAGTGAAAAATTCCTTATCAACTAATGTATTTACAAAATAAAAACGATTATTATGTTAGTACAATAATGACAATAATTTGTACAAAATCCTTTGTTAGTAGCAACTGTTGTTTTTATAATAAAACGAAAAATTAGCTTTTACTTTAGAATTAACAGGATTTTGATATTTTCTAAAATTTGCAAAATGAGATACAATGTATTATCTCGTGGAACACCATTACAAATTTGAAAATAATGTTGCGGGTTAAGACAGTCCTACAAAAAAAGACTTCTTGCGCCTTAATTGACGAGTCTTAAGAGACTGGTTCGGTTTAACAATAAAGAAAATACATAAACCCAAAATAGTGGAAATTACGATTGCTGAAAGTGTACTTCGATAAGTTCACGATGTGTCTGGAGGCAGCGGATATGGGATGTCTGTCTAGTATCAATCAAATTGCGAAACGTCTTTAGTATTTTCGGCAGATACCTATAAAATGTATTGTTGTAAAATACAGGTCTTATTACCAGAAGCGCTCAGAAATCGATCATGAGCAAACACTTTCGTAACGCCTGTCCTGCACGATCGCCAGATCTTGATCCGGCTAATTTCGGGTTATTGAATTTTCTTTAAAAAAACGTATTTTGAATTCACCCTAGGATTATTGAATATTCCTGACCCGTATGTCTAAATAGATCATAACTGAAATAATTAAAAAATGGTAACACCAGAGGATATTATTTTAAATAGCGCATTTCAGCTGAGTTTATAAGAAATAAATTAATTTAAACTACCTACCGTGTAAGGCTCCAATTTTTAAATAAAAATTTTAAACATCAAGAGCTTACACATTTAAATATACTGTAATATAATTCACGAAAAAAGAATAGAATGTCTCTTTTTACCCTAAATAAAATGTTTACTTCTCTGTTTTATTATCTTACAACGGTAGCCGTTAAATTATAAGCTTTTGTGATCTATTACTTTTTTTATTTTTAACCTACTTAGCTTTTTAATTAATCAGAATACAATCGATTCCACAATTGGATTATGTTTAAGCTTTAATGATGATATTTTTTAGCAAGCAGTTATGTTGTCGAAACAGTATTTAATTCTTTCATGTGCATATATTTAATTTCATAATATCTTTCATTTCACTGAAATTTAACTTGGTGTTTCGTTAAAAATAAATTTATTCAACCCTAAAAGTTCGGACTTAAAGGGTGCGCTGGTCATTTAAATTTGTTATAAACTAATTAAAGATTTAAAGCTTATGCCTTATCTCAATATTGTTTTGGTTTTCTATTGCTAATCCCGTTTAATTGTAATTCTAATGTAGTGGAATTAAACATTGTACGGGGTTTCCGAGAATGAATAATAGTTATTCACTGTACAAGATGATAAAATTGCACTTTATCTTCGAGAGCGATTTTAGCGTCGAGGCGTCAGCCGAGACGCTAATAAGCATCGAGAAGATAATGAAATTTTATCGTCGTGTGGAATACAACATTTTTTTCTATAGCAATTGTTAAAGAAGACCAAAAAATGAAGAAAAATCAATGATAAATTTAATTTAAAAGTGTCAGGAACAAAACAGTTTCACGAAAAAATGAGTAGGTGGCCTTAATAACTTTTTGGTTGCTATAGAGTTTGTTTATAAAATAAAATACTTTATCTATCCTTGCTGTTAAAAGTACTACTTTATCTACCCTTGATGGTAAAGTGCTACTTTTCACTCTAATTTTAGTGAATAATAGCACGTTTTAACAGTTGCTATAGAAAAACAGTTTTTTTTGAAAGACTTTAAGTGTGCGTGGTTTTGTGTAATAAAAATACTGGAACCATTCGGTTATCAAAACATCTCGCTAGATATCTCGCGAAATAAAAAAAACATTCAAATGATTTTACAAATTTAAAATGCTCGGCCTAGTTCATTTCGGAGCCGAGCGTTGAGACGATAGCCATTACATTAACCAACTGCAACTGCCCAATGCAGACAGAATTCGCGGAATCCGAATGGATAATGACGGAATCTTCACCGAGCAAACACGAAGAGCAGCGAGACTAAATTGAACATTAGGATATTAGGAACAGCAGTTAACATCGCTTTTGCGCTTTTGTAGTTATTTCAGGTCAGGACTGCAATTTAATATTGCTCTCAAAAGTTTAAATAATGAAAAATATGCAAATATGCTTAAATAGTATATTATTATATGAGCGATTATGACAGCCATTATTCACGAAGATGATGTTTGAGCCCACGAGCCGTAGGCGAGTGGCGCAAATCATCCGAGTGAATAATGGCCATAATCGCGAATATGACACTATATTTTTTCTACACCTATTAAACAAATAAATTAGACTCAAATTTGATAACTTTAATGGAACACTTAATTTTTATTTTTCATGAAGTGAACTACTAGGATGATAATATATATTGAAATTTGTGCAGTTAGTAATATTTAAATTTGGAGTTGTCACTTCCATTGTTAAATTCTGATTGGCAGTTTTAGTGCTCAAATTATTAGTTTGCACAGATTGTAAAAATTTTTGACATGTTTCCATTTTATTCTCGAAAGAATTATTGATGTAGCCTTCTGCGACTGCAGTCGACTTCCACCCCCCGTGGCTTTTTAGGGCTGTGATGTCACCTCCTGCATTCACTAGCAGGGTTGCCGAAGATCTACGGAAAGAGTGTCCTGTGTACAGTTCTGGGTTTGGAAGATTTAAGAAAGTGGCAATTTGTTTCCCCATCGTTGAAAACTTATTGATGCCCATTTTCTGACTGGTGCACTTTCCCTTTTGATAGTTTAAAAAGAAGCAGGAACACTGGAGTTCCGGTTGACGCAGAGAGATGTATTTTTTCACAATTGCATAGAAATTTCCTGTTATTGTAAAGTTGCAAACTACTTTGGTTTTTGTATTGGGCACATTTACTAATATTGCTGGTGTACGATCTTGAAGATTCCCAATATTCATTTCTTTTAATCCATTACACCTACAGGCTCCCATAATACCCATAATTAATGCCACCTTAAATAAAAGAAAATGTTAAGCTATCGGTAATATTACGGATAATTTAATTTCTACCTACTTTTGCGGCAAGATATTTCTGATCATAGGCGTTTTTAATGAAACTATCTATTTGTTCGGGAGTGAAGCTTTTTGCATTTTTCGCTTGATAGCCGTCAGATTTTCGCTTGAGAGATGCTCTTAACTTTCCGTACGTGTCTAGCTTAATGTTGTGACGAATTTCAAGTGTACTTTTTAGCATTGAATACTGCGTCCATAGTGAAGACGGTTTATATTTTTTCGATAATTCCCCAAAGTAGGCTAATAATATCACATTTTCAGAGAAAGAACTGGGTTTCTTACGATTACGCTATTCCATAAATGATTTGTATACAGACTCGTAGATTTTCTTGGATTTTGCAGGTAGAAGATTCTCGGTTGTTGTGTGAGCCATTTGGAGTATTTCCGGTGGAGTACAATTTTCTTCATCACTGCTAATATCCATTTTAACGTTAATTTATCAGTTTTAACAGAAAATAGAGGCACATTAATCGGTATCTACTCGTACGAACTGCATACGTTGAAAAACGTAAACAAGCAATATGGCGATACACTTGGCTGTCACGCGAGTCGATTGTCAGACTAGCGTCTAGTGGCTTCGACAACAATCGATCCTACCTCATCAAGATCCGACTTGCGTGTTGGTATGCCGTCAATCAGTGAGTGAAAGCAAAGTTGTCTTCGCATTTTTCCTTTAAAAATATGACTGCTATTAACAAATAACCTCGCGTAAACAGCAAAACACAACAACAGTGTTTTAACGTCAATCAGTGAGTGAATACAAGTTTGTCTTCGTATTTTTTCTTTAAAAATATAACTGCTATTAACAAATAACCTCGCGTAAACAGCGAAACGCAACAACAGTGTTTTAAAAAAACTATAATATAAAAAAAAAATGGCCCCAACTGCGGCTCGACCCCGCAACTACTTATGCAGTAAAACGGCAGTACACCCAAACACACCCGCATATCCATCTGTGCCACTACGAATCTCACGGTTATCGCTAAAAAAGTGCCTATTGAATACGTGCGCAATAGGATAGACGTTAATAGAATCGATTGTATGCGAAGAGACTACACGCTATTGATTGTCAGCCGCAGAAAGAGTTGATCGCGGGCTAAATAAAATATCAAATCAGCGAAACAGTGATTTTTGAATTTGTATTTGTGATTGGTCGGATACAGTGAATTAAGATTCCATAATTCACTACAGTGAATTATAGGTTCGATTTTTCACGAAAAAAATGCTAATAATTGTCATATAATTAAATAGGTGTAAAGAAATGTAATTATTTAGCATAATCCTGTTTATAAAAGAAGTGGGACAATTGACAGCAAAAGAATTAAAGCAACATTCTGTATAAGTATATTAATTAATAACAATATAAAATTACATTATAATATATTCAGCAAGACTTTAGAATAAAACTGAATAGCGATGCATAGAGCCTGATGCCTGATTGCATGTTTATCGAAGAATTCGAACTTCAAACTATTTGAAGCCGAAGGTTTACTCTGTTTTTTTCGAGCGGGAGAGAGCGTTTTTACTTCTTTTTTACCGCTTAGGTACACCCAAACGATTTTATTCAAATCATCATTTGATTATTACATTATTTACCTATTATTAATTGGATATCAAGGCATGAGCGCCCGATGCGGAACCAACTTGGGGCTCCCCCTATACTTGAATTGAAAAAGAAATTTACATAAGAACTTTAAATGGGCGGCCCTAAACTAGACACCCTCTACCTGCTTTTAATCTTAGCTGGGCACTGGACTCCGGATTAAATATTTTGTTTACAACTAAACTGGGCACTTTGTTGGTTTACGGAAAATCTTGAGTTTGCTCTCTTGCAAGTCATTAACAATAATTAAATAATTGAAATTATTTTTTCCATAACAAAAATTATTTCAATTTTAAACAAAACTACCATTAAGTTGAAAAATTTGTTTTTTCTGTGACGGGAAAAAAGTTTAACATTTTGTCTCTCTTGACAGGTACTAAAGTATCACTTTTTATGAAATTACTTTTTTCCTTTTACCCGGGGAAAAAAGTAATTACTTTTTCCCCGGGGAAAAAAGTAATTACTTTTTTCCCACTACAACAGCTTACTAGTTTAAAAATTCAAATTCCACGTTGACCAATTTTCCGACTTTATTATATATGTTTTTCAATATATTACATTTTTTCCCGTCACAGAAAAAAATAGTGTATTATACACAGGAAAAAGTAAGATTTTAGCTCTCGGTGTGAGTGTCTCCCTCCGCTTCGCGTCGGGAGACAAACATACACCTCGAGCTAAAATCTATTACTTTTTTCCCTTGTATAATAAATATCTATGTATTATTAAATATAAAAAAAAACATACATACATAAATACAAAACTGATACTTTAGAATTTATTTACATCAGCAAAAAAATAAAACGATATTTTCTATTTTTGTTTGTAAAAATACCCCAAAAATTTTAAATAGTGTAGCCTACCTATTTTATTATACTGACTAATTTTTGCTCTTACAAATTAATGTGGGCGTCTTATTTTATCCTGAATTTTAGTTGTATGATTAATGCTTTGTAATTTAATATATGTATCAGTTTGAAAATCAAGTAAAACATTCGCAAATAAATACAGTGACGGGTGCGTTTTAGAAAAATTGCTATTAAACCTGGAGTAAAAAGATTCAGATGCATTGGTAGTTTTATCCATGGTCGCACTAAAACTTGCCCAAAGAGGTGGAGGAAACACCATCAGGATCTGTATAAGTACCCACTAAATAATCAGAGAACTGAGCAATTCTTGCATCAAATCTATTTTCTAGTATTTATTGGGTAAATTAAAAGTTGGAATTTACACCAATTTCTAAACATAAATCTAATTGGCTAGAGACTAGAGATAACGTTAATGACCTGCAAGGATGACCAAGTGCCGAGTTTAGGTAACTTTAAAAGCTTAAAGTAGTTCAGAAGATTAAGGGAGTAAGAAGGTGCCCCGTTTATGCACGCCCGTTTATGCACGCCCCATCTAATACACTGAAGAAGTCTAGGCAATTTCTTTTTATTCTAAAATTGCTTGTTTTACTTTACTATCTCTTTACATTTTAATGGGTAGTTCCCTGCACCACCAAACCCAAGAGTGAAACTAACTACTTTGACTTGCTTATTCTCCCCCCCCCCTCGTCTTACAAAAAATGTTTTAGCGCCCATGGTTCAAATATTCGCCTCACAAAACCTGCGGGTAGCCCCACTATTCATTTCGTAAACGGCCACGTTTGGTTTACGAAGATACCGTGCCTGGAACAGATTCTTAAAACATTTATGAAAAAAACCATTTGCAAAATAACATAGAAAAAACATCCCAGAAAAAAACGAAAAATTCCCCATGAAGAAAACGGCAAAAACATCTTTCGATAAAAACCCGGAAAAGACCCTAAAAAACTCGGTGAAAACATTTTAAAGAAACAGATCCAAAAAAATATTCTATAAACAAAACCACGTGTTATTTCTTGTTGGTCGAAAAACGACTTCTCATTTCTTACTGATCGATTGACATGAATAAGAGCGAATCATTTTGGAATTATATGTAAATTTCCAACCAGATTTCTTTTTTTGCGAATATGTTAGTTCAAAAAGCATTTTAAAAATCTCCCGTTAACGTAATCCCGTAGATAGATGTATGCTTAAATAAAAGCCACTTTTTTTCTTGTCGGTTTTTCTCCAAGAACTGTTTTCTGTAAATTTCTATACCTACAGTTTTTTTCTATGGCTCTTTTTGGATTTTTTTGTTATGGTTATCTCTCGATGCTGTTTTCTACGGGGCCACTTTTTTCGTTATTTTTATAAAAAAATTTTCAGCGATTCTTTTTCATAGATTTCCAAATTTGCGAAATCCTTGCAACATTTAAGCTTTTAAGCTACTTTAACAACCACCTGCGGCAAAAGAAAGGAAATAAAAAAAACTGTAATAGTATATTATAATACAAGTGTATAAGCAAGCCTTTAAAGCACGCGCGACGGGTTTAAAAAAGCACGAGGCAAAGCCGAGTGCTTTTTAACGGAGCAGTGCTTTAAAGGCTCTTATACACGTGTATTATACGCTATTTTTTATTATACCTGCATCATAATCTAGACAATAAGAAGAATATAGCTAGGAAGCAGCATTTTGATTTTGATTCATCTTACATGGTAGTCTATGATGTGACGTCATATCATTTACCTGGAGATTGGTTAGCATTCTTTGTTGTTTATGTTGCTATGTGAATTCGAATTATTTTTTTCACGTGTTTGTAGTCTGTTGCTTCAAAATTGATGACATTATTGTTGCTCAGCAACTTTAAAACACCGGGGTGTTTTAATGTTGGGTTTAAGCACGCTTTTTGGTTTGTTTTACAAGGATTATGATGCAGGTATAATAAAATAGTATATTATAATACAAGTGTATAAGCAAGACTTTAAAGCACGCGCGACGAGTTTAAAAGCACGAGGCGAAGCCGAGTGCCTTTTAACGGAGCAGTGCTTTAAAGGCTCTTATACACGTGTATTATACGCTTTTTTTTATTATACCTGCATCATAATCTAGAAAATACGAAGAATATAGCTAGGAAGCAACATTTTGATTTTGATTCATCTTACATAGTAGTCTATGATGTGACGTCATATCATTTACCTGGAGATCGGTTAGCATTTTTTGTTGTTTATGTTGCTATGTGAATTCGAATTATTTTTTTTCGCGTGTTTGAAATTTGTTGCTTCAAAATTAATGACGTCATTGTTGCTTAGCAACTTTAAAACACCGGGGTGTTTTAATATTGGGTTTAAGCACGCTTTTTGGTTTGTTTTACAAGGATTATGATGCAGGTATAATAAAAAAATATTTACCTCAAATAATTACGGAAATTAAACTGGCCAAAAACATATACCTAATAAGGACTTACGCATATCGTAACTTTATTTATGCACTTCTAGTTCAAATCAAAAACCTAAAATGTTTTTTGAGTAAGTACGATCCCCGTAATTATTGCCGTGGTGTCGTGCCCCCAATGTCATTGTAAGTTAGGCCTCTATGTATTGGATTGGAAACTAAGTTTCTAAAGATAGCTAGTTGTTTAAATTTCAAAACCATTACTTACTCTCCACCTGACCACATCATTGA
Organism: Ctenicera cuprea; assembly: GCA_958336395.1. Classification (NCBI taxonomy): domain Eukaryota; kingdom Metazoa; phylum Arthropoda; class Insecta; order Coleoptera; family Elateridae; genus Ctenicera; species Ctenicera cuprea. The sequence continues at coordinate 27,609,281 of OY284492.1, read as the reverse complement.
AAATCTCAAGAGTTTCCGATGAAGCACCATTATCTCACTGCATGCAACTTAAACAGCCGTTAAACTTTAGAACTTTCCTAATTGGCACCAAAGCTCTTGTCTCCAATAATAACACAGACATTAATAATAATTTAAAGTACTTGGTTAACTTAGTGTTCAGTATTACAGTAATTAAAATACCCCCTAGCAGTGTAAAGTTTTGAAACGGGAATATTGTTTCAAATAATTCCGATAAAACTTCTGAAAATATCAATTCTTGGTGCGGTATTGAATGAAATTAAACTCTAAATTACTGATCTGATACATATTGAACCTGGGTACAATATTTATATTATATCTGATATTTATTTATTTTTAAACACTTAAACGGAAGCGTGCTCAAGCTTAATTTTTAAACGAAAACCAGGAAACAATGCCAACTTTATCGGTTTTTATCCTAAATATAGCAGCTATCCTCCTCAACGTCTCTCAAATTAAAGGGTGTCTATCGACATTTCCGGAATTCTAAGAATCTTTCCAGCCTGATTGTCACTCAACATGTGATCACTGATTTGATCAAGATTCTACACCGAATTCTCGGTGCGTAACGGAAGTCGGGATTTTTAGATTCGCTGCTTGGTGAAAAATACTAAAAGACAAGAAAGCCATTTGTTTTACGATAGCTCTAGAATAACTTAGCGTTGTTCCAAGAAGATAGAAATTTTAAAATGGCTTTTAGCATATAGGGTAAGTATACTATAAGGCAAGAAATGTACATTTGCGTACGCTTGAGGACATCACGTTCAAATAAATGGTTGCGCTTTGAAGGGAGAGCAAAGCACCTTTATCCTGTGTTCGTGTAGTGGGATACCCTTTTTAACAAGTATTGCCACAGGAAGGAAGGAAGCACCTGTAGAACGACCTCATGGCATCTGCAGAAAGCAAAGCTGTGTAATATTTCATTCAGCGACAGGCAGACAAATTGAGCTTATATAAAATTTAAAGAGAATCTTCCTAGAAAGCAAGGATTTTTTACGTTATCGGTAAAGTAGCAAAAAGGTTTATCGTAATTCTTGTTTTCCTTTTCTTAGTATTTCTTTTCAACCCACAAACTTTACAATGATCTTCTCTGTTGAAAGGATGATAAAGTGCCGACGTATTACCATCAGACGACGGAGTTCTTGATAGATGATGTCTTTTGTAACTGACCAAAAGGGAATATATGTTTAAAGGCGTAAGCTCTAGAGGCATTGAATTTTTTTTATATTGTGCTAACATGTACATTTTATGGCTACACGAGAGAAGAAGGGGAGATAACTAAATTTTAACAGCTAACCCAATAGCTGCTTGAAATAAAGGAATATATCTTTTTAACAGCAGGAGCTACTTCCTAAACTTTTTTCTCAAATTTTGTGCCTGGAATATTTTGACTTTTAGATAACTTTTGCTAATGCCAAACTATACTATGACTATTGTATTTAATATACACGGTGTGCCTAAAGTAAACCGCCATACAATAATACCCTGTATGTAATATTATCATATTGAGTCGAAACTGTTTAATAAACATGTGTCTGATTCGACTTTGTTTCAGAAATAAGAGACTCTTTAACGGAGGCACACTGTTTTTACAATTTTGCACTGAAAGCTTAAGATGCACACATTTAAAATTTAAGGAGTATATTATTGGATAGTGCGAACCAGCAGTGAAGTGGTCAGAAATTATTATGTAAAGAGGGCGTTACATCATCGGCAGTTTTTTTCTTTTTAATTTTGACCGACGCAAAAAAGGCAACCACGAAATGGTCGACAGCGAAATGCCGACGGCGAATAGGTGACGGCGAGATGGCGACGGCGAAATGTCTTATTTCCACACAAAATGGTATTACTTACATGCCACTATATAGCGGTTTGCTTTCAAAACAAAACAATCAGTATATATTTAAAGAGGGGGGGGCTGAGAGGGCGCTGCTCTTCCCCATAGAAAAAAAGCACTAAAATATACTGCAATTAGATATATTAGACACTAATATTTAAACGAACAGAAAAATATCTATATTCCCAGATTAAACAAGGACAGAGGTAGAAATATAAGGAGTTTTGTACTGTACATTTTCTGAAAACACACGCATAGGTTTAAGGTTTGTCATAAATATAGTAAACTGCTAACACATTTTTGAATTCTGTCTGAAAAAAAACGCCATAAATTATCGCCCGCCTCGACATCTCCTCTCAATTGTCAGTTCGACTATGTCGAGCTCATAACAGAGAAGGCTGATACTATTAGGCATAACAGTAATCAGCAGAGCAACCAGAAATGTGCTCTAAAACTGTTTTAAACGCCTAAAAGATGCGTTATAAAATATGAAAATATGCACCAAAATTTATACTATGCTTCTGAATGACAAATTTTCTGCTTTGTAATTATATTTATTGATTAGTATAATGAGAGTTGACAATTTTCTTTCATACAAACGTAAAAAAAATTCAATTTAAGTTTTGATTGCAAAAAAAAGTTGTAAGCCGAAATAACTTTTAAAAATACTAAGTGTTATCAAAAATTGCCAAAATATGTTATTATTCCAAACAAACGCGCCTATATACCTAAATATGCAAATATATGCACCGATCTGTAAAATATGCAAAACATACTCTTACAAATTGCGCTCAAAATGTACAGCTTCTAATGAAACCGACTTATTTATATGTAGTCTCTTCTTTCATCAATTGCATAAAAAAATATGTTTTGGCTTATTTTTGGCTGGTCTAGTAATTAGTAAATCTTGCGGGCTGTTCATTCCGCTTGATTGTTGATTTCTTATGGTGTGAGATTACCTTGTTTAGTCCTAAAATTGTCAAATACTCTTAACGTGTTTATACTGGCCACGCCCACTTTGGAAAATCACTTTTGCCTGCGGCGCTATTTCTTCCTCACTTGTGTGATTAATAATTTTTACTAAACGACCCCAATTTTTTGAGTCAGATTTATATAGTTTCTCATCGCTTGAGCTGTAAAGGTCTTACAGAAACTTTCCCTTTACTAGAGTTAGGTGCAAAATGCTAAACATCAAAAGTCCTCAAATCTGTGTGTCAGTGGTGGTTTCAGTATTTCATAATAGGGCGACTATAATTCTCAAAAGAGTGTAAAACATAGCAGGAAAAATTGGTTCCAAAGTAGGTGTTGGCAATATAAGCGTGTTTAAAAGGATCTTAAAATTTTAGCGTTAAACAAAAAATCTCAAAATATCAATCTTTATCCTGTAAATACTGAATTACTCTGACCCCAAAACAAGTAAGAACCAAGCATATTGGACAGCCCATGGGAGTTACTAAGGTGTATTTATTTTTTCATGCGAGCGATGAAAGAATGGACTGTATATAAATCCGTTTCAAGAAAAGCTGTACATTTTGGGCTGGGTTTGTTAGAGCCTTTTTAGCTTATTTGACCAATAAGGGCATATGTTTGCATATTCATATTTATAGTGAATTTTTTCGGAATAAAAGCATATTTTTATTACATATTCTGCCAATTTGTGTGTGCTTTACTGTGCTGACACATTTAAACTGGAACATTAACCTGAATTGTGATGCCTTTCAGTATGGGACAGTATTAAATTCTTAAAAATTTTCGAAATCGAGATTTTGACAGTAATACAAGGTTTAGACCTCCAGGAACCCAAAAAAGTGGGTTCTAAAAAATGTCTGTCTGTGGGTGGGTGGCTGGGTATGTGCGCTCCATAACTCCCAACCGTATGGTCCGATTTCAATGAACTTTGAAGTGTGTGAATGTTATCGTTATAGCCATATAGAGGCACTATGTTATTAAGTACATACATTTAGAAAAAAGTAAAAGCTGTAAAGTGTAAACAATTTCAAAAATTTTCAAAAAAATATTGCTCAAAAACTGGCAACACGATTTTTCTTGAATTTTGTGAGTTTAAACAGCTAAAAATGAGCTACAATTTGGATTGCATCCCAGTTTGCAAAATTCTCTCTGACGCTTTCTATGAATTTTTGAACATTTGAGATTCAACGCATATTTACTCAAAAACGCGTTATCAGATCGTAATAAAATTTGATATTTGAAATGCCCTACGGGTACACTATGTTACAAGTTATCTGAACTTCTGGAACTACTAAATTTATGAAATGATCAAAATTTGGAGTTTTTCAAAAACATTCTGGTCAGAAACTACCAATACGATGTTTTCTAAATTCTTTACACTAATAGCGCTAGGAATGAACTACAATTTATTTTAGGTCTCGGTCCGCTAGTTTGTCTGTGATGCCTTATATGATATTTTGAAAAGCAGAAAGTCATGCACATGTTTAACAAATGGGGGTTGATTAAAATTTTTGTTTAAGCTAAATTGCCCTCGTGTAATAGAATAAGCGTCACAATTTAATTTGTAGGTGCAGCAGTATTTAGGAGGGGGTGTAAGCTTACTTCTCACCCAATTTTTTGTAGGCAAACTTGTTCTACCGGTTTTGGTTTTCTTTAATTCCAAATATTTTTCCAAAGGATCTAAAATATTTTTTTTTAAGTTTTTATAAATTCGGTTATTCATAGTAAAACTTGCAGCCAGTCAATGGTGCTCTCAGCTATAATGTCCATGTGAGATATACGAAAAGTCGGTATATATTCTATTCTTTGTTGTAATTATTTTAGGCAAGAAAATTCTTTATTACTTCTCAGTTAGTTAGTTAAAGTTTGAAGCCGAGGAAGTTGTTAAAGGCAAGTAAATTTAATAGCCCCCGATAGAGTGGTAGGAGTAGGTGCAATTGTAGTCATTATATGCGCCTAAAACATTTTAGAAAATATGTTAAGCAACTATTTTAAAGTATAAGAAAGTCCAGACGAAGTGCTTCGCTCACTTTTTCGTCTAGTTTATTTATTTTTTCGTTTATAGAAAATAAAATTATTATCTGAATTTAGAGTAATGTAAATATAATAGCAATGCAAACAATTTTTCATTCAGTTTATTCATTTTCGTCAATTTAAGTGGTTCTTAGGGAATATTTGCATATATTTGAGGGTAAATTAATTTTTTAAAACCCATTTCCATTTGTACAGAGCATATTTTAGGCTTTACAAGCGTTATTAGAACTTTTTTTTCTGCCTTACTAATTACTGCTATCTCTACTATTATCAACCTTATCTGCTAGTAATGTTTTAGAACATAATTCTTATGTCATGTTACGCGTATATTTAAACCAATCAGATGCATGAAAATGCCTAGTTACATTTTATCACACCCGTAATAAGAAACAAAAAATGCTATTCCGTATATTATGTTGGCAACCACCTTACTATCATAGCAACTACCATAAAATGACACTTAGTAAAATAATTGTGGTTAGCCATAATGTTTTATTCATTGTATTCTCTTAACAAACATAACTCGTGTTATGATTAATTGCCGATGACTTATTGTTGTTAAAACCGAAGCAGCACATTCAACTCGTGCATTCTTTAATCGGCAGTTCAATTTTAACTAGAAAATAGTATCGATAATAATCATATTACTTGTTATATTATGGCTAAAAATGTATACTACCATAGTAATATAAAATGCTTTTCTATTTCAGAACATGAATTTTGCGCAAATTGACATGAGTTAGACGTAAGGTGGTACGAGGGTAATGCTAAAATTATTGAGAATCAAAAAATCTAGTAGTCCAAGAAAAACAAATTTTACACGTTCATTTTACATATTTCTCTAGCTGTCAGTTGACGTTTAGTTTGCGAAGTTACGATAGTTGGAACAGAAGCTATTCAGTTTTTAAGTAGTGTTGTTGCTGAAAAAATGGAATTAGGCGAAGAACATTTTAGAATCATTTTGGCAAGAAAAAGCATAAAAGTAACAGAACGTCCGCCTTATTCGCCTAATTTAGCCATGTGCGATTTTTGGCTATTTTATGGGCTTAAAAGAAATCTACGGGGTAGAAGATTTTCGTCTGAGGAAGAAATTGATACCACAATTAACGACCATTTTGAAGGTATTCCAAAAGAAGATTGGTTGGGGCTTTCGTGGAAAGAAAGAATGGTGAAGTGCATTATTGCTGAAGGGAATTACTTTGAACATATTTAAAATAAAATCCTAAAAAACATTAACCGTGTTTCTTATTCTCAATAATTATGGCGTTACCCTCGTACTATTTTTATTTTTAAGATGGTTTATTACAGCAGGCATTAATTGCATCTCTACATAAATACTTGAAAATGTATATTTTTGAAACAACTACAAATTCGAAATTGCGTTATTACGACAATGGGCTTTAAAATTTCACTAAGAAATTAAACATATTCAAAATGTACCATCAAAAGCTTTAAGATAATGTAAAACAGGGATTGGGGTAGCTCAAAAATTGCGAGTTTTTACTTTACATTCCCAATGAGCCCCTGAACTTTAATGCTAATAAGGTACATTAATCTTGGTCAAGCAACTATGCTATATTACGTGTGGATATCAGAACTTTGCTCTAGCGGTTATACACGCTGTCTGAAACCTAAATTTCTATAAATGTATGTGTTCTTATTTAAATTAATACGGTCCTGGTATCTAAAATTCAAGAAACAAAGAATTTCACATGTTTCGAAAGTCAACATTATCACCTTTCATATGATTCCAAACACGTAGTATAATTTCTGATTTAAAAAACAAATTGGAGCCGGAGGCGACTATAATTTTGTTAATCACCCCTAGTGGTTACACGCACAAATTTATTCACTGAAGCTGCGAAATTTTCTTCAGAACACCAAACTACACAAGAAAACTGAAGTTAGTGCAACTACTGGTATTATGAATAAAAATGCACCGCAAACAACTTTACTTAGAATTATTTAACATTGTAAAATTTCAATCTGTAGTCAAGTGTACTGAAAATTGAAAATTTGACACTACATTATTCGCTAGTAAAGTCTCGTTTATAAACCTGAAATATAATTTAGATAATAATAAACTTAGCTGAGTAGCAGTTCAATTTCTTAGCAGATAACTAGAATATCTTCCCCTAAACCGCATAAAGCCTGTAATTAATTGAGTTTGCGTTTAATTAGTAATCCAGTATAACAATTTCCGAGAAAGCTGGGTGTCTTTGTCGACGCGCAGGTGGAAATGATTAGAAGTTTGGCTGAAAGCCACTAGAGGCCGCCCGTATACGCACCTCACGCACTTTTAGTCGCTACCTATGCGCCGCCCGTCTTTGAAACTGAAAGCTGTTAAGTGCCGCATCCGAGTTCGACAAATTACAGAAAAATATGAACAACATTTTAGTACAGCACTATTGGAAAATTAGCTTTCTTTAAATTTTCGAAAACTTATTTTCGTTTGCGGTGTCAATATCAAGTAATGATTTATGTTCGTATCTTCTATATTATTTTAAAATTTATTTCAATAAATTTTGAAAAGCAAACTAATTATGTCTGATCTCATGAACATTTACACAACTGTCGAAAATTTATTATATTCTTAAGTTCAGAAATTATATTGAAAATTCACGAAAGAAACAATCGAATTTATTAAATTGATGAATAAAACAATTTTATATTTTACATATCAATTCCACGTCATATTAGTAATTATTATGCACCACTGAAGTTTAGGCCCACAAAATTATGAAAACATGACTGTTAGTGCCTGTGCTAAATTACCATTTGGGCGTAGATGAAATTCTAAACAATTTTTTCGTCTCTTTAATGTTTTTTACTTACATTTTGTTTGTTCCAATAATTAAAAGTCAATAAGTAGAAACTCTAACGAAATTGTTCTACTTACCACAAATAAATAAAGTTTTAATCTTTTGGTATTCAGAAATTTTTAAAAAACGAATAGCTTATTTTAATATTTTATTACAGTGAGTTAACTAAATTTATAATTGCGAAAGAGGAACAATTTTTTAAAAGCCATCATCAGACTATTACAAACTCTAAACAACATTCTTATGCTAACTTTCATAAAGTTAACAATTTTAAATAACAAACAATTCAAAAGCTTTGGTAATAATATTTTATCGACTAAGAAATTATAATAAAATTCTTATAATATTGTTTTATTAATTAGTTTTCTTTATGGTTGCTAGTTTATCACTTCTTACTCATATACAAATAAATAACTATTTTATTTTAATATTTTATATCTTCAGCTAAGATTGGGGAGGTACGCTCTTATAATATTGCTAGCGAAACCCGTGGGCTATGCTTCACTAATAAATTAACTACTGAAGTTGCGAGTATAGCTGACCGCAGTCCTAATTTTATGAATTGTATAGAGATTGGTTTAATTTTAAATAAATTTTGACTTTATCCTCCAAAATAAGGGAGGTAGAGGAAAATTTAATTCTTCTAAATATTGCTGAACCTAAAAATTAAGTCCTCCGCTTACTAAAGAGAGGGACATAATTTACGTTTTTCAAAAATTCAAAGTTATAGTGAAGTTAGTGGACTGGGACGCGAAACAAGTATCGGGTGATCGTAAAAAAAATGATTCAGAGCACGCCATGACCGAAGTGTTAAAGTTGGCAATACTCAATATAAGCCAATTGTCAAATGTTGGCAGCTGTAGAAATTTTTGGTTAGATACATGAAGTTAAATTATGTTAAATGTATCTAACCAAAAATTTTTACAGCTGTAAACATTTGACAATTGGCTTATATTAAGTATTGCCAACTTTAACACTTCGGTCATGGCCTGCTCTGAATCACTTTTTTTTGACGATCACCCGGTAGTAGCCCATCCCTATCTCTATAACCTTACAAAATTTATGAAAATCGTGTAGCCAGTTTTTGAGCAATAGTTTTTGGCAACGTCCAAACTTTGAAAATTATTTCACCTAACAGTTTTCATTTTCAAAAAAAAATCTTATTTTATAGTTGTATTTCGCTTCTCTGTGGCTGTTGTAATACCAAAATTAATCCCGATCCCTTAACTCGTTTTTGAGTGAATAAGCGTTAAAGCCGAAAATTTAAAAACTTCGTATCCATTTTAAAGATAGTGCGCCAGAAAAAACTAGATTTGCCCTAAAGCTCTCTAGTCCAGTCATATTAGGAGAAAATAACCCCTTAGCTGGAAATAATACCCCTAAAGGGGAGAGACTTTGCATATGCATAGTACTAGTGTGTCCAGTAATAACATACCAAAAAGCAACACTCGTGCATGCTGTGCTACGGCCGCCATCTTGGAAAATGGCGCCAGAATTTAAAGTTTTTTAGCCATATCTTACTAATCGTTAAAAATATCAAGAAATATTTCAAACAAAAGTTGAAGAGCATTAAAAATTACACATTTTTTTGTTAAGAGCATTTTTGTTGCATCTGCAAATGTTACCGAGTTGTAGGGCAGGCAAAAATGTAATAGCTATTTATGCACCAACGGCGTTACTACGATGATTATGCTTGGAGAACGATGAAATTCAGCTCGAGGGCTTTAGCCCGAGAGATGGATATCGTTCGATGGGCGTAATCATTCGGTGACGCCGTGGTGCATACAAGATTTTATTGTTCACTTTGTTGAAAAACAAAGAATTGGCATCTTTGTGTACGCTTTACCTACATAAATGCAATATCTGGGAAGCCTAACAGATTGTTTATTTATAATTGTCAAATTCGGTTTTCAATTGCAATTACGATTACGCTACCAAAATGTGTACAAGAAAATGCTCAAAAAGCAACGGAAAGTTTGCTACCGTTTATATCGAAAGCAAGATATGAAAAAGAGTACGAAACCTTTAGGATATGGCAATCAAAACATGAAATAGCAACCGTAAAAACGAGACTGTACTATTGGCGTACTTTCAAGAATTGGTAAGTTTCACATATATTCATATGTAAAATTATTGTCTAATTTTGTTTTTAGTCTGGAAAATACACTACGTCGCTATGGAGTAAATATTCACTTCTGAAATCAACTTATATAGTTAAGGTGAAAATTGACATGTCAAGTTACAATCAATTGATTTCCTTCTTAAAAGTCAAATCGAAAGGATATAAACCAAAGAAATCACAGGTTTTAACAGGAGACCAAGTTCTGGCATTCATAAAAGGTGCTTCTGACGACTTTTATCTTTTACATAAAGTAGTTTTGGTGATGGGAGTTTTTGGTGATTTAAGAAGATATGAAATGGTCAAAATGTGTGTTGACGATATTAATTGATAAAAAATCTGTTGTAATTGTAAAAGTGCCAGAGACTAAAACAGGTACGTCTAAAGGTTTTACAATTGTAGAGGAAAAAGAAATAAATGCTCTTAAGTTAGTTCGACCAAAGCAAACGAAAGAACGCCGATTTTTCCTCACATATAGAAAGGGTCGTTGCACAGTGCAACCTGTAGGAAAGAATACCATAGGAAGTGTCTCAAATATAATTGCCAAATACTTAAAATTAGAAAACCCTCGCCAGTTTACGGGTCACTGTTTGAGGCCAACGTCATCCACTCTTTTGATTGAGGCAGGAGCTAGTTTTGAAACACTCAAAATGCACGGAAAATGGACGAGTAATACGGTTGCACAGAGTTACGTAGAAGAAAGCATCATTTCGAAAAAACGTATTTCCAGCATGATTGCAAGTGCAATGAGTTCATCTGAAGGAGAAACTTCAAAAACTAATTGTCAAACTAATGAGACAGATACTTCTGTTAGGGTTACATCCAATTTGGAACAACTAGAACTGTCGTCATCATTATCATATGCACTTGGAAATGAAAATATAAACGTTTCTGAAGACCTTTCTAACAAAAGTGTTACATTTTCAGGGAAATTTGAAAACTGTAATTTTTATTTTGGCAAATCAGCCTAATTCTCTGTATTACAAGTTGTACTAGTTGTTCTTAGTAAAATAAATTTTTTGAGGGCGTAATGAATTCATTACGCCATCTCATTACGCCCCGGTTGTTATTGACATGTTTACATATCTTGTATCCTAGGAGGGGGAAAGGGGAAAGTAAACTGTAAAAACCCAAAAGGACGCCCCCGTCTTCAATTTATAAAACAAATAATACAAGCCTCGGGAAGCAACAGCTACGAGGAAATAAAAAGAAAGGCCTTAGACAGGCGAAAATGTAAAGCTGCGACAAACCAGTCCCAGGACTGACGAGGAGTATCCTAGGAGTTATCATTCAATTACAGTGAAGTAAACAATAAAATAGATTTTGAATCACTAGCGTATGCAAACTCTCGGCTTTAGAGGAATTAATAAGTTATTTAAAAAATCAACATTTAATGAGACATGAATTTTAATAAAAACAATAAAAATACAAAAAAATATTATAACTAAAAATACAAAAAAATATTATAACTAAAAAACAACTAAAAAATCGAGGGCGTAATTTTTCTAAATATTTTTGTTACTGTTTTTAAATATTTTTTCGTCGTAATAGAAAGGATATGAAATAATTCTTAATAACAATTAAGAATGTTTACTTGAACACTTGTTTGCTTTTAATTGAGGAAGTTAAAAAGTAAAATAAAAAACATGCAAATATAGTAACAATCATTAAGAAGCACTTTATAAACTACTCATCCATCTCGTCATCACCGTTATCATTAAGTTCAGTGACAAAATTAGGTGAGTTCTCACATGATCTATCACATTCTATTCTTACACTTATGAAATCTCGTTTGTGAAGAAATGCTACTAAAAAACATGTCTAACTTCCGTTGTTTTCTGTATACCTAGGTAACTTTTCGTTGCACACACGTGCACCTACAGACCATCATTTTTGAAAATCTACTGTTTTGTGTTCCTGGAGGACCAAAACATGTATTTTTGTCACAACCCCATACTCGAAAAGTTTTGTAGTCACAATACATTTCTTTACTGGAAATATGGAAAAGTACAAAAGCAAGATAAATACACAGTTCCGACCAGCTAGATTCATAAATAACTAAATTATACCGACAGAGCTGACATTAAACGTAACTTTTAACTGAAAACAATCAATAAACTGAGCCAACATGCAAGCGGCTGCATTTGTATTGTAGTGATAAATCATTCCGAATGTAAGATTTGGTCTTTTTGTTACAGTGAGACAGATACAGATTTAATATAAATTTTCTAATGAAACTTATAGTATGACTGAACAAAATAAACTGTAAATTTATAATTTCTCTACTTCTTTGTTATACATAATAGTGATTTACAATATCTAATTTTTCAGAGCTTGGGAATTATTCTAAAAAATCGCAAGCAATTTTTTTAGTTTTAGAAATTTGAAGTAACGATAATGATGTATCATTCTCGCATATTAGAAAATTCGGCTACAGCTAGCCCCGAACTCGCGTCGGCCCGATAAGACTGCGAACTCTTAACTTGCAAAACCTACTGCCACGGTTATTGTGTTGTGGTACGACTATGAATCTAATACAAATCTTCATTTTGTTTAAAAACGCGTTTGTTTAGTATTACTTTTAAGGATAGTTAATAGTTAATAATTATTTGTGTAAGTTTTACATATAAGTTTTTCTGTCGACCTTGAGCAATTTATCAGAAAACATTCATTTTAAAAATTTTAATTTTAATTTTAAAATTAATCAAAATTAAATTATTTAAATTGACAGTTGCCTAAAATTTGATGTTTACAAGTAAGATGCCTTGGTTATCCACGGTAACCATCGTATACAAGACTTATCCAAGTAAAATAAACAAGGCGTACCTAAGATTCGCATTTAGAAGCGGGAGCAAAGTCAGTCCCTGCGGGAGGAAAAGTAACTTTTCTTCCGACTAAGTGGCAATTGTTACGTTCGCCACAAAATAGGGGTCGACAAACTAACTCTCTAACAAGGTCGCGAAAAAATAACATTTCATTGGCATTCAACCAAAACTTAATAAAACAAGAAATAAAAGATATTCTTTACGCGGGAAACTTGTGTATAAACCTTTTTATCGGAATAAATTTATGTCTTGATGATTTATTTGCACAAAAATAGCATTCGTGCATGTCGCTAATTGGTCTCGTGATTTTTCTGATAGCGACAAGCACTCTTGCTATTTTCATGCAAACCATCAAGAAACAAACTTATCGAAATTTATTTAGAAAGTTTTATGCACTTTGTTATATAACTAGCCATAAACTGTTGTACTTTAGAAATATACGGGTTAAGTTTTTCTATGGGCTGCTAATATGGCAAATGCAACGTAGTGATTTCTCGATATATTATGAGTGGAATATTAAAATATAACTTGTAAGCGAATATTTTGAATTTAAGTATTGTTTGATAACAAAAGTTTAAATTAATTAAGAATTATAGATTCTATAAGGCATAACTCTTTTATGCGTAGTTAAGTTTTCAGCTTCCAAAGCACAAACTTCCTGGTTTGTTTATTTATTCCTAGTATGTGAGATAATCTGAAAAGGTCGTTCCAAATTCCTCTAATTAGGTGGGGGTAATGTAATGCACATGGTATAACACATTTCTCAAGATATATAGTTTTCGCAAAACTAGTGTGACAAAATTTAGATATTTCCTATAAAATCTTTTTCAAAATGTTACTACACTGGCGAGCAAAAAATTGAGGTCAACTTATAATTATGATATCTCTGTCGAATTTTGTGTTTTATGCTTATATTGGCCTATTGTAAACCATTGTACTATAGTTTGTAGGCTAAATTAAGAATTCAATGATGAATCGCAAAGCATATTTTTTTGTTTTTACGATTTATTGTGACAGAGCAACAAATTAACATTTTAAACGAAATTTGACATAGGACCAATATGGAACAAATACATTAAAAAAATAATGACTAATAACGTGTATTCCCTCCTCGTGCGTTAATGAAAGCTTGAAGTCGAGGAGGCATCCCTTGAGTTAAGTTGAGGATTACATTCTGGTCGATGTTATCCCATTCTTGTACTAGTAACTCCCTCGGCTCCTGGGCAGTTCTTGGGGCTGGTGTATGCCTTCGAATACGACGTCCCAACTCATCCCAGACTTGTTCGATGGGATTCATGTCGGGACTGAGAGCTGGCCAATCGAACCGCGTAATTTCCACCTCATCCAGATACTCTTCGACAACTCTAGCTGCGTGGGGTCTAGCATTATCGTTCATAAAAATGCCACGCTCGCCCATAGTGATCATGAAAGGCATAGCATGATCTTCTAGAACCTCCGTAATGTACCTGTGAGCTGTCAGGGAACCATTCTGTACAAAAACCAACTCTGTGCGTGCCTGTGAACTGATTCCTGCCCAAACCATAACAGACCCACCGCCCGCGCCAACTGGAAGTCGCTCGTCAATACAAGCTTGAGCGTATCTTTCTCCGGGTCTTCTCCATACTCGCCGACGTTCATCTGACCCAGTGAGGCAAAAACGCGACTCATCTGAAAACACCACCTTGCTCCAGTTCTCATTATTCCATGCAACGTGATTCTGAGCAAAAGTCAATCTTGCAACTCGATGCCGACGTTGCAATGGTGGACCTGTGGCCATCCTTCTACAAGACAATCCAGCAGCACGAAGTCTTCTCCTAACGGTCCATTCGCTAATGTTTACATTTCTAACTTCTTGGAGTTGATTTCGTAGCAAAACCGCAGAAGCTCTTCTATTCCGCAAACTAGCGGACACCAAAAACCGGTCATCTCTTTGGGTGGTGACTCTGCTTCGCTCAGATCCTGGTGTTCTGGTTATCAAGCCGGTTTCCTCATAGCGTTGGTACACCTTCTGTACAGTACAAAGGCTCCTACCAACAATTCTTGCCGTTTCACATTGTCCTCGGCCATCTTGTATTAACACTACAATTCTTGCCACAACAATGGGATCTAAAGGCATTATTACAGGCGCAATAACTACTACAAACACTACACCGTGCGACTAAAAGGTTCTATGGAGAGAAATCAAAGCCAACTTAAAAAAAAACACCGAAATGTGAATTTTTAAATAGAGCGAATGCACGTTATTTCATTGAAATCATAATTATGGTGATAATGCATGACAGATAACCAATATGACAGGTAACATTTGTCGAAAAACAAATGATTAAAAGCCTGCTATGATTTACAATTGGCTAATATAAGCTTAAAACCGAAAATTCTCATAACTATACGCTGACCTCAATTTTTTGCTCGCCAGTGTATATATAATCCTACATGATCTGATTTACAAACTCTATTTTTCTGCAAATATTTCCGCTGAAATGGAATGTTCTACTCTGGGTTTTAAACTGTTGCTTCCCTATATTTTGACCGAAAGTATTGATTCCATGGACGTTTTTGATTTGGTGATAGAAACTAAACAAAAACACGATATGGAGATCCAAGAACTATTAAAAACTATTTTTGTACAACACCCATCAGTAGGTGAGTAAATTTGAAGAACGAGTTTATTAAAAGATATTGGTCTGATATCGTTTACTTTGAAAAAACTTTTCCATACTTTGGATTTTGTTACTTAGCGTATTTGCTAAAGTATATTTGAATAACGTACAACGGCAGTTGTGGTAGTACTCTAAAGCAAGTCCAAAGCACAAACAGGTAAATGCATGTGGCATTAATAGCGTGGGTCAGTATTACCTGACTAAGTTACAACCAAAAATGTTTCCTTTTGTTTTTAAGAAACAAAGTTAACTATTTTGTATTTATTTAAGAAACAAAATTAATTATTTGGTTTGGCAAGAAAATTAGAACGATATAGCAAATTCATCGGCCAAAAATTTAGCCGGACAGGAGAAATTAGCAATTTAGGTTGACTAGAAATGTATTATCGTCCCCAGGATATTTAATAAAGATGGATAAATTTTATATTTTGAACAGAAGACGTCACAAATAAATGAGCGGACTAGAACACGAACCAAATTGTAGTTCAATCCTAACTCTATAAGCTAATATAGTTTTAAAAAAGTGTTTGGTTAGTTTTTGAAGAATAATATTTTGAACATGTCCACAATTTTCACAATGTTTGTAGTTCATGGTTCTCATATCTACCAAAATAACCTTATATAACAGTGTGTTATCCTAGGGCTATTGCAACCTCGATTTTGTCAACTCGTTTATACGAAAAACTGACTACAAGATTTCTTCTAATATTGTACACGAGAAGTAAGAGGGTTTCCAATCGTATTATCCGTGATGCTCCCAATGAAGTTCTGAAATGTGGAAATTTATCTGCTGATATTCAATACACGGAAAACGATAAAAGTCTCCTTTTAAGTTATTTCTAAATGTAGCAATGTATTTTTGTATTAAGTATAGTATTAAACGGACACCGGAACTTAGAGAAGAATACGTACGCTTAAGAAGAATAGTGAAAGCAAAAGTAGAAGAAGAAAAATATGAGTATTGAAGTAGACTCTGTATAGGCATCGACAACACACTAGCATATAATAAGTCGTCAGCAGCTTGAAAAACAATAAAGAGAATCAGAATCACTAATACAACAATACCTCCAAACCTTATATCAGAGAAAAAGGAAAACAGAGCTCTATCCAATGGCATGGCCGCTTTTAACGCATATTTAAAAAAGGCGACGTGTGGACTTCGAGTGGACTTTCCTATATTAGATATATAATATACAATAAATACTTACCGTATTTGCAAAAGTGTAAATTTTAAAATTAACGTTGTACATTCCACCGAATTAGATTTACAAGAAAGCAGGCTGTATAGGCAACCCTCCATTCCATCTATCCAAGTTCATAAAGAGCGCCACACTGAAATTATAGCTTTCAGTAAAAAATCAAATTGTAGCCAATTTTTCGTTCTAACAGCCTACTAAGAATAGTATGAACAGAACCGCCCGCCCTACAGCTAATTAGGTGCGCTTCGGATTTCGGGATAGAAGTCGATATAGATGGTTTCTTTAAAGAGTTATCAAAAATTTGCAAAAAATAAAAAATATCTTTTTAACAAGAGCTTATTGACATGCGTAGTTAAATTCACGTAATAGCCGGCAAACGCGTTGTTGATATTAAAAAGTATCATTACTTTTCTTAATTTTTAAAACAATTGAAAATTTCTGCGGATCCTAATAAAGTACTTTAAATATTCTATCGAACTGTTTAAAAATTTTTAAACAATTGGCGTTTACGTTTTTCAATCAAAAAATTATTCATGTTTAAATTTTTCAAAAATACCTGGAAGGAGTCAGAGTAAAATTTGGGAGATTAGTAAAAAAGAAATTTGTAGTTTACTGCACGATCTATTGGCTCAGAGAGTTTTAAATAATTCGAGTATGCAGTTTTTGAAAAATATTCTTTTGAAAATGTTCAAAATTTTGAAGCAGCGCCATTGCGATCGTTTTCGGATATTCGAATATATTTTACTTCATCGTATACTACCCACGAAGAGCTCTCAAACAAGTTGTAGTTGATTCCGATCAAACAACTATTTTTTGAGTAAATGGGCGTTAAAGACGAGATAAAGTTGTAAAAGTTGTAGCGGCCGCCAGTTTAAAGCTAGCGAGTTTGATAAAAAAAATTTCGATTTGCGATAAGTTCTCAGATCCCGTGCTTAAATTTGTGAATTTAATTTTGGAAAAAAAAACGCTATTGAAAAAACATGTCTAACTTCCTATTCTAATTTCGGATTTTTTTGAAAAGTTTACCTATAACTACAATTATTGATATACTTCTTGACTTAAAATTTAATTAAAATCGGTGTAGTACTTTCGCCTATAGCGGCGTCGCCCACCCAGACATACGGACAGACTTTTTTTGGGTTTCTTGAACCCGAAAACATGTATTTCCGTTAAAATTTAGATTTTGAAAATGTTTATTAAATCAATACTATCCTACCCTATAAAAAGCAATTTGTAGTTTATTGCAAATCTCTATCGGTTCAGAAAGTTTAAGTAACAATTTTTTGAAATTGTTCAAAATTCTTGAGCCGCTAGTATACTTACAATTTTCATATTTTCAAAAATATTATTGCATTACTTTTGCATTACTTGATTATACTTATTTAGTAAGGACTATCAATTAATATGATAATTTGCATTGATTGGGTATTTGTTTTTGAGTAATAGGGCATTAAAGTTAAAATTTTAAAGAATTCGTAGCGGCCTTTAATTTAAAGATACAGCATTTGTATAAACACCATTTAATTTGTCTTTAGGTGCTACTACGCTGTATTAAAAGTTTTGTTTAGAATAGTATATTATAGACCAAGGTAGAGAAGACATTTTTCTCAGCCGAGCAGAATTAAATAAGTTGCGAGGCTGATAAGTCTTCTCTACCGTGGTTTATATATTATTTTTTCCACTACTAGCACCTTTATTCCTTTTATAATTAATTGATTGTACATTAATAAAAAATAAAATTACAAATGCAAATATGCACAAAAATAAAGTAGCCTTGCTTGAAAAAAAGCAAGAGAAATAGTTAATTTCAATTGACATTTATGTAAAATATATATTTCATAATAGTGGTTATAGCATGTCCAATTTTGATGATTTGAGTGAAAACTGCACTCCTCCTGAAATTAGGGAAGGTGCAGAAAGTGTTGGTGAACAGTTATTACCAGTAAAATCAAAAGATTTTACATGAAAGTTTATGGTGAATTTAAAGATTGGTAGCAATTGTTTTCATTATTAACCAGTAGTTAATAATGAAATATTAGTAACCACTAGGAAAGAAATTCATCTTCTTGGCTCTAAAACAAAGTAAATAATGATATCGTTTAATGCTAGTAGTGGAAAAAATAGTATATTATAATACAAGTGTATAAGCAAGACTTTAAAGCACGCGCGAGTTTATGGTGAATTTAAAGATTGGTGCCAATCGAAAGGTGTTACGACAGTAACTGAAAATGTGTTATTAGTTTATTTTCAAGGAAAAGCACAAAATAGAAAAGCATCCAGTTTATGGTCTTTATATTCTATGTTAAAATCTACATTAAGATTAAAAGAAAATATAGACGTAGCTAAATATTTTAAGGTTATTGCTTTTTTGAAAAGGCAAAATGAATCGTGCACTCCAAAAAAAGCTGGAGTATTTGAAAACAATCATGTAACTACATTTATAAGGGAAGCTCCAGATGCCATTTTTTATCAGCTAAGGTAAATTACCGCTACTCTACTTTAATACGAAAATTGTTAAAAATTTACAAATTACTTTTTAGGTTGTTCTTATAGTACGTGTAGCAGGGGCCTGTCGAACAGATGAGCTCTGTAATATGAAAGTTTCTGACTTTGATGTTAGAGATGATATTATAATTGATAACATACCAAATACAAAAAATGGATCGTCTAGAAAGTTTGTTATCATAGAGTCCTTATGGATTATTGTTGTCAAAAAATACTTGTCTAAAAGACCATCCCCAGACATGGAAAAGGTGTTGATTGGTTTTAGGTCTAGAAGACCTGTAAAACAAAATATGGGACACAATACAATAAGCGGAATACCAAAGAAAATTGCTACGTACTTAAAATTATCAAATATAGACTCTTATAGTGGTCACAGCCTACGAAGGACATCTGCCACAATTTTAGCAGATAATGGTGGAGACATTTTATCACTAAAACGTCATGGGGGGGTGGAAAAGTTCGGCAGCGGCAGAGGGGTATGTTGAAGATTCCATCGCTGATAAAAAGCGCATTGCTGGAATGGTGCAGGGCACTTGATAAGCCTCTCCCTACAACTAGCTCAGTGGAAAATGAAGTAATAGCTTCAAGTTCAAGCCTTTATAATAGCCAAGTAAATATTCCCGTAGAAGACATTACTTTAGTTAACACTGGTACATCCGGAATCAATATAACCTGCAATAATTGCACCATAAATTACTATTTTAAATAAATAATTACTTATTTATTTCCTTTTGCTTTTCAGTAAAGTTAATAATTGTTGTTTTTGAAAATTTTTAGGTTAAGTTGTTGTTCTTCAAATTTTTTATCTAATAGGAATTAATTTAATATTCATATGAAAACTACTTATTTGTATTAGATAACTTATTATTATTCATTAACCATTTATGTAAGTATCTCTTTATACCCTTCTGTTACAGTTTAAATAACGTTAATTGCGGTTTGTTTTTCGAGTCTGAATTTTTAGGGGAAGTTGTTCAGGGTTTTCTTGATTATAGTACTTATAGTATCGGCAACCCAATAATCATTTCTAATTTTTAACTAATAAATGTAATTTAAATTAATAAAAATATTAAATGCAAATAAATAAGCTTTTAAAAAAGTGGTTGTTGTATTTCAAAGGCGAATATTCGATTTTTGACACAATTTTAAATAGGCATGTGAGTACTAGATAGCAATTGTTTTCATTATTAACCAGTAGTTAATAATGAAATATTATCAACCACTAGAAAAGAAATTCATCTTCTTGGCTCTAAAACAAAGTAAATAATGATATCGTTTAATGCTAGTAGTGGAAAAAACAATTTATACTAAAAAAAGGTCAAATTTCCGTTTCCGGTTCTGTTTAACGACCATACAAAGAACTACCTTCAACTAAAAAACTTTCACCACCCAAATCTTATAAAAATCAGGCAAGAGTTCCGGAGTTATAGTGAAACGAACACACCCACCCACCCACGCACGCACGCACCTACCCAAGGCAGACATTTTTTAAAACCCACTTTTTGGGTTCTTTGAACCCCAAAACGCGTATTTCCGTTAAAATCTTAAATTCGAATATTTGTATGAAATTATCACTTTTCTTACTTTAGTAGAAGTATGGGAAAGCAAAAAGAGAAGCTAATCTTAATATCTTGAAAATTTAACTACTTACTAGTGTTACCCCAGCCCACAATGCACTGACAGACAACGTTGACAGAAACGGCGAAATGTCAAGTCACGTGATGCATTAGTTTCAATAATGACAAGCGACGTTATTGTAGGTGGCGCCCCAAGTGACGCGCGTCGTGCCGACCTTCATATATATTATAAATTAAAATAATTATTATTAAAAAATCTACGTAGAATAAAAATATAAAAATGTTTCATGTTCCATCTGTGGATAGAGACCTTTCATTTAAAAAAAAATGGTCCAAATTGGTGAAGCGGTAGCCACTGGAGGAAGGGGAGAAAAAAACCCTTTGTGCTTTTATATATGTATGGATGGATAATAAAAGAAAGTCTTTATCGTGTCAAAACCGCTTTGCGCTATTTTTGATAATACCCAAATTATACACAAAAAGCGAAAACTGTAAATTTTAGTTTTATCGGTCTGTAATAAAAATTAAGTAAAATTCTCGGATTTAAATGCGGATCATAGTAGTACTCGATATATTGAAAAATTCTTTTCATTTAATCGCTTTTCTATTTCTTACCGTTTACGAGATCCTTATGCATGGAGCCCTTGTCTTGGACACCCTATATAAGTGATACATAACATGAAAACACATACGAAATGAATTAGTTGCTAAAATTAATATCGTCTAAATAAGATAACAAAATCGGAGGCATCACTACTTAATTTGCGTTATATTAGAGTACCAAGTTGTTATGATGCTTAAGTTATAAAATATTAATATTTAGAAACTTTTTTCTCGTCAAAAAGTTCTATAGCCCTTAGGTGTGCAAACATCGTCAGCTAAGCCGATTAACGAACCTGATCAGCTCGCCACAGGTTTAATTACTTCCAGTCCCATCTTTGTTACTCTATAAATCTATTGATTTTCTATCTTCATTCTCTGCTTAGCTAACCGAATAGCTTGCAAACGATTCGTGCACTTCGAGTGATGTTGAGTGATTGAGAAATCAAACAATGAATTCAAAGTCGGCAAATATATTGAAAACGTTGTTTTTGTTCTTGCAGTTCTTTAGTTAACTCTCTCAAATCTACTAAACTATACTTGAAATATATCTTAATTGTTTTATTTATAAATTCTAGCTTTACTTCGTTAATTGACCTCTTCTGATTTATTTGAGTAATTTTTAACTTCTGGTGCTCCATTATCATTATTGTTGTGTAACATTACCTGCGTAGACATATATTCTTAAGCATTGGTCCATGAAACCTGTGATGGAAATACGCACAAATTGATGAAATAAAATCATAAACTCTAAACTGACCCAACTTCACAAAAAGTTTTATTTCTGTCTAACCAAGTTGGCTAAGAAATTTGTAAAATAGAAGTCTATAACTTGTGTATAACTCCTAAACGTTCATAAACTATAAACTGACCAAATTCACAAACAGTTTTATTTATGTCTAACCAAGTTGGCTGAGAAATTTGTAAAATAAAAAGTGTGGAGTATATAACTTGTGTATAACTCCGAAACGTACATGAGTTTAAAATTAATAATTGTACTACAGCGTCATTTGCATATGATAATGTATTTGAAAATCCGAAAATATACTAAAACTGTATGTTGTCTATGTCTATGTTGAATGCTAAAGTGTAATAAATTCAACATTTATACCACGAGTGTAGGTTTTGCATGAAATTGAAAACGATATGAGAACAAGAATATGAGTGGCTATTCAGGAAATATGGCTAATTTAACACGATTATTTTTCGACTTACGAGTGGTATGTAATTGAATTGTTCTAAACATATTCAAAATAATTTTATTTTTAAAACTGACAAATAAAACATATGAATATTTGCCTAAACCTATTAGCCCTAAAATTTTGCATGTCAACAGTACCTTATCGGGCCAAACCGTTTTATTGTCTGAAACGGCAAATGCAAAGTAGTAATTTCTCGATATATTATAAATGGAATAATCACTATTATAAGTCACAGGTAGCCGCTCCTATTATTATCATTGAGTTTTGATATTTCAGAAATTAAACCGTTGCACAACTGCTATAAATTTAGATTAATTATTTCAATAAAAAATGTAGAAGTTAACGATTTATTAGTTGTGAGCATACTAACTCCAAATAAGCATATTTAATTGTAAACCCCGTAAATGTTGATAAATTAAACAATAATTTAATATGAACTTAACATGAGCTTTAAAAAAATTGATAAATTGGACTTCCTAGTGACTCCTTAAATGCCTTTTAGGTTTAATTATTGCAAACTTTCATATAGTACTCGTGTGTTAACAACCGCGCCTTTACAAAGCGCTCACTTAATTTACGACTGTGGACCTAAATGACTATTTCCACAGCAACCAATAGCATTAAAACGGTATCAATCTACAGGTCGTCTATTTTAACCGGAACACCGTTGGGATCTCTGAAACTATAGAAGATAGAAAGTCGGTTAAATTAGATAAAAATTGCCGAAGTAGGGGAACAATGTAATGGTTATTTTGGTTTTGTCGCTATAGCCAATACCCATAGCTTACCAGATACGAGCGGAAAACATTGTATGCTTTTTGCTTGTTTACCTACATTTACGACAGCGCGGCGCCGTGCTTAACAGGTGTCACGTCAAAAGGACGCGGAAACAAGGACGCGCGACATAAGGACGCGGACAAAAGGACGTGCGACAATTAGGCGCACGCGACAAAAGGACGCGCATCTTTAGGACGCGTGACAAATGGACGCGTCCTTATAAATTTCCTGAAATTTGAATTTAGTATAAGACTAAGTTAATTATTAATAATTTAATTTTTAAATGTACAAATAATTACATAGCACTACTAGAATGCACTAGTTGAGGGATGTAACTTACTTGTGTGTGTAATGCATTATTAGCTAATGCGTTCATTATCTCCCCGGAAAATTTAACAAATTAGTCATTTACGAAAATTGAACAACCTCTAAAAGTTACAATTTTAAAAAGAACCTTCTTGGGAATTAGTAAATATTTATTTAAATATACATAATTACACTAATCCTAATGATGCGTATTACCTACAAATGGGAATAATAGCAAATTTTACCTACATATAGTTTAGATGACCCTTACACGGCTTCAGTTATCTCTCAACTGTCTTGCAGTGCAACAATGGTGCTCGAGTTCGTAAAAAGCAAAAAAGGCAAGGATATGCTGTTGTATAACAGATTTATACATAAGAAGGAGCGTATAATCGATGAAGAATATGGCTAGGAACATAGAACAATCTACTCAGGCCATTGTGGCTACTGTATCCGAGGAAATCTCTGTTGCTTCGGCTACACAACTACCAACAGTATCTTCTATGAAGCGAACCATACAGAAAGTCCGCAACATCCAAGAAGCTGTTCCTGCCAACCCTACAAACTTAGAAGAACTCGACATTCCTGACGAATATAAAGAGACCAGTGATAGCGAACATTTTCTTCTGTTTGATAGTGGTCCAGGTGAACAAAGAATTCTTTTGTTTTCGACGGAACGCAATTTGGACTTTATGCAACGATGCGACCACTGGTATGCCGACGGAACACCACTATTGTTTAATCAAATGTACACAATCCATGCAGTCTAGTACAGCAATGTAATCTTCACTCTGTGTACGCATTACTACCAAACAAAACGGAGGAAACATACACCCGTCTTTTTCAAGAATTGAAAAGACTTCAACCAGTACTGCGACCACAAACTATCATGGTAGACTTTGAGAGAGCTGCTATCTACGCTTTCCACAGTGAATTCCTTGTAGCTGGGATACGTGGGTGCTTTTTTCATTTCGCCCAATGTATATGGAGACATATCCAAGGGGCAGGTTTACAAGCTCAGTACACGGAAAATGCTGATTTCGGTCTACACATAAGACAACTGGCAGCACTTTCGTTCATCCCCGAAGAAGATGTCATTGGTGCATATGAAAACCTGATGGAGAGCAATTTTTAAGTGACAAATGAAAATTTACTGTTGCCTATAACCAATTACCGTGAGGATACTTGGGTAGGTCGTCTGGACAGAAGAGGACGAAGGAGACCACCGTTGTTCCCATTGAATTTATGGAATTGTTACCAGTTGGTTGAGGAAGATATACCAAGAACAAATAATGCGGTTGAAGGGTGGCGTAACAGCTTTTCATCAATCCTCAGCGGCGCCCATCCGAACATATGGAAATTTATAAAAGCGTTGAAGAAAGAAAATAGTTTAAATAGAATACGGATAGAACAGTACATTGCAGGAGTGGCGCCACCACAGAAGAGGGTGTATAAAGACACTGCCCAACGAATTAAAATATTGTTGCGCAATATGCGAATAGGCCTATTTTAGAGTATTTGCGCGGGGTTGCCTACAATTTTCAATTATAAGTGTAACGTTTTCAGTTACAAGTGTTCATTTATATATTTTTAAATATTTGATGTATTTGTAAGTATTATCATTTTATAAATTTTTATTTTCAAGTTCAAATATAATAATTATTAATAATTAACTTAGTCTTATTCTAAATTCAAATTTCAGTCCATTCGTCGCGCGTCCTGTTGTCGCCGCGTCATTTTGTTGCGTGCGCCCAATTGTCGCACGTTTTTGTCCGCGTCATTATGTCGCGCGTCTTTTTTTTCCTCGTCCTTTTGTCGTATATTCATCTTAACATGCACAACCAGTACAAGACGTCACCCATGCCCTGGCGGAGAGTTGAACCTTAAACTTCCGCATTACTAGCTCTCGGTTTAACGGACCAAACCACTAACCTATGCAAAATTGTATGTTTTAGCTAGAACTGCGTTGAAATTAAAACTTATCATAACCGACAATTTTTATCTATCTTATAAATATAAATAAATATATCCATACATATATATAAGCACAAAGGGTTTTGTCTGCCCTTTCTTCAGCGGCTACCGCTTCACCAATTTGGATCATTTTTTTTTAAATGAAAGGTTTCTATCCACAGATGGAACATGAAACATTTTTATATTTTTATTCTACGTCGATTTTTTAATAATAATTATTTAAATTTATAATATATATGAAGGTCGGCTAGACGCGCGTCACTTGAGGCGCCATCTACAATAACGTCGCGTGTCATTATTGGAACTAATGCATCACGTGACTTGACATTTCGCCGGTTCTGTCAACGCTGTCTGTCAGTGCATTGTGTGCTGGGGCAACACTAGTATTAAATTAAATGTGATAATACGCCATAGAAAAGGGCTCTCTGTTGCCAGCAATCTTCAAGCACCCACCCAAGGCAGCTGGCAGAATAGCGAGAAAAAAGAGGGTGCTAAGAACCCCTGGGTTCGATTAGCTTACCGAGATAAAAAGAAAAGAGATTTATTTGTAAGTACATACAATATACGGTCCTTACTAGAAGAAGACAGATTAATAGAACTAGAAGAAGAAGTAAATTATATTAAATGGGATATCATCGGAATAGGCAAAGTTAAAAGAGGCAAACAGTGTTTGAAGCTTAATTTAGGGCACATCTTATTTTACAAAGGCCAATAAGACAACAGCGAAGGAGAAGAAGGTTTATTGATTATAGGTATATAAAATACTTAATTACTTCAACATCATTAATTTATTTTAACCTTATACGTATTTCGGCATGTTTACATGCCATTGTCAAAGGTTATATTAGAAAGTGAACAGTTAGTGTTGTTATAGCAATCGAACTTAGTGACTTAATCAAGTCACCAAGTTCTATTGATATAACAACACTAATTGTTTATTTCTAATATCACCTTTGACAGTCTTTTCCTTACGTCACTTCTTTGACAATGGCATGTAAACATGAGGAAATACGTATAAGGTTAAAATAAATAAAAATTGTTAAAGTAATTAAGTTTTCTATATACCTATAATCACTAAATATGGACTAACAAAGTAAAGCTAAAATTTATAAATAAAAAAGAAGGTTTCCTTATAAACAAGAAAATAACTAAAAATATATCACATTTTAAAGCTGTTACACCTCGAATTATATATATAATAGCACATACCTCAAAGCCATGCAACTTTGAAATAATACAAGTGTACGCATCCAATAGCGACCAAGAAGATAAAGAGATAGAAGAGTTATATTATAAAGAAATAAATGCATGCATCATAGAGAACTTCACGAAATAGCTAATGATCACAGGAGATTGTATTGCAAAGATAGGATAAAAGCAAGGTGAATGAGAAGAAGGTGTAAGTGATCACGGAGTAGGAGGAACAAAATGCAAGAGGAGAGATGTTAATAAATGTTTTGGGACAACAGCAATTATAAGCTATGAATACATTCTTTAAAAAGAAAACCAAAAACAGATGGGCATGGATCAGTTCCAACGAACGAACTAAGAAAGAAATTGACTTCATCATACCCTGGCATAAACAAATAGTGAAAGATATGGCAGTAATAAAGAAAATAACTACAGGAAGCGATCATAAGTTCGTGAGAAGTAGAATCGCCATTAACAACAAAAATGAGAGAGTCAAGAATATACAGAAATCAAAGAATCGGACGGAAGAAAACCATATAACAGTAAACAATAGAATTACAGCAATTGCTATACCAAACCAAGACTTCGATCCGCGGTTTGCTACACTGCATACTTAATTAAGTTATTTATTATTAATAAAAACAACAAAATATGCGCGATTCCGCTGCACTGCCTTTTTTTTCGGGAATTTATTTTACCGGGTTGTTTTTTCCTGGGAATGCTACTACAGCAGGATCTTTTTATTGGATTTTATTTTGGACAGTTTTCTAAAAAGCGGGTGGTTTTTCCATACACGTTTTTCTGAGCGAATTGGTTCAAAGACTTTTTCTTCGTAAACTGAAATTGGCACCTACAAGTAAAAGCAAATGTTAGGCGCCACTGATGAAATTAGTAAACTAATGAAAACGACATTGTTCTGGGCTTTCCTTCAAAAACAATTTCTTCGTAGACAGAGATAGACTCTCATAAGCACAAGCAAATTCAGGCGCCAGTGATGCTAGTAATAAACGTAATAAATCGGCTGTACATTAACTCAATGAACGTTTGAGGTTTATTTTATGTAGGTTATCATAAGTCGCGGATTTGGCAGCGATTCACAAACTTTTTACTTATCGCATTAAATGTATTAGGACTAGTATAATACTAATAACAGTAGAGATCATCTTGACGAACTACTGTACGCAGGCTTTAAAAATAAAATGCCCCGTAATCGCCCTCAGCCACGTAGCAGTAAACGCCTGCCCGCCACTGCCGCAACTGGTGGAGCAGCCCGCGGCCCTGACACGATGTGTCCTCGTCTCAGTTTGTTTTCGGAATGAGCTATCAGCAGATGCTGCTGCAATTTATCAAAAACATAGTGTACACCCAAATTTGCTTATCTCTATCAAATCTCTATCGATCCGCTATAATACAAACCAATTTATTCCGTATGTAACGGACGCTTAAATATGTGGTGTTTAACTGTGCAGAAGCTCATCATCACTAAAAATTGGGACAGGTGGAAGGGACCTGGATTTAGTATATCGACAATAACAATGGGAGGTTTCGAATACCGGTATGATTGAACTAAGAACACTCGAACATTAAAACAGTCTTTTCACGTAGGTCTCTTTATTGGCAAACATTTTGTAAACATAATAATGCCTAAGTAACAACCCTGCAGGAAAGATATATGGAATAATACCCAATTTACTACGATCAATACCTATATGAATATTTAATATGTTATTATTCCTAATAAATCAAAGCTGTTGCGGGAAATTTTAACGTATTACAGAACTCCAACACTTCGAGCGTATTAATATTGATAAACGCACCCGCCTTAGCATACAAATTGTAGTAAACTACCCTTGGAAGCATCCATTGTGCTCTTCTGAATTCTGCATTTAATAGTTTTCGATTTTTTTTTTGTTGCAGCAAATATAACTTTATTTAACAACAACAATATTGTAAGTGTTTTCGTACTAAAATAAAACACTTGTTTAGTAAATAAATTTTGTTTCAAATTACTATTTTCCTACTGAAATTACCAAGTACATGATTTTTTGCATACACATGAAATTTAATAGATGAGGCGGGTGTGGCTTACATGTGCCACTGCATAATTCACGAATTCATTCGACGAGATCACGCGCGGAATACGAAAATAAAATTTAGCTGATATCCACCTTGTGCTAACACGGAGAAATGCGGTATGTACGATGACATACGCATATGCTGCGAGCACTGAGCATAACATTCCAAAATTGGGTATGCTGAATGTAGATTTACATTCGTAAACAGCACCGGACCTAATTAAATAGGCTCCTCTGAAACCGTTTTTGGTTGAACTATAAAAAAAAGCAGGAAGATAAACATTTCATTATTGTTAAATCATCCAAAATTTCGACAATATGAACGCGACACTTTATCTTCAGTCACATTTCATTTTTTAGGTGTTTGACACAAGGTGATTTCTTTTCATCTGACACGTGCTGTATTTTCAAATTTCTGCACGTTTTCCTAGTAGCATTTTTTTAGGACAACTACTGATTCCTAACACTTTTGTCTTAGAAACGGGAAACTTGTTTTTAAACTTCTAGCTTCGGCATAAGTTGATATTCATGACAGAAAAGTTTGTATGAAAACATAAGTTTCGGTAAGGATGTGCATATAATGATATTACGTGTACGTTGAGGCTATAGTTCGAAAACCAAAATCTAACTTCGTCGTAGATTTTTTTTGATTTTTATTTTAAAAACCAAGAAACTAATTTGGGACCATTAATTGTTAATTTACAAAACGTCATTGAAGTTTTATATGTGTTGTAAAATAAAAATCGACAAGCAGCGGTCTCACTTTTTTGTCATTCATTTAACATAGAAAGCACTGGCGGCGGACGAGATGTCTAGCTAGATAGCTCGTAAGCCAGAGGTTAGTGGTTCGAATCTGCCTAAAGGCATGATACAATTTTTGTAGTTTGATAAATCAGCCGCCTCGACTATGGATGTTTGTAAACGTCCGGGTGCATGGGTTTTTCAGGGTGGAGCATGTTAGACCCCTGTATAGCACCTAGTGTACTGTGCCGGAATAAGCGGGGTGGGGGCAATCCTGGAGTTGCGCTCGCAGCTCTAAGATTTTCTTTAAAATAAAAAAAATAAATAGAAATGATTTCTACCATTTTTTCAACAAAAAAACTGGTTTTGTTATTGTAAAGCAATTTTGCAATTAAAAAACACTTTAGAAAAATTATTTCCAAATTATAACAACCTAAACCCAAACGTCTGCATAAACAGTAAAAAAAAAGTCAAAAACAATAAAATAACTTCTACGTCAACCACAACAGTTAGTTTCTAAATTTAGCAATGAAAAAGTAGTTCGCTAGTATTTTGCTTTGCACCAGAACAGAAAAAAATATTTCACAGTATCTTTTAATAGGGATATTTTTCTAAAGAAAGGTACAAAAGCTAAAACAGTAAAAGTAAAGCAAATTAAAGAAACAGCATACAGCACCTGTAACTTAAATTTAGATTCCTTCCGCCTGTTGCAACTTTAAGTGATGTAGGGCCCCTACTACTGCAACTCACAAATTTACGCGGTTCTTATATGAAGGACATTTTATTTTGTATAGTGGACCGCTATAACATTCCACAAAAATTGGCTCTTATGATGTCTACTATTTTTTAGTATTATTGAAATATAATCTGTTGCTGTCATTGCGAACACAAACAAAGAGAATGAACCATGTTGCACCCGGCTGTTTTTTTCTATTTAAAAGGCTGGGGCAGCACTTGGTTTGATCAGCTTGCGATAAGTTGTTAAAGATACGAAACCGCGTGCAATGTTTTAGAATAATAATCATATTTCACTAATAATAACAAGGACATGAACCTTATTATTGAAGATTTACTGCATTACACAATATGTTGTAACAGTAGACTGCTAAATACTCCACATCAGCACTATCGGTCAAGGTCCCGGGCTGACGCAGTCTGAGATGCCACGTCGTCGTCGACGGCACAAGATTTTAAACATTACCTTCTCCGAAACGCGGTAAAAAATAACATTCGAAAAAAAAAGATATGTCCTAGGGGCCACATTTACGGTTTACGGTGAAAACATTCCTGAAAAAAACTAAGAACAAATTCACTGACAAATGCAGTGATTGAGAAAACACACGCCAACAAACATCTTTTGAAAAAAGACTCCGGTAAGGACATGCTCCAGTAAAAATATTTCCTGTAAAAAAACAGTAAATTAATTTCCTGCAGCAAACAGCCAACAAAAATACAACCCTCAAACAAATGCACGTGTATTTTCTTGCTGGTGGATCACTGCATAATTAAGAAAGAGCTTTCCCTGAAAAAAATGCAATCTTTTTTGTCGATCGATTGATATGAATAAGGGCAAATTTCATTTGAGACATATAGGCTAATAACTAACAAGATTTCTTTTGTGCATATTTATTAGTTCCAAAAATCAGTTTGAAGTTTAACGGTTTTGCTAACTTTTTCGTGCATTTTTAAAAGAATTTTTCTGGGCCTATGATGTAAAGAGCTTTTAAGGGACGTTTTTCTTTCTTAAAAATTTTTCAGGCTCTGGTTCTTCTGGCTCGGGTTTTGTTTCGTTTTTTTCACGATTCGCGCTGGATATAAAGTTACCAAAAAAAATCGGGAGGCGTATCCCACGGGTTCTGCTAATAGAAAATTAATTTTATTTTATTGCAATATTGTTTCCTGAAACTGCTGAAGAAAATAGGAAACAATGTCATTTTACATTCAATTTCACGGGCTACTAGAGCGTTAAAGTTCTCGATATTATTCTCAACAAAATCGCTAGGTACGAGTATAAAACTCTTAATAATTTGGAACAGAAATCGATTTTAGTCAGAATTAGAAACACAAAAATGTGGTTTTAGTTGATTATTGTCTTTTCGCATTTTAAAGTTGATTGCAGAAAGCGCTAAATTTAAAAACACCTCATCAAAACATTTTCAAACATCGGCAATATTTTTAGTCACTTTTACACCCCCAGTAATTAATTTAGACATAAAATATCACCTAACTTTAGATCTTGTTATCGTTAAAATTAGAGCAGCTCTCAACTTTTTTTATTAAATAAAAACTTGGATTAAATACGTATTAAACTTTAACTTTTGTAGCAGGATAAAAAACAATTCTATATAGAATTAATATTAAGCTTGAAAGTTGTAAGTCCCGTAGAGAAAAATTTCCTTCTTTTTATATTAATCAACGACTGAATTTGTGAGGATTTTATTGAAAATTTACAGATTTAAACAAAATTGAAACAAAATTTTTATCCTTGGAATGGAATTTCAGGGACGCGAACATAATTAATTTAAAAATATAACCAAAATATACATGTTATAGAAATAAGTAAAGTTTGAAATATAACTATTACAGTCTTCAAAGTTAAACCAGTGATAAAAATACAAAATTCCTAAACATAAAATTTAGGGATAGACGTCAGTAACAGAATACAATACACCGTTAATTATAAGCACCTATAAAAAATCGTGCCGGAGTTTAAAATACATTTGTACTCAAAAGTTGATATTTTAAAAGTTTAAAATTTAAAACGCCATATTAAAATTATATAAAAGTTTTAATCAAACTTAAACCAGCTTAAAAACAAATTAGTTCTTGAAATTTTGAGGGAAAACATGTTAGGAGTTTAAACCTTCAATAACCTTTTAACCAGTGCGTTAACTCTTCTTTCTCTAGATCTTGAAGCAAACCTTCTCTCTACAGCGTACCTCGCGATTTAGTTAGCGTAGGAGTAGTTCCGTAGTTCCGTCTTAATTTGCGCTCCGGGGGGTAACTATGCCCAGCAAGATGGTAAAATAAAAAAAATCTTCACTTAAAACTGGCAACATTGGATGGTGCGGATTCATCTGGAGCAGTTAGTAGAAACCTGAACATATTTCGTCTTGTATGAAAGCTGGCGATCGCATGTTATGTATTTTATAAAGGTACGCATTTTTTTGTGCATCTATGCCACATTTCTAACACATTAGAGTAAGGTCTATACTAAGGGTATTACAATACTTATTAATTTCAAAAATTAGGATAACATATTTTAACATGTTGTGAAAAGATCTATATTTATTGGAACTAGAAAAACCGAACCTTACTATTTTTAATATTTAAAATATGAGTGGGCAAAGTTAGCCGCAAGAATTTTGTTAAAATAAAATAAAAAGTTATGGGGAAATATAAGCAAAGGTTGGGTGTTAGGCGCTATAGGGATTATTCCGAGGAAACTTTAAACCAGGCAATAGCTGCTGTGAGAAGGAGAGTTAGCAGTAGAAAACTAGAAGCAAAATTTAACGTTCCAAGGAAAACATTGCTGTGCAAATTGAAGAATCAAAATATGGGTCCTGTAGGACGTCCAACTGCTCTCAGCGAAGCCGAAGAAAGACAGGTGGTTGATGTCTTGATTGCGAGTTCGGAATATGGCTGCCTCATAACTCAAATGGAACTACAAATGGTCTTAAAATCTTATTTGGACAATAAGGGTATTCAACATAGTACATTTCGAAACAATTGTTTCGGTAAGCAATGGAATGAATACTTTGTTAGGCGTCATAAAAACCTCTTTACCAAATGTCACTGCCAAAATATAAAAAGAAAAAGAGCAGAAAAGACCGACGAAAAAATTGTAGCGTTCTTTGACAATCTCAAGGAATCAATCAAAAACATAAAGCCATAGTTCATCATGAATTATGACGAAACCAATTTAAGCGACGATCCAGGGAGCAAGAAATGTCTTTTAGCTCGAGAAATCAAATATCCCGAGATGAACGTTAATTTTACGAAGAGTGCAATATCCATCATGTTCGCTGCTACAGTAGCAGGAACCCTGTTGCCCCTGTATGTTGTTTATAAAAGTGAGCCCATTTATGACCGTGGGTAATAGGTGGACCACAAGGAACAATTTACAACGAAACCAAGTCAGGGTGGTTCGATTGCCCAACATTCTAAGATTGGTTTCAAAAAATCATCCTACCATGGGCTCGATCTTCTCCTGGAGAACCAAAGGCAGTAATAGGAGATAATTTATCGTCCCACCTTAATGTGGAAGTATTAAGAGCATGCCAAAGACACAATATTCGATTTGTTTTCCTACCACCGAATGCAACTCATATTACACAGCCTCTGAATGTAAGTTTTTTCATCGCATGAAGGTTGCATGGAAGAACATTTAAATGATAATCAAACTTAAGCGCTCAAACCAAAATTGTGTAAAAAAAAAGAAACATTTCCAGGAATGCTAACAAAACTTCTGAAAGACATAAAATCAAGTGCTATAACAACGTACACAGTGGCTTCAGAGCGACCGGGATATACCCGCTAAATCCGAATGAGGTTTTAAACAACTTCCAAATGCACGATTTAACAAAAATGTTTCACGGAAAATTGATTTCGCATTACTACCTTTTTTAAAAGAACAGCGATTTCTAATGCAGAAGTTAAGGAAAACTTCAAAAAAGATGGTTAAGGTTGCAGCTGGCTGCTTGGTCACGGAAGAAGATTTACCGAAAGAACCTTCCACAAGTGACAAGCAAGAATCAGGTGACGAAGCATCATGGATCGAGAAAGTTGAAGAAGAAATTGAAGAAGAATTAAACTGTGATGACATTAAGGAAGAATTTTATGTTACTATGATCCTATATTATACAGGGTGTTAATGAAATGTAGGGACAAACTTCTAGGACTTGCAAAACACAACAAAGCAAATAACTTTTGTTAATAAATGTGTGGCCAAAAGTGTTTCCTTTAGAAAATAGAGCCTCTTAAAGATTATTTAAGAAGTACCTGAAAATAGGCAACCCAAATTGCATTTACAATTATTTTGCACAAATCACACGGAATTACTTTGCGGACTTACATGCATTCAAATAACGTCAATTTTGACACAATTCGATATTTTTGTGATATTTTTTGACTTTTCTTGCATTCGTTTCTTTCTGTGCCTTTTATAATTCTTTTTTTTCTATAGCAACTGTTAAAACGTGCTATTATTAACTAAAATTAGAGGGAAAAGTAGCACTTTACCATCAAGGGTAGATAAAGTAGTACTTTAACAGCAAGGATAGATAAAGTATTTTATTTTTTTTCTACATTAAATACACTAAATACTAAACTCTATAGCAACCAAAAAGTTATTAAAGCCACTTACTCATTGTTTCGTGAAACTGTTTTTTTCCTGACACTTTTAAATTAAATTTATCATTGATTTTTCTTCATTTTTTGGTCTTCTTTAACAATTGCTATAGAAAAAAATGTTGTATTCCACACGACGATAAAATTTCATTATCTTCTCGATGCTCGAAGATAAAGTGCAATTTTATCATCTTGTACAATAAATAACTATTTTTTCGTTCTGATTGTTTTGATAATTATTTTCTTCGCTATTTTCGTTCTGTGTTTCGTATTTTTTTGTTATCGCGAATTATACTTTTGCCGAACAGCATGACATGATGTTCATGTATGGAGCTGCTTGGGATAACGCACGCGAAGGTGCTCGCTTGTACCAAGAACATTTTCCGAATAGGAATCATCCATCGCACAAGGCTTTTAGTGTAGTTTCACGTCGGCTGCGGGAGGAAGCTACATTCGTTGTTAACAGACATAACTGTGGAGCTACCAGAACAAGGCGAACGGTGGATTTTGAAGAAGAACTTTTGGGTAGAGTGGCTGAAAATCCTTCTGCTAGTTCAAGAGCCATCGCTTATGAAATGAGTGAACCATGTTTCAGTATGGGAGCTACTACATGAGCAGCAGCTACATCCGTACCATCCACAGAAGGTACAAGCCATGGTTGAAGCAGATTTTCCCAGAAGGGTAAAATTTTGCCAGGAATTTCTGCGGCGGTGTAATGAGGTTCCATAATTCCAAGTAAACGTTGTGTTTAGTGACGAGGCATCTTTTACGAAAGAAGGAATATTCAACAGTAGAAACAGCCACATTTGGGACGATAAAAATCCCCATGCTGTGGTTCAAAAAGGATACCAGCAAAGATTTTCAGTGAACATTTGGGCCGGGATTGTTGGCGATAGACCCATTGGACCATATCTGCTACCCTAAAAGTAACCAGGAGCAATTTATTTAAATTTCTTGCGCCATGTCCTGCCTGAACTTTTGGAAGATGTTTCACCTCAAATGTGCCTGCAGCACAATGGTGCACCTGCTCATTTTTCGGCGGAAGTCAGGGAATTTTTAAATAACACTTTTGCCAACAGATGGATAGGTCGAGGAGGGCATGTGGCGTGGCCTCCACGTTCTCCTGATTTTACATCACTTGATTTCTTTTTGTGGGGTGATGTTAAAACGTTAGTGTATGCTACCCCAGTTGAAACTGTAGAAGAACTCACGGCGCGTATTCTTGCTGCATGTGAAGAAGTTCAACAGACTCCTGGTATATTTGGAGCGGCGCGCAGGAATTTACTTCGTAGATGTGCCTGGTGTGTAGAAGCTGGGGGCGACATTTTGAACATTTACTATAATTTTGTTAATTTTTGAATTAGTTGTAAATTTTTCAAATAGTTGATTTTTGCTTTGTAATTTTGGTTTTTTCTGTTGCTTAGTTTTGAACCATTTTGTTAATTAATTTATTTTAAATTTAATTTGAATTTAAAAGTGAGAAAGAGGGCTTTATTTATCCTGTATTAATTTACGTCGCGTCGCGTCGCTCTGAAAACAAATAGTGGGTAGTAAATTGACTTGCCTACATTTAGGCGCTTCTTAAAGAATCTTTGAGAAGCTCTAGAAAGGAAACATTTTTGACCACACATTTATTAACAAAAGTTGTTTGTTTTGTTGTGTTTTGCAAGCCCTAGAAGTTTGTCCCTACAATTCATTAACACCCTGTATATAGAATAATTTTAGGTTTGCATTTAGTATATTTACGATTTATTAGTAGTAGTTTAACAAGCAGCAAAATTTATATTTTTTTTGTTATGGACTTTGTAGAAGATTTTTTTTTGATTTGGAGTCTAATACGAGGGTTGCTATTTATGTATTGAGAATGAATAACAAAAACAATGATTGGGGTGTAAAACCTTCTTTATTGTTTTTCAAAATACTCTCCTTTAGGGAACAAATAGAAATCATTGGGTGCCAAATCAGGGCTGTACGGCGGATGACCCATCAATTCGACGTTTCGGGTGCTCAAATAGCAGGTTGTTTGAGCCGATGTGTGGGAGCTCGCATTTCACGGCTAAATGTTCATGCAATATCTTATGTATACTTGTCATACTAATTCCCAGAGATGCCTCAATCTCACGATAGGTCACATATATAGCAACCCTCGTATAGACACGTGTACAAGTATTATAGATAATTGTAGTAATAAAAATGTTTCTTTAAAAATATTTCAAACAAATATTATAAGCATTAAAAAATATTTTGTAGAACTTGAAACGATAATATTTATATGGCAATATCTATGATGTTATAATATTAACTGAGTGCTGGAACGGCGAAACTATTAATTATTTTAATACAAAGGGAAATGCTGTTTACTATAATGAGAGCCGGCTAAATCAAAATGATGGTATGATAGTGTATGCGAAAGAAAATGTTTTTCATAGCGTAGAAATAATAGAAATAAATAATTTTAAATTTATAAAAAAGGTGGCTTAAAACAAATAACAGTTATATCACAGTATCAGCCGTATACAGCCCTCACTGCCATATATCTCACAATTTTATAAATAGCTTAGGACTATATCTTCAAGACTACCGTAAATGTAATTTTGAAGCTTTTGCAGGCGCTACAAACATAAACATAATGAACTTGAACAATAAATATACAGAAGAGTACAAACATTTATTATGTTTTCGCGGATTTAAGCAATGCATCTACAATCATACTAGGGTTGATCAGTCAAGTAAATTTTAAATTGATATTATATTTTTATATTACGTAGGATCGAAATTACCTAATAATACAATTTGATCAATAATTCTCCAAAGCAAAATTTCAGATCATTGTCCAACAATTTTATACCTCAATTTAAATGCACATTTTGAAATAAAAATAAATGACGAAAACAAAATTGGCATATCTAAAATTCAGAAGTTAAAACATAACACGAAGAGGTGTTAAAAGAAAAAAAAAGATACAGCTAACTACTTCAATAATTACTTCACTAACGTAGCTGAAAATATGGCATCTGCCATAATACCCTCAAAAAATATATCGTATCAGATTATATCAGAAGTTACGCGATTCATTTTTTCTTACTCCAACAAATGGTCAGGAGGTAATTACACGAATTATGGCTTAAAAAATAAAAAATCATGTGGCGATGACGGAATATCAAAATTCTAAAAGAATATGTTAATTATATAGCTCATCCTTTAGCGCATTTTTTAAATTCATATTTCAGCGAAAGTTACTGTCCAAATAAATTTCAAATTAGTGCAGTTAAACCACTTTTTATAGCTCAAATAGTATCGTTCATGAACAAACATCACATTTTATCTGATAGACAATTTGGATTCAGAAAATATATGTCAGCTGAAGATTTTTTTGCTTTTTTGATAGGTAAAATATATGATGCAGTTGATCAATCCAAGCCTACCTTTTGTATATTTTTAGGCTTGGTTACGGCTTTTGATAACGTGAGTCTTCCCAAACTATTTGAATACTATTTGAATACCTGGAGCATTATGATTTTTGTGGTATCGCATTAAAGATGTGTAAGAATTATGTCTTACATAGAAAACAATATTTTTCTGTAGCCAATGTCTTTAGAGACCCTCAAACAATAAATTATGGCGTACCCCAAGGAACGGTTCTAGGTCCAATGTTTTTCCTGCTTTACAGAAATGATCTGCTATCATTAGAAACAAATCGAATAGATACCGAGAGGATATACAGGGTGTTTTTTAATAACATGCTAATATTTAAGGAGGTTATTCTTGGGTCCATTTTGAGAAAAAAACTTCATATGAACATATGTCCTAAAGGTCTTAACTTTTGAACTACAGGGTGCTAAAGTTTTAAGAAAAAATTCTTTTTTTTTATGATAACTTTGGTATGACCCTAGATATTTTTGTGAAACGTAGTACGCATCAAAAGGCATTTTTATTTAGATTACTTTAATTTTATAATTTTACCGTTTAAAAATTATTCTCTTAAATAAATTTTTGTTTAAAGTTACATAAATTGGTTTTTGTCGTAAGTGGTCTAGCGAGATGCAAATGAATGAATTTTATTTTTTTATGCGAAAACCGTACGTCAAACGAAAAAAAATCAAGAGACCAGATTTGCTCAGAAAGGAATGAGGATTTCAAAAATAATTTTTACTTTAAGAAAAAGCAGTGGCGTATCACTTTTCTCTTTAAAATGATTCAGTGCAAATCCCGCACGAACGCCACTGGCAAGACTAAAAAATTATGTTGTACAGCAGAAAACGCCTTTTGATGCGTAGAAAATGCGTACAACGTTTCACAAAAATATCTAGGGTCATACCAAAGTTATCATAAAAAAAAGAATTTTTTCTTAAAACTTTAGCACCCTGTAGTTCAAAAGTTAAGACCTTTAGGACATATGTTCATATGACGTTTTTTTCTCAAAATGGACCCAAGAATAACCTCCTTAAATATTAGCATGTTATTAAGAAACACCCTGTATACAGTCAGAGATGAATACGAAAAAGAGCTAAACCAAACACTCGGTACAATAAACATAATAGGAAACACAAGCATTGATGAAATTAACAACAGATAATAAAGTATCATAAAAACAGTTACAAAAATAACACAAAATAACATCACACGGAAGC
Source organism: Ctenicera cuprea (assembly GCA_958336395.1). Classification (NCBI taxonomy): domain Eukaryota; kingdom Metazoa; phylum Arthropoda; class Insecta; order Coleoptera; family Elateridae; genus Ctenicera; species Ctenicera cuprea. The sequence continues at coordinate 27,569,870 of OY284492.1, read as the reverse complement.
GACAAAGAAACTTATTGACGAAAAGAATAACAAACGAAACACCTTAAGTAAAGCAGAACTAAAAGAAGCAAGCAAAGAAATTAGAAGAAGAGTGAGAAGAGATGTAGCACAATATAACGAAGAAATAGTGAAAAATATCATCGAACAAAACAAAGGGCCTAAAGTATTCAGGAAGAAGTTAACGGAGGGGAAAGCCGAAATTATAAACTTGATAGATCAAAATGGCAAACTCTTAATCAACCGAGAACAGATCCTTACACATATCGAAGAATTTTTTAAGGAACTATACTCCTCAAAGACGGCACAGACCGCTATCGCACGAGACAAAAGAGCGAAACTCACAAAGCATTACACAGAAGACATACCACCGATATGTAAGTATGAAATAAAGACGGCGTTGAAAGGGATGAAAGACAACAAAGCAACCGGCCCAGATCAACTGGTTTTGGTATTGAATCATCTGGAACACCTATTTAACCAATGCTTAGAAACAGGAAATGTCCCCAAAGAATGGAAGAATGCTAAAGTAGTATTAATAATCAAGAAGGGAAATAAACAAGATCTTAGAAACTACAGACCCATATCACTCCTTTCACACCTATACAAACTACTTATTAAAATTATTAATAACAGAATGTCAAGTCGACTCGAGATGTTCCAACCGCCAGAACAGGCTGGCTTTAGACATGGCTACAGCACCATCCACCATATACACACTGTACGACAACTAATAGAAAAAACACATGAATACAACCAACCCCTACACTTATCGATTTCGAAAAAGCATTCGACACAGTCGAAAAATGGGCACTCATTAACTCCTTGAAAAGATGCAGGATTGATCACCGATATATAACACTAATAGACGCCCTTTACCAAGAAGCTACTATAACTATTCAGACGTTTGATGAGACCAAGCCCATAGAAGTCAAACGAGGAATACGACAGGGGAACACCATCTCCCCCAAATTGTTCACCAATTGTCTGGAAGACAGCTTCAAGCTACTAAATTGGGACAACCTCGGCATTAATATAAACGGAGAGCGACTGAGTAATCTGAGATTCGCAGACGACATCGGGCTCATATCCGATAACATGGAAGATATAAAGAAAATGACTAAGGATCTAAAAGAAGCTGCCGGTACTATAGGACTGAAAATGAACATAAAAAAAAAACAAAATAATGTCCAACAGAGAAGATATAACCCCAATTGAAATTGAAGGTGACGAAAAAATAGAAATCGTCGAGGAATACATATGTATCTGGGACAACGAATATCACTCTCAGGTGATTGTCAAATGAAAGAGGTAGAAAGACGGATCCAGCTAGGGTGGGCTGCATATGGGAAGCTACGACAGGTCTTCAGATCTAGCCTCCCACAACACCTAAAGACCAGAATTTTCAATCAATGCATACTCCCGATACTTACTTATGCATCGGAGACATGGCCGCTCACTGAAACAACAAGACATAAACTGCAAGTCACCCAGAGGAAGATGGAGAAATCTATGCTGGGAATACGCCTACAAGATATGAAACGAAATGAATGGATCAGAAACAAGACAAGGGTCGACGACGTCATCCAGAGAATTGCGAAGCTTAAGTGGCAATGGGCGGGGCACGTCATGAGATTACCGGATGAAAGATGGACAAGGAAGGTCACGGAATGGAGCCCGAAAACAGGGAAACGTAACCCAGCCAGGCCACGATCCAGGTGGAGAGATGACATACAAAAACATGCTGGAAAACAATGGACGCGGAAAACCCAAAACCGCCAAGAATGGCATGAAGCAGGAGAGGCGTATATCCAGAAATAGAGTAATGAACGCTGAAAGTGATGATGATGATGATCATTGGAAATAGGCGGTACACTATTATCATATGCAGATGATACTGTAGTGTTTGTAACCGGTAACAATTGGAATGAGGTTTTAAATAAAGCAGAAAAAAATAACCCAAATAAAACTATGGATTAACAACAATTTGTTAAATCACGAGAGAACTTATTATGTGTCGTTTACATTTTATAGAAGTAACTTACCAAAAAAAGAATTTTTAACAATTCATGAGAGTGTGGAGTGTGATGTAGCAAACTGTAAGTATGATATAAAAATTAAAAGTTCAAGATGTATAAAATATTTAGGAATAATTATAGAGTCATCTGAGATGGAATGAGCATATTCAATTTGTAATAAAAAAAATAAAAAAACTAATTTGTTTGTTTAGAAGCTTAAAATATATTGTAAACAAAAAAAACTTTGAAACTAATTTATTACGCACTAGTACAACTAAATCTTAGTTACGGAATTTTGGCAGGGGGCGGAGCATCTAAAACTATTATAAGTGGTCTCGAAACTGTACAAATGTTAATTCTTTAAATATAACTACAGAAATCTATCAGATACTCAAATGTGCAGCTCTTTAAGAGTGCAGACTTGTTTTAATTTACAGCAGTTGTATAGTAATGCTATTATTACAAACACAGAAACAGGAACTGAGAACTTTTACGAATGCCAAACCATAATTATAATACAATATTGCTATACACATAGCACAAAAAAAAAGTTGGGACAAAAATATTATAGTTTCTTATTGCCAGAAGAACTGAAACAAAATACGCTTTACTCGTGTAAGATATTTATTCGAAAAATTAAACGCTGGTTGCTCATGGTATTAAATCCAGATTTAAATGCATTACTTTCGTTTTAATTATAAAAACATTTGCTAGTTAATTTGTATATTAAGTTTCTCTAAATTCAATTTGTAAAATTGTCTTTGACACTTATATAATACAATGTTTCTTTTATTTCCTTGCATGGGCAGTTTCGGGGACAGGGCGCAATTAATTCGATAAGTATTTGGGTTATGTTCCACCCACAAGCTTAATCTAGCTTTTGTAAAACAAGGTACATTTATCGTTGTGAATTTAGTTTTTTTTTTATTAAACTAAATATTGCTGAAGTATAAGAAAGTCGATGCGAAATATTTCGCCAATTTTTGATGGATAAAGACAAAGAAACAACATTTAGTCAAAAGTGTAATCTGCAAAAGAAAAGTTTTTCACTTGATGAATAGGTACTCAGCAGCAATACCAAAGAAAATGTCATATGAACGGCAACGGCTCAAGTTTTGCTTTACTATTATCACCATAATTCAAATTAATTTTGTATTAATGTAATAGCATATTATTAATTCAACATACTACTATTAAGCTAATTATAAATTGTACTTGATCTTGCACTGTGTGATATTAACTAGCTATTCAAAGACGTCGTTAACTGTCATTTGTCTCTTATTCCCAGTTAACCTACATACCTCACCATAATCATTAGGACTATCCTTTATGATGCCACTATAATACCACTCCAAGTTATTGTAAGCTAGATTGTTTCCAGCCTTTACGTGAAACTGCAAATTTTAGAAATGTCTGTAGAAATGTGGCAATTTTAGAATTATTGCTTCAAAAATATTTGGGAAACCAGCTAATTTCAAAGATTAACAACTTTTCTGGTTTGAAATAGGTGAATGACTAGATACATAATTATATTTTCTGAAGGTAGTAAGTAATTAAATTTCAAATTCTTTAATGTATTTTAATTTCAATCTTGAAATGTTTTATATTCATAAAAGAATCCGAATCCTAAAGATATTCAAAATTCTTAAACTTAGAATACAGACACAAGCTCAACTGCTTAGCTAACTTAAGAAGAGACAATAAGAGGATTTCACAAAACCTCTTAATTTAATTAAAATTCTAATTCGTACGTTTTCATTTCAAGTGGGATATTCGTAGAGTCAGTAAAATAATACACCATTTATCGTCTGTAACAACAAATTTGGTTTGAAGTCAAGATTCTGTAAATATTTCGTAGATTTGACTATTGTAAAAGTAAATAAAAACACAATATTCTAATTTGATGCAAAAGCGGAAAGCTAAACGTATATATCCTAAATTCAATTCAAACTGGAAAAACAAACCATTTCTTCTTAATTATATTTAAGAAACATTTTCGTTTTTTGCATCTCTAAGATTTAACTAAGTATGTTTATATTGTTACCTAGACCCAGCAAAGAATCACTCGTATATTGAACTGACGTTTTAGAACGATAAAACTAAAACAACCATTTATCCGGTGGGAATACAATTTTCCATTTGGATATTGAGTAAAAGAAGCGAATAAGATCGAAATTTATGACACACTCGCAACCCCTTTTATTGCATTTGATCAAATTGATCTCTGTGTACATCTCACTTTAAAAAAAAGTTTTGTTGATTGAAACGGATATGTAAAGGTTCGCATCCCAGAAAAATAAGAAAACGGTTAAAAATGAAAACAGGCATGAAGGAGTATTGTGGAAACAACGCAGTAGGCTTTGTTAAATCCAACTGAATAAATAAGATGGGCTAAGAAGGTTCACAAAGCAACAATGAAACGTATAGAGAGAATTTAAATATTTTTTCCCCGAAGGTCCATCTTTATATTTTCATACCTTAAAAGAATCTTCATAACGAACAATGTTTTAAAAATAAACTAAAATCTTTTGTTTGATGTTAAAAACAACACACTTTCATGCAAAAGTATTTTACATGCCTAAATAACATTATTTTAAGTTAAAAAATTGCATACAAGCTATTTCATAAAATACCTAATTTGACTGTTAAAAACTATAAAATTAAAACAAAATAAAAAAGATAAGTTAGGGTGGGATAGAATAATTTAAATAAACTTTGCTTTACTATTGAAATGGAAACAGTTATCATGTCTGCACAAATTCAAACACATTGAATTTAAACATACTGTAAAATACAGGGTGTCATTGAATTACGCAGCATCCTACTTGGAGCAAATGTTTGCGTCTAAAAACAACGAAAAAAGTTTCTATTAACGTGGGTCCGGAAAGGCTTTCTTACGAAGTTACAGCCTCCGGGAGAGAGAACGGTTCATACGCTGTTTTGTCGACAACTTCAACATTAGTTGCTTTGAAATTTTGTGTTTGGATCAGGGCTGGCTACAGGCATCAGCAAAACAAGCGCGTGTATGGGGCAACACATTTACAAAGGCGTTATTCCACCAATGTACAAAAACTATTAATTCGTAATAAAGCAAACGTAATACTGATTTATTCGAATTTGAATAACACGTTGGAATATTAAAAAAAAATACCGTTTATGTTATGGATTTGAAGAAACTATTAAAAAAGCAACAGCGATAGGATCTATAATTTGAATCAACATTTGTACCTCAACAATGCATTCGTTCTGGAAAAAACAAGACAGTTTGCTTATGAGGCTACTGACGATGCTGTTCTCGAACAAACACGAAGTTGCTACCGTATTTTGGACGTGGCTATAACTTCAATTGCAGAAAGGTTTTATCAGCTGAGTGGTAATTCAGAAACTTTTGAAATTTTATGTGGTATTGGAGGTATTAAAAATCAGCTTCCTAAAGAAGACGCAGGGCCGTCCTATAAAATTTGGAGCTCTTATCCCTGTGTTACAAATTTGTTGCGCTTTAAAAGCAGGCATGACATTCGAATCTGGGATAAAACATCCCTGTAACAACAGCTCCGAAAAAATCCTCAAAAAATAGCTCCCGCAAAAAACAAAACCCCTAAAAAAGCAGACAAAAAATGCTGGAAAAAACAGTAAAAAAAAGGCACAGAAAAAAACCCTGGAGTAAATCCTTGATAGAAAAAAGATACATGTTTTGGAATTGCAAAAACTCAAAGAAGTGGTTTCTAAACAATGTGGTAATTGGGTGTTTAAATAGCATTTATACCGGAAAACAAATTTACTAAAACTAAAAACAGAATAAGATAGAAGATCGTAGGGCATATCCAGCTCGTTTTTCTAACTTTCTAGCATCAAAAGGGCGGCCGATACAATTTTTTGAAAATTCTTACTTTAGCGACTCATTACTCAAAAACGGTTTACAGATCGGAATGAAGTTTGGTAATAAAATAGCCCTATACACAGTAAGAAATTTTTTGTTAGATTGACTTAAAATTTTTAGTTCCAGCAGGTCCACTACTGTTTTTAGTAACATTGACAAACAGCCTATTACTAACTTTTAAAGAATTTTATTTGGTAAATGTTGACAAGAAATAAAAGTTAGTTTTATCATTTATGCAGCAAAACTTACAACAATGCAAGAGTACTTATAATTATTTAGTTGGATAGAATTAATAATTAAGTAGTAAATTTAACATTTTTTTGTTAAGATGCTCAAAACATTTATGTCTATTTAATCAATGCAATTTGTAAGATTTACAAACATGCGTTGTTACCTTGAGAGTAAAGTATTGTAAGTTTAGCAACAGCTTTTTGTTAAGAGTAACAAAACATTTATGTCTACTTAATACATGCAATTTGTACGATTTACAAAAATGAGTGGTTACCATGAGAGTACAGTATTGTAAATATAGCAACAACTTTTTGTAAGATAAACAAAACATTTAAGTCTACATAACAAATGCAATTCGCAATATCTACAAAACTACGTTGCTACCTTAAGTGCACAATATTGTAAATTTAGTATTTCATAATCGCTGATTAAAAAAAAGGTGTTTAAATAAGTATCGAGAAATTTAAGGGCGTATAGTACTCGCTTACACAGTAAATAGTCTTAATAAACATATGTCCGAAAATGCTTCATTACTGAACTATGCCTGCTCAAAGAGGCGCCACTTCTTGGTTAAAAACTCAAACATCGTTTGCGCTAATTATTTGAAATTTGGTATAGACATTGTTACTGAAAATTTACTTTTTTACCTATTTTTATTTACATACGACAACCAAGGGTTGCCGAAGAAGAGGGGCTTACACTTTTACAGTTAAAAGATATGGTGTATCCCCCCACTGGTTGACGTATGTAAACGAAAATAGGTAAGAAAGTAAACCTTCAATAACAATGCCTCCACACCAAATTTAAAATAATTAGCGCAAAATAATGTTTGAGTTTTTGACAAAGAAGTGGCGTCTCTTTGAGCAGGCCTAGTTCAGTAATGAAGCATTTTTGGACATATGTTTACTAAGACTTGTTTAAGCGAGTACTATTATACGCCCTTAAATTTCTCGATACTTTTTTAAACACCTTTTTTTTAATCAGCGATTATGAAATACTAAATTTACAATATTGTGCACTTAAGGTAGCAACGTAGTTTTGTAGATATTGCGAATTGCATTTGTTATGTAGACTTAAATGTTTTGTTTATCTTACAAAAAGTTGTTGCTATATTTACAATACTGTACTCTCATGGTAACAACTCATTTTTGTAAATCGTACAAATTGCATAGCAACACAATACTGTACCTAAATAATTTAGTTTATTATAGCTGATAGGTTGGTAGAAAGTTGTGGTTAAAAACCAAAGTTGTTAGGTATCTACCATTTTTCTTAAATCGACGTCCAGTCAACACAAGTTTTTACATTCCTGCACCAATTATGATTATTACTACTTAAATACTTTCTCTTACTTTAAAAAATTAAATGTTATTAAATTATCCAATATCAATGTTTGCAGTAAGAGTATATGAAGGAGATGCGAAGAAAAAAAAAGTTAGGTGCATACAATATTTATTTCAATAACACCGCAAATAACATGAATAACAACATATTATGTATAGGTACTTAAAAAACTAACTCAAATTTAGGAACAATAACGTTAAGATGTTCCTGTGTAGGTTGGTGTAGATCATAAGAAGCAAAGTGCAGTAATTTGTTTAAGTCTATTACTTTGGGAAATAAATTAGTTATAGTTCGGGCATAATCAGTTTTTGTTTCATGGGAAGGGAGAAGATCTGGTGGCATATATTGGAACATATGTTCAACTACTATGCTAACGAGCTTCTTTCTGTTTGGGTCATCCAAGCTTTTGTGCTCTTTATAGAAAGCTACAATTTCCCTTCCTCCTGGATGGGATAGTATATAATTTTTTAAAACCTTAAACAAAAAAAATATAGAAATCTGTTTTTAACACTTTTTACAGGATGTGTAAACAATGTTGCACTTAGTGGATTACAGATATTGACTTACTTCATTTGTTATTTTGTTATAATTTACAGCGGCAGTTTTTATCTTTTTCTTAGGGATGCGACAAAAAGATAAACACTCATCATCAGAATCGTCAAAATTTGTACATGACGTGTTGGAACTAACAGAGAGATTATATATAGTATCAGTACTACAAGTACTGGTACCCCCTGTATAGGCTTTTGAGTAAGTTGAAATGGGAGATGATGATAGTGCGGGCGAAGTTGAGGATGGTCCAGGTAATGACGATGTCCCTGAATTTTATAACACATATACTTAATTATATTGAATGGTTGCAATAATATAAGATGCAGATTTAATAAGTAATAACTAAATAATAATCAAATATAACGCACCTAAATCGTAAATGTGATCTATTGCAGTTACTATGTTTAAAATGACTCCTGTATGAGAAAAGTTTAAAAATGATTTAATAAAGTTGTCTTATTATTGCCCCTTCTGTATCATAAAATTCTATATCTTGCCCAAGAAGTTCAGGAAATGTCTGGTACTCTAAAAATTAAAAATACTTAAATAATCAGACATTTAGGTATGTATGGTTAAAAGATTACATTTAAGATAAAATAATAAAATTTATAAAAGTTGATAATCATGCTATGAATTTTTGTCAATACAAACCTGTGCTCTTTATAAGATCGTATTCTGGCGAGATCAATGTAGCCCACTCCAATCTGTCTTTATGTTTAAAACGGACGTGATACATTGGAGAGGATGCTTGACTAATATTCTCACAAAGATTTCCATTAGCTTCTAGCTCATTGGAAATAAATTCAGGAGTCTACAATTTAAATTTTGAAAATTCATAAGTAAAGTAGGTAGTCTATGACTTTTTTGTCATTTTACATGTGTGTTAATTCGCTGTTTTTTTCCAGTCAAATGCAAACAATTCGGAACGGATTGAACACGGTAATAAAATGATCGAGAGCTATACGAAAATCAAAACGGGAAACATTTTGGCCACCCTGTATAATGAATATGAAATTTAGGTATAATAAAACCAAAAACATATGGGAATACTGATACTCGATAGTCGGATCTTGGGTGCGTAAGTAGTCCAACCTTAAACCAGGGTTTCCATTTTTTGAATATACTATTTACGGATCTACTCCCCCACCAACGACAAAAGATTTGGGAAGAATAGTCCGTAGTCTTGTATTTAATTTTCAAATATCATATTGTGTTTTCATTCCATGTCGTGAGGTACAATTTCTACATGTCATAACGCTAAAGTAGTGAAAACAAAAAACAAGCAAAAACGTTCCCCTTAAATTTAAATTTAATATTTTCTATTTTTGAACTGCTAATTTTATTGTGCAGTGACACGAATAAATTGAAATTTCAAAAAAAAAGGACAAAATGTGTCACGATGACAACTAATCCCGGTCGCGGATCAATTTCTTCAAAGTACGGGGAATCCATGACAGGTAGGAACTCTGGCCAAACCGTTGATTGAATATATTTCAATCAGCGCCTAAACTGCTAATTATTGCGATATTAATTAATCTATTAGTTGGCAATATATGCATTGACAAGGTCAAGGACAAACAGCTTATTTCACGTAAAACGAAACCAACCCGCGCAGCCAGAAGAGCTACTTCGTATTTTGTATTTGTAGTTTAAAACACGTACTACTCAAGCGGGAGGTAAGACAGAGACGCGCGCTACTCATGGTTTTGAAACGGCGCGGCGCAACTACGCTTGGATTTCTCCTTAAGTGAAACAAGTTGTACTTACAAGCACAACCAGGGGGTTCCCCTATGCTAGTCATAAAATTTTTAATGACAATAATGTATTGTTACGTTGTCCTTAAAAAATATGAGGAACTATGATCATGCAAAACCAATTTACATGATTTCTTGTCAATTTATGTACACTTTCTACAAAAGGAATTGTTTAGTTACGTTTGTGTAAAATTTTAGTTAGGTTAATTTTTAATCAAATGATCTGATCGATGCCCCTACATTAACTTCCACAAAGTGAAACGCTATAAACGAACATGAATGAATTGAAGTACTTACCATTTTATCACAAACTATCAACACTACACCACTAAATCGGCGGCGTGTATGTGCAATGCAGACGGATTTGTTTTAAACAGACTCCTACAAAAGCGATTTTAGGATTTGATTGCTGCCGATTTGTAACGTACCGACCCGATGGTCTGACGCAACTATAATTCTAAAAATGATAATACAAATAATTTTATAGGTGTCAGCAAAATATTGTGTCAAAACTGCAACTTTTTTGTAAACCCAACTTCTTACCATTTAAATAGAACAAAAATGGTAGTTAATTGTAGAACACTGTAATGCGGTTGTAGTTATGATTGTAGTAACATTAATCAAATAAGCCAGTAGTATAATATCCAACGTTTCTTATGTAAAGTTATCAAAGTAAATCATTGATCTTACAACCAAATTCTTCATCTTAAATGAATTATTTGTAAAATTTACTACTTAACGTAGTTACAATAGCGTTTCAATTATTTACAAATTTATAAAGTAAATTTTGCAACTAATAACATAAGAGTTACTACTCATTCATTTAACAAATATAGGAGTTGTTGATGTTGCTAATTATATTTGTTAAAATTAACTAGAACGAATTTACGTTTTACAGTTTCGTAAAATTAGCAAAATATTTTTTGCTGTGTAGGAACACAATGTTCCTATCTAAGAGAATTAGACAAATGAAACCTTCTTACGGGGATTTTTTGTGGAAGATTTTTTCCGGGGTTATTTCTCCAGGAATGTTTTTTCCGGACACCGTAATATTCAGACGAACCACCACTAGTTCACACAACGACAAAACTGCTACAGTACAAGTTATACATAAGCCTGAAGTAGGGATGTGCCAAAAAAATCGATATTTTAGAAAATCGATTTTTTCTCAAACGATATCCGATTTTTTGAATCGATTTAGTAGTAACCGATTTTTTACTGAATTGATTTTTTTTAAGGATATCGATGCTCAAAAAACTGAAAAAAAAATTTTACTTTATTTTCTACTTCACTTACAACATGCCATGCCGGTTTAACTTACAGAATATTCTTACAGCGACCTCTTTGAGCGAGTAGAACAAGTAGGTATAGTATAATACACGGTGTTTCTTAATAACATGCTAATATTTAAGGAGGTTATTCTTGGGTCCATTTTGAGAAAAAACCTTCATATGAACATATGTCCTAAAGGTGTTAACTTTTGAACTACAGGGTGCTAAAGTTTTAAGAAAAAATTCTTTTTTTTATGATAACTTTGGTATGACCCTAGATATTTTTGTGAAACGTAGTACGCATCTTCTACGCATCAAAAGGCATTTTCTGCTGTACAACATAATTTTTTTATTCTTGCTAGTGGCGTTCGTGCGGGATTTGCACTGAATCATTTTAAAGAGAAAAGTGATACGCCACTGCTTTTTCTTAAAGTAAAAATTATTTTTGAAATCCTCATTTCTTTCTGGGCAAATCTGGTCTCTTGATTTTTTTTCGTTTGACTAAAATGATTCAGTGCAAATTCCGCACGAACGCCACTGGCAAGAATAAAAAATTATGTTGTACAGCAGAAAATGCCTTTTGATGCGTAGAAGATGCGTACTACGTTTCACAAAAATATCTAGGGTCATACCAAAGTTATCATAAAAAAAAGATTTTTTTCTTAAAACTTTAGCACCCACAATTAAGTTAAAAAGTTACAATTTTAGATTTACTTTAGAATTAGGTATACGACTATACTTATTATTTTGTATTTTCATGTGCATGTATAAAAATAAACGTTGATAAAAAAAATATTAAATTTTATCATTTATTTCTAAAACTTAGTAAAAAGTAAATCGATTTTTGACAAAATCGATTTTTTATAGACGATGTTATGCGTGAATCGATTTTTTACAAACCGATTCTGAATCGATTCAAAAATCGATTTCTTTTTTTTTTGGCACATCCCTAGCCTGAAGTCGGGCAATAGACGGCGGCTCGTATCTTTCGCGAACACTAACGGACACTATCTACTCTATTTTACACAATGCGCACTTACACTGTCTTATAACCAGACCAGATGTGATTTGTCTACCTGGTAGATTGATAGCGATACTAGCGGCATATGCTCAGCTTTCACATATTTGTGATCCACTAAAGGGATTGTTGTCAAAAATTGAAACTAACAAATATATAGCTACAAGTACTGGTACTAAGAAGACGTCATGAAACCGCGTCAGAACTTACATTTAGCGCTTAGAATGCTGGTGATATTGAAGATGTAGAAGTGTATGACGAATTAATAGCTTTATCTGACTTAATAAGTCCAAAAGTTCCCCTATAAAACTGTTTGAATTTACTGCAACAAATGATTTTTTACTCCAAATACTGTTATAGCATTACGGATTTTTTTAACTACCCGTATTAGTTATCAGAAATTAACAAATAATTATTTGAGATCCACTATGTCTCAAAATCGTTTGCCCGAACTTGCGCTAATTTCTAATGAAAGCATCATTGTAAAAATTCGGATTTCATTGAAGGCTGTTCAAGCATAAAAGTCAGAAAAATTCGGTTTAAATAAATTTTTACTTTGTGACAAATCTGAGCGCACTGGAAGATACTAAACATTTTTCATTATTTTGTTATAACGTATAATTGTGTATATGTATATCCGAATTGTTTGTATTCGTAATTTTATTAAAATTAAATGTCTAAAATAGCAAGCAAAGTTTTTTTCGTCGACCTTTTTAGCAACTGGGCATTTTGATCTTCATTTTGTGTTCGAAAGTTGGCAATTGCTGCTTAACGGGAGCAAGATTACTTTTGAGGTTTTTGTTACTAATACAAAAATGTACGTGTTGCTAGGTTACACTTTTATTCCTAGGCTTCAAAGGTAGTTTTAATTCTAGGAGAAAAAATAATAATTAGTAACGTAGTTTAAGAACAGCTTTAATTTTATTATTATTACAAAATTTTACAATCCAAAACTAAATAATTCACACTACATTCAATGATTACATAAATATATAAAATCATTAGCTTCTGATATTTCTATTAAAAGTACAGTGTGAAGAACTTTGATACAAGTTAAGCAAGCCGGATCTGTCAACAGTATTAATCCGATACACTGTTAGATCTCCAACCACCAAGCTAATTTCCAGAATCTACAAGGAGTGTCTGCAGTCCGACGTAAGCAATGTCCAGTATATTCACTGGCATTTTTTAAATTTGAATATTTTGCCACTTCTTGGGCAACCCTACTAATTTTATGAATACCAACTACTACTCGATGACATACTCCACCTTGGTATTTTATACAAAAGCGACGTTTTTCTAAATTTTTGGGCGAAGAGCAACGTATTTTCTGTAAATATTCAAATAATTTTCTTCGATCACCGTAAATAATCGAGCTTTGTTGGTTTTACCGTTGGTAATTTTGTGCAATAATTTTTACTACCTTAACCATCGAATACTGCCCCCAAATTGTAGAACATTTCACCTTAGTAGACAAATTGGCAAAACCTGCCAATACAACACTTTTTAAATAGAATTTGATATTTCATTGCACCATTGTAAAAAAAACGCTTATATGCGCTCTTGTAAAACTCACGTGACTTGGATGGCAATAGATTTAAAACCTCTTTTGCAGTGTCAGTCACATCCAGTGGTATATTTGATAAATCTTAAAACTCAAGACTACCTTCACAGTTTTTCAAAAATATGCAAAAAAAAATTTTTTTCAACCTTAAAATTTTAAATATTTCGTATTTTCCGAGGGGGGTTAAATTGTTTTTGCTTGGGGCGGCAAAAAACCTGGAGCCGGCCCTTTAAAAGATTTCTTATCGCCTTTCTCAAGTTTTAATTAAAATAGTTAATAAAATAGAATTGAAAGGAAACGTGTTGGCATTTTAATAATCTCAGAATATGATTGATGAGACTGCTTTTAGTTGGAATTGTTGAAGTTTTTGGACGTTTTCTCCATTTAACGACACTTAAATCTATACAGATACTAGTGACTCTTAAGCTGTATGAACGTTTCGTCCTGAATGATAGGAGCAGGTATCTTTACGTACTTCCGTTGTGATTCTAAAGTTAAATGCAAGTCTAATAAAATAACAAAAAAATAAGCGATTATGACTGTAAAAAAATATCAAGTTTGCATTTTGTTAAAGTATCGTCGTTTAACTTTAACGGTAATTTTTTAGTTTTCATATTTTCTACAGAGAGATCCAAAATAAACTTGATCGCGTTGTGCCTTATAAGTTTACATTATTGAATTATCAATTTTTTTTTGAAGTTTAAAATTAATTTTCGCAGTCTTCAATAAAATGTTGACTAAAGACCACAAAACGTTTCTTTTAGAATCTTATTTACGCAATGGTGTTAAATTAGAAGATTGCGAATGTCATTATTCCATGGAAGCGTGCATTGAAGAATTTCGCGAGAAGTATCCTGTTGATGCTGCTAATTTTTCCTATGGCGACATTCACGCTGCTGTAAAGCGTATGTCATTTTAATGTTACCTATCAATTTAATATACAAATTTGGTTTAAATTACATATTTTTGCATATTTGTGTAGCGTATTAGACTGTGTTAAAGTTACATGAACTAATAATACATTTAATTGTAGTTCAAATGTAGTTTTATAAAGTGCAGTGTAGACAGTAGTCATATTTTTCATGAGCTCTGGCGATCGATTTTATTTTCGATCACTCTGTACGTTAATGAAAAAAATTCTTTTAAAATTTACAATTAAATATTTTAAAATACACATAAGTTATCTCATTGATTACACATTTTTTAATAAAGGAATGTCTTATTTAAATACTATCTATTATACACTATGCTTCGGGACTAAACGTCCAGTAAGATTAATTTAAGCGTTTCCTACCCGTTCTTTAGGTAATGTTATTTAATGTATTTGCAATAGTAAATATCTGTAACGTTATACCGTCTCAGCATGATTCTCTCAGTTTTATTTAAAAAAAATTCAATTTTTGGCATATTTTAGAAAAAAATTGTTTGTGGCATAAAGTTAACCAAGAATTCTTCACGTAAAATGTATATGTGTCAAAAACTATAATTGTTTGAAATTGGGCGTTAATAAACTATGGATACAAGCGTATATATCCATGTCTTTCACTTTTTTTTGAAAATCCCGAAAGACGCCAAAAACATTTTAACATGTTTACATGCCATTATCAAAGGTAATATTAAAAACTAAACAGTTGTTGTTGCTATAAGAACAACAGAACTTGGTGACTTGATCTTGGTTATCAGTTTCTGCAGATGATTTGAGTTCTCTAACCAAAACGTCTAATAAAGGTGAAATTAAGAAATCAATTGAGTCATTTATTACAGAAACAGTTTTTAAATAATTTTTTTTAGATGCTTTCAGTATATCTAATTTACTTACGTTCATCGTCACAAAAATATGAAAATTTTGTAGTATTACTAGATGTGATTAAGTAATTATAACAACGTACATATTCTTTGTATCTTATATCAAAATTAGTTTAATTAATTCTTGCTCGTGTATTGGTGTCCTTAAAAAATATTCTTCTCTTTTTTTCGCAGTGGCGTCATCAATGTTTTGTTAAAATGACGTCATATATCTTTAATTTCGCTTTGGGGTAGTAGCAATTTAGATTCATTTGACCAAACAAACCGTGCAACATTTCAGGTAAAAAAAATGGAACAGCTGTTTTTATTTGTTTGTTTATTTAATTAAAATGTATTAACAAACACCTGTAAACACCAATATTAATCTATTTATCTACATTAAATTTGTAAATATCTCACCATAACAAAACGACTAAATCTCACATCTAGGAAAAATTGATCAGGATCGCTATAACAGGCCCGCATTTTCTTGCATATGCCGGATCAGTTTATTCATTGTTTATCTTCCAGACACTACTGTTGCTATAATGTGGTTATTTATGGCTTACTCTAATTCTGAGGGTCGGAAAAAACAAGCAGTCTCATTATTAAAAAGCTGTGAGGAAACGGTTACGAGAATGATCTATGCTAATGAATTTATAAAATAAACAAACAAATACGCTGAGAATTTAATAGTTTGGGGCTCCAAGCGCACACATTTACGTTACAATAATTAAATCACTGGCAAATTACTTTAGTGTACTACGCCTCACACTTTTACTTAAAAAATGGTCGCAAATTTATTACACAGATATATTATATACCTAATACAGTAGAACCCGCTAATATCAAAAACTGTGTATTAATGTGAATACATTTAAAACTGCCCAATTACCATTTAAGTGACAGTGCGCCAACTAGACATACATCGACGCTTCATAGTAAATGATCACATGTTCGTTTACTTGAAAATCACAATACGGCAGTTTATTAAATTTCTGAAATTTAACTAATGTAGAACAACCTATTACCTTCTTCAATCTTTAAATTCTTCCACAAGTATAAAAAATGACAGGAATTATTAATTTTTATATACAACCGGAAGGAAACTTTATATTTCCACGAAGAAAATCCTATAAAGTACCTAAAACCGAAATTAAAGGTACATGTTGTGGAAGGAACATATTTCGAGTACATCAATTCATGCGTAAAAGTGATAGTTTTTGCCACGTATTAGGGTTTTTACAAAGCGTAAATTATGGATATACATACACTGTGTCCATAAAGTAACCCACCCCCCCAACTAACTTTTGAACGACTTGATATTTTTCTACAAAATTTGGTGTGCTGTAATGGGAAATTAAATACTATTTTTCAGACCATATTAAAATTTTGTATCATTCAAAATGGCGACTGGGCGCCATTTTGAATTTTTTTTAAATAGATAGGGGGTCGAGTGCCCTCATTGGATAGGCCTTTTAGTTCTGCGTCTGAGATCCTAGAGTTTCAAAGAAAAATATGTAGCCATAACAAAATGACAATGTTTGAAGATAAAGAAGTGTAATTTAAAAAAACTAAGAATTAAAGCTTAAATTAATTAAATTAAGTGTTCGAAATGTTTACCATTCACTTCTTGGCACAAAAAAGGCGGTTATGAAATTCCTGCCTTACATTTTCATAAGTTTCTGGAGTGATAATTCTGCAAACTTCTGTAATGCGTTGCTCCAGTTCTTCAATTGTTTCTGGACGGGTTCTGTACACTTTCGATTTCAGATATTCCCATAGAAAAAAATCTAAGAAAGTTAAATCTGGGGAGTGAGCCGGCTACTCTACAGGCCCCCGCCTAACAATCGATCTGCCAAAAAAATGTCCGTTGAGAAAGTCAGAACCAGGCCTATAATAATGAGGCGGCGCGCCGTCTTGTTGGAACATAACGTTTTCAATATTATTTCAAGCCACCTGAAATATTTCTGGGAAAATTAAGTCCTGCAAATGAAAAGGTGGACTACTGGATAAGAAAATCAAAACAATTTTGAACTGAGTGAGTCCATTGGTTTACAATCCGCCATTTTGTTATGGCTCAATATTTTTCTTTGAAATTCTAGGATCAAACGCAGAACTAAAAGACCTTTCAAATGAGGTGTCACTCGACCCTGGATAAAAAAATCAAAACAATTTTGAATTGAGTGAGTCCATTTGTTTAAAATTCGCCATTTTGTTATGGCCGAATATTTTTCTTTGAAACTCTAGGATCAGACGCAGAAATAAAAGACCTTTCAAATGAGGTGTCACTCGACTCCCCTTTCTATTTAAAAAAAAATTTTAAAATGGCCATTTTGAATGATACAAAATTTTAATATGGTCTGAAAGATAGTATTTAATTAAACTTTACAGCACACCAAATTTTGTAGAAAAATATCAAGTCGTTCAAAAGTTAGTTGGGTTACTTTATGGACACAGTGTATAATACCCCTGTATCCACACTTTATTTATACGCTGTACTTCGTACGACTTCCATTCTATGTAAATTGAAGAGCTAGTACTGCATAAGGCGGTGGGGCTATGTCCTAGTTTTTAATGCAGTTTAAATTGTTTTTAAACAATTTGTTATTCAATTCTACTTTGCTATACGTAAAACTATTAATACTGTAGAAGTTTTAAACTTTAAAAGTTTTTTACCAAAGTTAATCAATTGTTTATGTATCAATTTTAAACAATTCTTTTCTAACGGTTCTAAGCTCACGTGTGACTAGACGCTATTCCATGAGAACAGCTTTCTAGGGAGACATGTTGAAAGGAACTTTTTTAATTATCTTCAGGTCTTCTATCTACTGACAAAGTTTGCGTTAACCATTCATTCTAAAAATTGGCAAAGCACTCCGCCTGGACTGTCTTATAGCTAATTCAAAATAGTTAAGTTTTATATTTTAAAACTTTTAGGTTCAATAGTTATTGCGTAAGATTGGAATATTCGTAGCATTAATAATGGAACTAAAAACTTTTCCAAATTTCACTTAATTTATTTTATCATCGCGACTATGGCTTCACATTTTAGAGCGTTTTCTAGATGCTCGAATTTGAAAAATTTTTAATTCCCAGGATTTATTTTTATGTTATTTGACAAAGGAATGGCCGCAATCATCAACTATTTATATTCTTAGCATATTCGACTGCGTTAAATGCTAACATGCAGCAATAGTTACACTAGGGACGGTCTTAAGAATACATGTGCTAACAGTCGAAGCCGAATTGGTGCGAAAACGGGTTATTTGAGATTAAAGAACATCACAGAGACTAAGAAACTAAATTCGTCTGCCAATTAATGGAAATTAGCTCTTGAAACACCATTACATTTAAAAGTTTAGCTTTAAACTTATTTCTAATTACTTTGATTATTCCATGTTTACAACCTTAACTTATATGATTAATCTACATAGGTATTATAAATATTATTTGACAAATAGAAAATTTATTTTAGAAGCAGCAAAACTAAAAATATAAAAAAATAAGTTAAAAAATCAATTAGGCTTCAACAAATTGTATGCGAAACGTTTCATCAGGTAACTACCGAAGTTACTTTCTAAAAATAACTTTTAACCTTCAAAAGGTGAACTTCGGCAACTGTATTATCCTCCTATTGCGATGTGTTATTTTATATTATGCTAGACATTTTTATATTCAAGAACTGTATCAAGTATTTTGTTAAAACTGGTTGTTAGAATGAGATAATTAGCAAATGGCAGAAGCTTTTTAGGAATTTACCTCAACACAATTATGTAGAAAATACAAACAACGTCTGAATTTGCTAATTTTCAACATCGAAATAAGCCAAAATTTAAATTAAGGTGTTTGAGATGACTGACTATAATATTTTAATGTAAATAAAAAAAATGTTCGATTTAATTTTGTTTTTATATGTTCATTTTGCTCGTTTCGTAGTTAAAGTATTCAAACTTCTGTTAAAAATCGGTTAAAATACTTTGAAAGTACGAATAGTATAAAGCAAAAACCTGAACTATTGGAAAATGGTAATCACGGCATCTGTTGGGCGTCGTTCCTCAAGAATCGAGCGTCGATAATGTCACAAGTTTGTAATATTACATGAAACTTCAACGTATTACGCAAGAGCACACTTTGAAATCTGTAAATTCTCAGTTTGCAAACCACTTAATATTCAACATTTCAAATAGAGCACCGGAGAGTTCTGCTGCAATTTAATACATTGATAGAACTTTTTGTGATTATATTCAAAAGAAAACTACATAATGGAATGTAATTGTGGTAAAATATTGAAACAATATACAAATGCCTAAGGAAAGAAATTAAAATAATCAAATTTTGTTTCATTGCAACATACTATATTCATCATAACTTAATTGTAATATATGTTAACGCCCTGAAGCATACGACTCTTGAGAGACATATACCAAATGGAACTGGCATAAATTCCTCCGGATTTACTTTGTCTTAAAGATCCATTTCGTAAAGGAATTAAAACTAGCACCAAAGCTGGAATTTAGTTCAGACGTAAAGTAATAATTGTCTGTTAATTATCCGCAATAAAGCGAAGCCTAAAGTTAGTTACTTACTGGAGTGAAACAAAGTTTACTTCAGAGCTAATATAAACCTTTCTTAAAGGGTTGACGACGTTGACGTACTATCGTTTATTATACCCAACATCAAAGTACAACTTTGCACTATAAATTTTAAAGTTATTAGCAGGTTCTTTTATATCATTGAAAATGCTGCAACAACGAAACAAATAAACAACATTTCTTTTACGGCTGAGTTTTACTAATAAAGAGTTGCGTGTCACAAAGTGAAAGCGTAGTTGGAAGTGTTATGAAAAAAGTTGTACAAAATTTCTATTGTGATAATCATCTGACGAGCATAATAGCGTTCCTTATTATTATCTTTCTTACTATATTCATAATTAGGTTTGTTATATACAACATAGGAGCTAAATCAGCGGAGTCTACAAGGGCAGAATTTCGCCTAAACAAAGTCGCAAGCTTACATTTCTAGCATTACCCTAATCATACTGTAATTGTGATGTGGTGACAGATGACGATGTTAATTAATTGTTAGTTATACCTTTTGACAGTCTTCATTTAGCGTCATAAATAGTTATGTAAATGAATTAAAACCGCGTGAAAATTATGTTTTAAATAGATTGTGACTGTAGTTTGGACAACAGTTTTTCTCAATACCTTCCACCTTTTTATAACAATCATTCCTTTACTGGAGGTCATCAAACTTGCCTGTTTGTGGCATCAAAGATGTGCAAGAGTTGCTATAAAAGTGGCAACGACGGAAATAACACCATGTTTGCTAAATTTAATATATGAGTATTTTTATACCTTTCTCTGCGTGACAAAAATATCAATTTCTGATTTAAAAAGAAAAGCAATGTAAAATCACAACTAAATTTCCTTCTAGAACACCTTTAGACAAATCAGAATTGCTACGTTTTATTAAAATTGTTAAATTATACTTTAATAAAAGATTGATTTCTACATTTATATTAAAATTATTATAAAAGAAGTCAAATTTAGATCTAAGAGAATTATTAGTTCGTTAAATATGATTTGATGAACGTAATTATTTTGTGCAAATATTAAACTCCACTGATTTTAACTTAATGACATTTCTACCCTCTAAGTATGTCAATGAAATCTATTGAGATGAAATTTGTTGTAACAGAATAAATTTAAATATCTACAACGAGATATACGCCTTTAGTCAACGCCTCTGGAGCAGGCGTTGCTTTAGTACGTTTAATTTATAAAATCATACA
This sequence comes from Ctenicera cuprea, assembly GCA_958336395.1. Classification (NCBI taxonomy): domain Eukaryota; kingdom Metazoa; phylum Arthropoda; class Insecta; order Coleoptera; family Elateridae; genus Ctenicera; species Ctenicera cuprea. The sequence continues at coordinate 27,548,659 of OY284492.1, read as the reverse complement.
TTTTCGTGCGTAACAAGAAAATTCAATAAAGTTGTTTATTAGAAAGAATGTAACTAGTGTTTTCGAATTACAGAATATGTACATCAATAATTCTAGAATTTATTACTCCTGTTTGGCATATGACGTCTAACAATTATAATAATCCATAAATTTTTTAAGAACAAAATTATGCCTTCTACTTTTCTTATCTAGAATATTATATTTAAAAAAAAAGTAGCTGTGCAAGAAAAGTATTTGTGAATGACAACATCAGGTATTGTTTGAATTGAATTGAGTTCCCCAAAAGAACTTCAGAAGTGAGTATTTTTGAAAACGTGTTAGGCAATGCCAGCCTGATGTTTGATGTTACTTCGCTGTGGTTTCGTTTATTTATCTGTCCGTAAACGTATTGTGATACAAAATGTTCAGGTTTAGTTTAAAAGAGAAAAGAAAAAGCTAAAGAAAGACTTTGAGTGGACTTTCCCATACTATATATTAATACTTACCGTATTTGCGAAAGTGTAAATCTTATAATTATAACCTTTCTTCGACTGTTAGATTTCTAAGAAAGCAAGCTATACCGGGTGGCCGAGAGAACAGGTAACAACCGGCCAGTAACTCAATTTTTAAACTATTAATTTCAAATTGTTTCTGGGTAATATACACAATGCATATTACGAGGTAAAACGACGTTAATTTGGACTTTGGTTTAAAGTGAGATTATGTTTTGTTTGTTTTTGAAGCATGCAAAGACAGTGATTTTATTTTCCATAGCCAACCCCTATGTATTTTTTATTTGAACAAATGGTATTAACTATACTGTTACTGCAACTGCTTTGTTGACTGCCTATTTTGTCCTTTGTCGGTTTCTAATAACTAATGCTTTACTTTATTTTTGGTCTTCAGAAGCGGCTATTAGAGTGATAGGTGGAATAGGATACCGTGATTACTGTCGTCACCTAATAATTAATCTAAAACTTTTAACCTTGCCATCAATGTATATCCTGCATTGTTTGTTATATGTAAGGGATAAATTAAAAAATTTACAACACACTAGCAAAAGTATCATGATTATACAAGAAATTCTTTAAAAAATAGAAACGCCCCAGCGATGATTTGAATTTGCGACAGCCAGAGTAATTCGATATCGTGTACCGTATAAGAATAGTGCTATGACAACTTTGGCTAGCCGCATAGGATAGGAGCACGGTAGCCGACCGCGCCTTACAGTTAATTAGATGTGCTTCGGACTTCGGATCAAAATCGCTGTAAATGTTTATTTTAAGAGTTATTAAAAACTATGGTAAAAATAAAAAATGTATTTTTAACTACAGCTAACTGATAGCCCTAGTTAAATTCACGTAACTTCACGAAAATGCATTGTTGGGATTAAAAACTATCGTGCTTTCCCTAATTTTTAATACGGTTACATTTTTTGCTAATTCTAATAAACTGCTTCAAATGGGCTGTTAAACTGTTTAGTTTATAACCATCAGCGTTTGCGTTTTAAATATAAAATTAATCAATTTCAAAATTTTTTATAATTTCTGGAGGGCGTCAGAGTAAAATTTTAGAAACAATAATTAAAAACTGATTTGTAGTTCATTGCAAGTTCTATCGGCTTAAAAGGTTTTAAAAAATGGCAGTTTTTGAAGAATCATTTTTTGGAAATGTCCAAAATTTTGAGCCGCCATGCCAGTAGGTTTACAATTCTAATATTTCGAAAAATATTTTTACATTACTTAATTAAACTTATTAAAAACTATTAAATAATAGAACATTTTGTATTGATTGGATAATTTGGTTTTGAGTAATCGGGCAATAAAACTAAAATTTTCAAAAATTCGTAACGTCCTTCATTTTAACGATATAGCATTTGGAAGAAAAGCATTTAATTTTTCGTTAGATGCACTATAACACTATATATTTAAAATTTTAACAAAAAAAAACATTTTATTTCCGCTTCCGGTTCCGGTTCCAATTAACAACCTTAGAAAGAACTACCTGCAACTAAAACAACTTCTACACATCAAATCTTTAAAAAATTAGGCAAAGGGTTCCGTAGATATAGGACAACGAACGCATCCACCCACCCACGCACTCACCCACCCACGCACCTACCCACAAACAGACTTTTTTTAAATATTACTTTTTTAAGTTCCTTAGACCCTGTTAAATTCTGAAATTCGAAAATTTATATGACATCATAACTTTCCTTACTTCAGTAGAAGTATGGAAAGTAAAAATAGGCGAAACAAGTTGCTGGTACTTTCCCATACTTTTTGCGTTTTAAATATTCTCGCGTCAGGAAGTGATTGGGATTTACATCTAGTCATCTCCTGCCGGTACAAACCGCCCGCTGCAGACCCAAGGCGTTAGTTACGTACTGCTCGCCGACTACTTAAAAGCGACAGTTAACGGCGACCTCGGATCAAAAATAGTTATAACAACTTTGTTTATAGTGTTATCAAAACTATGCAAAGAATAAAAAATGTTTCTTTTTAATTACAGCTAATTGATAGACGGAATTAAAATCACGTAGTTTCCCTAAAATGCGTTGTCGAAATTAAAAAGTATCGTTTTTTTCTTCATTTTTAATATAATTAACAATTCTTGCTAATCCTAATAAACTACTTTAAATGGGCTGTCAAACGGTTTAATGTTTATAACGATTGGCGCCAAAGCAATGCAGCAATAAAAATCTGTCCCGCAACCCGCCACTCACATTCCCCAATCCGGTGTAGGCAGAAACCTTCTCTGGAATTTAGGCGTTTGAATTCGACGTTAAACTGTAGGTCCCCCGTACGTGGCAGGAAAGAGTGCCGGTGTCCAGCAGTGGGATGTAAAGGCTGATTACGAATTGGGCATTGAGGAAAAAAATTTTTTTTTAATTCGTAACGGGCTTCGTTTTGAAGATACAGCATTCGATTTCTCTTTAGATGCACTACAACGCTATGAATTCAAAGTTTCAAGAAATGGTAAAAAATAATTTATATTAAAAAACAGGTGTATATTCCGTTTCCGGTTTCGGTTCCGATTAACGACGTTGCAAAAAACTACCTGCAACTATAAAACGTCCACACACCAAATCCTATAAAAATCTGAAAAAGGGTTCCGGAAAAAAAAGTAAACGAACGCACCCACCCACAGACAGACATTTTTCAAAACATTTTTTTTTGAGTTCGTTATATTCGCGTATATTCGTTAAAATCTGAAATTCGAAAATTTGCATGAAATCATAACTTTCCGTACTTCATTAGAAGTATGAGAAAGTAAAAAGTTATCTGATTAAGAACGGTTTTTAAAATTTTCAAGATTATTTCGATGAGAGCTTTGTTAATTTATATTTTTTATATTCCTAAGAAGTGGCGGGTGTAAGTACCTTTATATTAGCACCAATAAAACTATTTGATTTGAACAACTTTCACGTATACGCAATTTCATCATAATTTACAAAAACTGCATACAAATATTTCATAATAATTTACTTGTGGAGCTTGATGTATGTTAAATACCATTGCTATTAACACTGAAGCAGTTAACTGTAAAATGTTAGAACCATCAACTTTTGCTGCACTATAAAACAGTTAAGAGACTTATACACTACTTTACTACAAAGAATGTATACTAGCACTTTAAATTAATGAAAATGTCATCCACGAATTAAAAACTTAAATTTTAAAAAATATGAAGCTACAATTTCTAGTTGAAACGGCAAAGGTAATCTTTCAAATTATCTATACCTATAAAGTGCATTATACGAGTAATTAAGTTAGAGCATAAATGCTTTTTTGGTTACACATACAGCAAAAGCTCTTTAACAAATTGAAATTTGAGTAATAAAGCAGTTCTGCTGCTTGCACTTAAAGGTTAGGTTATAGATATTTTACTTTTAACAAAATACAACCAAATTAGTTCCATTTCATTTTACTTGTGCAATAATTTAAGAGAGGCGAGTTCTCCATTCGGTACTGGATGTTGTGGACTTGTAATGATGTAGTAGTTGTTAATATTTATTGCGTTATCGGTGTTAAGAAACATGATCCACAAAATTCATTTACAAATTTTACGATATATTTTTCACTTATTTTTGTATATAGAAATATCTATATTTTAGATACAAATAAATTTTAGGATTTTCGGCCTACGTTGATTCTATATAATGTGTCATCTTAAATCAATTCTTATTTCATTTAGCAAAATTTACTGTAGATCTATGTAGCTACCCACGCAATTTTATTCTGAAAATTGAGTTTTACACCTTCCTTTATAACCAGTTTATTTATGAAATGTAGTAGGACTGATTTATTGTAAATACTATTCGACAATCTTTTTTATAGAAATGCGTCCTACAGGATATTTCTATCAAACTATCACCAAATTCTTCAAACAGAAATGGTACAGCGGATACATACTCATCTGCGAGTTTACTATAGTTGATTAAATAATATTGAATTACTACTATCTGTTATTTATGATTTATTACCGACTTACTTCTACCTAATTATTCAATAAAAATTCCAAATACAAGAGAAATCGGATACCCTAATCCTATTTCCTGGAAGCTTGAAATTTTTCCTGTAGGCGAGAAATTGATCTATGCTTGTTGATGGAAGCTGAGAACGCGAAAGGAAGATCACTGTCAATATTTGACTTCAAAATTGACATCGGAATGACTGAAACCTCTTGATAAAGTTGTAGAGACAAAGCTTTTTGCGATAGTTCACTTTTTCTCTTCACTAAAAGCTTTTTTTATTAAAAAGTTGTCAGTTAACACCTTGCGTTTTAAGTGCATAGCAATAATTGCAAAACTGAAGCTCTACTTTAACTACTTTCTGAAAACGTTATGGCATAAATCAGTGAAACAGGTCGCTGGTACTTTCCCATACTTTTTACGTTTTAAATATTTGCGGGACAATAAGTGATTGGAATTTACATCTAGTTATCTACACCCGCTCCAAACCCAAGGTGTTTGCACGGCGTAACAACTTTATTTAAAGAGTTATTTTTCAAAGCAAAATTTGGAAGCTTAGTAAAAAATAACTTGTAGTTCACTACTAGCTCAGAGAAAAAATGGTGTGGGCAGCTTTTGAGGTTTAATGTTTTAAAAATGTCTAACATTTTGAGAAGCTAACATTTTGACTATTTTCATATTTCGAAAAATATTTTTGCGTCAGTTATTTATACTTTCTATACTTATACTTTATAATTATTACGTGCTTTTAAAAACTATGACAATTTGTATTGATTAGATATTTTGTTTTCGAGTAATCTGGCAGTAAAACTAAAATTTTTAAAAATTCGTAGTGGTCTTAGTTTTAAGAAATACAGCGTTTGGGAAAAACATTTTTTTTATTTCATTGCATATTTACAATGTACTCATCAGTTGAATAATAAGTAAATGGTAAGATATTATATGTCATGTGGAGGAATATAGCCAGCGCTATTCTCCCAGATATTGTATGTTATGGCTGTAGAGGCTGATGGGTGAGGGTCCTGTGGCCAGTTTCGCTGGAGTCTGTGGGCGATTGCGGGTGGGTTAGACAGCTGTTCGATGAGGACATTTTCGTGCCCTGCGAGCTGGTAATGGTAGGTGGTGGCGAGTCTCTGGATTTCGTGTGCAACTATTTGGATGTTCAGATCTGTGTGGAGTGTATCGTTCCTAATGTACCAGGGTGCGTTAGTGATCAAGCGGAGGGTTTTAGATTGGAACCGCTGTAACATTTTGGTATGAGAGGCCTTTGTGCAGCCCCACATCTGTATCCCATAGGTCCATATGGGCTTTAGTATGACCTTATATATAAGAAGCTTGATTGTGAGCGAGAGTTGAGAGCGAGGCCCCAGTAACCAGTGCATTTTCTTGAGTTTTAGGTCGAGTTGTTTTCTTTTGGCTTTAACATGGGTGCTCCAGGTGAGTTTTGCGTCGAAATGCAGCCCTAGGTATTTTACTTCTGTCGGTGGGAGGGGGATGTCGTTGAATCTGGCTTGTGGGCAGATTGCTTGTTTGTTGGTAAAAGTTATTTGAGCAGATTTTTCACTATTAACAAATACCCTCCAGAGATTTGTCCAGTCCTGGAGTAGGTCTAAATGGTGCTGAAGGCGATCGGCTGCAACCTGCGGTGATTCCCTAGTAGCTAGGATAGCCGTGTCATCCGCAAATGTGGCAATTATTGTATCGTTTGTGGTTGTCAGGTCGGAAGTGTAGATTAAGTAGAGGAGTGGTCCCAATACGCTGCCTTGTGGGACTCCTGATGTAATGCGATGGTGTCAGAGACCTTGTTGTTGATTTTGACTTGGAAAATTCGGTCAGCAAGGTACGATTTGAATAGCAAGTAGAGTTGGCTTGGAAAGTTAGATTTAATCTTGTACAGCAGCCCTTGGTGCCAGACCTCATCAAAGGCCTGTTTTATGTCCAGGAGTGCAGTCGTACAGACCTTTTTGGTTTCAAGGTACTCCATTATTTGAGTGACGATTCGGTGGCCTTGGTGTATCGTCGAGTGGTGCTCGCGGAATCCGAATTGATAGGAAGGTATGATCTGGTCGAGGTCGATTGTATCCTTAATATGTTTTAATAACAGTCTTTCAAAGGTCTTGGACAGGAGGGGAAGGAGACTTAGTGGTCGATAGGAAGAGGATTGGTGGGGTGGTTTTCCAGGCTTAGCAATCATTATTATTTGAGCGAATTTCCATTGCATCGGAAAGTAGGTTAAGCGCAGGATGCTATTGTAGGGTGTAGGGTGGTGATAAGTACTACTGCCTTGGGTGGTAGGTGGTGTAGTAGTTCTCCTACTATGAGGTCGTATCCAGGAGCTTTTCTTTTATTAGTGCATTGGAGTTCATGACGAACTTCAGCTGGTGAGAATGGTGCGATGGGTTAATGAAGCTGGCAGGGGACGTCCAGAAAGGAGTCAATTCTGTTGCTGTCATGATTCCCTGGGGGGGGGGGGGGGCTCATAAAGACGTAGGCTAGATGTGTTCCGAATGTATCTGTCTTCTCTTTATCAGTTCTGGCTCAGCTATTGTCGGGTCTTTTGATGGGCGGTAGTGCAACTATCGGTCGTTTAAATTTCTTCGTTGCCTTCCATAGAGTTTGGTCATATGAAGAGAGAAAAACATTTAATTTTCTTTTAAATTCACTATTACGCTACATTTTTACAATTCCAAAAGAGTATTTAGAATAAAACTTTTTGCCAAAAGGACATGTCTAATATTCGTTTGCGGTTCCGGATTTGGTTAAAAACCTTACAAAGAACTACCTGCAACCAAAAAACTTCCACATACCAAATCCAATAAATCTTATCTCGGTCAAGGTGTTTTGGAGATATAAGGAAACGAACTCACCCATAATCCCATGTGCGGAAAATAATTACCAAAACTAAATTAACCAAAAATATATTCTTAATAAAAATTGAGCAAACTGCAAAATTTAAATTAGAAATACAAAATATTTATTGCGTACTACCTGTAGGGGACTGGCGCCTACGTGCTTATTATACCGGGTGATCGTAGAATCATGATTCAGAGCAGGCCATGACCGAAGTGAATTAAGTTAAATGTATCTAACCAAAAATTTTTACAGCTGTCAACATTTGACAATGGGCTTATATTAAGTATTGCCAACTTTAACACTTCGGTTATGGCCTGCTTTGAATCATTTTTTTTACGATCACCCGGTATCATTGGGGTCATGACTTAAGCTAAATGCCTATGCTTTTGCTTTTAGGAACTTCGCAATAGCTTACTGATGACGACTATCAATTAAAATGTATCAAATTATTCGATTGTTGCCAATTGTTTGAATTGTTTCATAGTGAAAAACTATTTAAATGAAACGAACGAATTAAGTACATTTACTGATTAAATGTTTCTCGTTATTTTATAAAACTTTAATTTTTAGAAATTTTAGAGCTTGGTATACGATATAGGGTAGTTTGGAAGTCTTACTTTAAAAGAGGGTTTAAGATTTTCGACATCGTTACAAAATTTGAATTTGTATAGGTTGGGGTGAACTTTAAGGCGGTACCGGGATTCTAAATTAAAAAAGCTGCCGGGAAACTGCCACGGAACCTTCCTCGCATTTATTAAAAATGTTGAAAAACTGTATATTTAAAAAAAATTTCAGTTTGGAATAATGTCTTTTAAATTTAGAACTTGTTTATTTTCTAGTGTTTGTTAATTGTAAACAACATTTATTCGTTGAAATCCAAAATCGATTTCATTATTTGGTTATAAATTTATTTTGACGATTATCCAATTCAACTGTTTAGATAAACGAAATGTACGAAATTCGGCTTAAAAATCAGTATGAACAAGTCAAATGATAATAGAAACAATCTTCCATTGAAAAAGTAAATCTGGGCAGGGGGCACAGGTACTTTATCAGCGGAAGATTGTTTCTATTCTCATTTGACATGTTCACACTAATTACGAATTTCGTACATTTCGTCTGCCTAAACAGTTTCATTCGTACATTTTTTAAATATAGAAATTTTGTTGAGGGGACACTGAAGAAGGTAAGAAAGTCGGGCTTGCGCAGATCGGCTATTCGACATGTGTAGAATACGAAGCTAAGGTTATTTACCGAGCGCATCTATTTTGAAGTAGACAGCCCTCCCCCTTTCTTTTTGGCAGTCACCCGCTTTTATGATATTTTGTGTGTTCTAGTTGCAACCAATGTTTATCCATTGAAATCTCAAAATCGATTGTTCTACAAACATTTGGCCTTATTTTTGGCGATTACTCAAACTAATCAGGTAAAAGACCTAAAGGAAACCTGTCAGTGATGTTTTCGTAACGGAAAGTTGTTCCTCTTGTCATTTAACATGCTCATATCGATTTTGTATCCGATGTTCGTAAATTTTAGGATAAAACAAAAAATCGAAAGTGGGCGACAATGGGAACATTCAACATGCGTAGAATACGAATCAAGGTTATTTTTTGAGCGTGTCTATTTTGAAATATAAACCACCCCCTTTTTTGGCGGGTAAACTCGTTTTCTTGCGATGCTATCCTATTGCAATTAGTAATTTTTGAGCCAAATTTATGTTTTATTGCGTTAATGCGACTGTAAAGTGTATACAAACAGACAGACAGACACACATAAGATACCACTGCAGCGTCCGCTTTATCGGTTCATCAATGCTCTAAAACCTGCTTATTAGTGAAAACGTTTAGGTTAAAAATATTTAGCACAAAAGTACTTTTCTTTTAGGCAAAACTCGTACATCGGCCAGCGAAAGAAACTTCGCTGAGTGAACGCATTTGCTCCAAATTTAACTTGATGATCACAATACCTTCCTCTATAGGTATAATTTGTATAGCGAGGAAGGTAATAATAGAAATGACTAATGTAATTTTTAAAAATGTTTTATTTTTAGTGTTCAACTACACTTCGGAGTAGTTTGGAGAACTTAATTAAAAAACAGAAAGGTAATTCTCGTCATTTTTACAGAACATGAATTTTTAGGGGTTTAAGTGCACTTTACGGCGGTTTGGTTATCCGGCTTTCTAATACCTGTTATTTTAATAATGCAAACAATACTTATCCGCTGAAAGAAGAAAATCGATTTTCAAAATCAATGAGCATGTTTTTTTGGCAATTACTTAATTAAAGTGTTCAGGTAATAGGTACGAGTACAGATTTCTTCCCAACGAAAGGTTGTTACTTTTGTCATTTAACATGTTCATCTGAATCTGAGCTTCTTTTTCAAGCGCGTCTATATTGAAGTAGAACAACCTTCCCTGCCTCCCTTATTTTTTGAAGAATTTATCTGGTTTTATGAGATCTAGTATTTTGTAATTGCAAACAATGTTCATCCGCTGAAAGCCGAAAATCGATTTTGTAGACGAATTAATTGCGTTTTTTGGCAATACCCATTTAAACTGTTCGGGTTTCAGTAAAGGATTAAAAAGAAACACCCTACAAGTTTTTTTTTCAGTCGAAAGTTGTTCCTATTATCATTTAGCATTTTCATACCAATTTTTAAATTGTAAAGTTTTGAAGAAAAAGAATTCGATGGTGACGGTGACTGGGGCTGGTAGGAACATCAGGCTTGCGCAGATCGGGTATTCAACATGTGGTATGCGTAGAATACGAATCTTTTTTTAAGAGCTCTTCTATATTGTAGTAAAATACCTCTCCCATACCTTACTCCAATTTTTAAGCGTTCCAATTTTGCTACTTTGCGGATTCGTCTCAAATGTTTTTAAACGTAATTGGGTTTCTAGGTTAAGGTGTTTGGGCTGTAAATTGTATACAGGGACACAGCTACAGACACCAGGTCTAAACCTGGTTTTTGGTTGTCTCGAAACCTAAAACGTGCATATGTGTTAAAAGCTCAACTACCGACATTATAGCTATTAGGCTGAGGCAGCGCTCGTCACGGCGCCTTGCGGCAAACTAAACAAAACTAAACTAAATAAAACAGGGTGATATTTGTGTTTTTGTTTTGCAACGGTCGTTTGCATTGATCTATTATACGTCTAAGAATGGCTTCGCGTGTTAAGTTATGTGGTTCAAAGAGCAAATACGATTATTGTGTACGTCGGTGTTAACGGCGTAATTAATTTAATAATTTTTGCTGTATTCGTCAAAACTCTTTCAAAAAGGCCCACAGATTTCACAAATCAATCATCTACGCAAAAAATTACTAATTCAAATAAAATTAAAATTAGATATATCGGTGCTATTTAAAATTAGTTCGAAAACTTATTTTTATAAAACACTAGAGCTAAGCATAGCTCTAAAAACATTAATTAGATTTCTTGCAAAAGCAGAAATTTTAAATAACATTTTTGTTTGTTTTGCTTGGTATCAATCAACAAAAACAGTTTTAGATTGCACAGAAATTGACAATTCTATTCTTACTTTAAAAAAAATAGTACAATAATAGTATATTAAAACACAAGTTGCATAAGACATTGTCTTAACATACGAGTCCAAGATTGAAAAACGAGGGAGCGTAGCGACCGAGTTTTTCAATGAACGAGTGCGTCAAGACGCCTTATGAAACGAGTTTTTTATACTATTTTTTCTATTGAGGAGAATTAATGAAAAAACGTTATAAAAAATTGCTGCGATCAAATTTGGTAAATTTAGTATGTATATGTTGGCAGCAAGTTTCAAATTGCTGCGATCAAATTTGGTAAATTTAGTATGTATATGTTGGCATACATACTAAATTTACCAAATTTGATCATGAATATATCATGAATACCAATCTTTGTTGGTGAAATTTTACTAAAAACAATGCTTTAAAAGACTCTCTTAAAACACTGTTTTGTAGCTAAAACAGTGCTTTAAGAATAACCCTAAAAAACCGAAATAGAAAAAATATTATTTAATCAACGTTGCATCTTCTGGATTAAAATAATGTCCATACCATGAGCAAGAGTAAGCAGAACGTGCATCTCACTGAGTAAAAACTTTCAAAATACGCAAAGGGACATTATAGTGGAAGATTTTACGTTATATGAATAAAATTAATGATTGTTATTGTAACATTAAATAATTTAGATCCACCAATGATGATAAATTTACAAAATAGAAATAAAGCAAGGGTGTAGTGCGTAGTATAAGTTTAACTGCCTCTGGAATAAAGTTCACCGTAAAATTAATAAAAAAAACACTTTCAATTACTCTTTATAAACTTAAAACAACTCAACTACTCTTTATATACAGGGTTATTCAAAAGTACGGAATAAAATTCATATTTCTGTAGCGCGTTGATTTAAAAAAAATGCTAGGGCACTTAAATTGATTTAAATATAACTGCATCTTTATCTAATATCTTTCGTTTTTCAAGGTCAACCTCCTCACCCCCAGCCAACTTGACTTAATTCTTTTAAATAGCGACCTATACTTTGTGTGGGCTCGTTGGAAAGCTTGCAAAAACTGCATTCAAATCTACCATCATAAATGAACTGGGATTGTTGGGTTTGTAAGTTACAGCTATTAAAAGAAACAATTAATTTTTTTCATATTTTCTTATTAAGACGTTCATATTAAGTAACTAAAGCCCCCCATCTTTGTTTAGCATTTCTGATTATCTTCTCAGTTATGCTGTTCTTGGTTTTGGTGGAGATATTAAATATGGACTTTAACGAAGTAAAGCTGGAATTGATAAATAAAGTGATGTCATCTTCGTTAGAAGAACAAGCTAAAATGTACAAGAAGATCATGATCAAACATGGTGTAGCAACACAGAACGTTTGGTTTAATCAACAATGTCAGAAAAAGAAGCTCATTCCAAACTACATTAATATCTCCACCAAAACCAAGAACAGCATAACTGAGAAGATAATCAGAAATGCTAAACAAAGATGGTTGAAAGAAGAATCAAAAAGATGGTTTAGAATTAGAGACAATTTGCACATTTATTTAAAGGTACTTTACACAGAACTCATTCACAAATTACATCCAATTGAGTTTGACGTATTTGACAATGACATTAGAGAATTAGTTAGTAGAATAAAATTTAAAAAATACACAATACAGAAAAATAAACTTTCCAGATTAGAACAACACACACGTGCACTTCAACCACACACAAAACCTGACACAACAATAAATTTTCATCCTCGTTTTCTAAATTTATCAAACACAGATTTCAATGACCAACAGATAAAATTCCTAAATAAGGGTTTTAAGTTTGCCCCTTTCCCAAAATTTGCCAATAATATTAAAGAAATTTTAGCAGTCAATTCTGAACTGATTCTTAAAGAAAGACATTTCCTATATGCAAAATTTCAAATTGATAATTTATTAAAAGAGATGTCAATCAATACCAATAAATCAAAAAATAAAATAAATAATCAAAATAATTTATTACTTAAATCGATTAAAGAAAAAATTTCAGTAAATAATCTGATTTCTGTCAAGGCAGATAAAGGAAACACATTAGTTATATTACCCAATGACATTTACTTACAAAAAATTAATGATTTCATAACCAATTCAAACTTAAAAACTTTAACTAGTAATCCTACCAAAAATTATCAAAAAGAATTAAAACAAACATTAGAAAATTGCCAGGTTTGTTTAACAGATTATCAAAAAAGACAAATAAAAAATCCAAATCCACAACCACCAAAACTATACGGTTTATTAAAAATACACAAACCCAACATGCCCATTAGACCAGTAGTATCATACATAAATGCACCCAACCATATGCTAGCAAAAATACTAAATAATATAGTTACCAGTTTTGATTATAAACCAAAATATTGAGTTAAAAATTCTTCGGAATTAATCAAAAAGTTGTCTAACTTACATTTACCACCACAAAGCAAGCTAGTTAGTTTTGATGTTACTAATATGTTTTCCCAAATACCTCCTCAAGAGTGTATTCCTTTGTTAAATGATATTCTTATTAACAAAAATGTTGAGTTAATAAAACGGACTGAGTTGATTCAATTATTTGAACTTTGCACCAATCAAAATTATTTTACTTTTAATAATAAAATTTATTTCCAAAAAGATGGTTTACCCATGGGAAGTCCAATTTCACCTCTTTTAGCTAACATATTTATGGAAAATCTAGAAGATCAAATATTCGAATCAAATCAATCTGAGAAAGTTATATTTTGGTTTCGTTACGTTGATGACATTTTAGCATGTTTTAATAGTTCATTTGATTTAATTAATGAATTTTTAATTTTTATTAACAGCTTGCACCCAAACATAAAATTTACACTAGAAACTGAACAAAATAAGTCCATTAACTTTTTAGATTTAAACATAAAAATTAATTCAACTAATAAATTTGAGTACTCAGTTTATAGAAAACCTACACAAACAGACATTACAATACCACACGATTCTTGTCACCATAAAACACATAAATTAGCAGCATACAGGTCCCTGATACATAGGGCTTTGACGGTCCCTTTAGATGAAATTAATTATAATAGAGAAATTTCAATTATTAAACAAATTGCATACAGTAATGGTTATAATACTAAACTTATTAATACATTAATTAAAGAAAAAGATTATAAATTAGCCATTCAAAAAATGTATCCGAATATCCTAACTTCGTTCGATACAATTAAATATGCTTCGATCCCATATCCTTGGTGAGAAATCCGAAAAAATTGCTAAAATTATAAACAAAACAAATAAATATAAAGTAAGCTTTAAAACAACTAAATACTTAAATACTTTGTTTAATGCAAAATCAAAAACAGACGATTTGTTAAAAGGCATTTACAAATTAAATTGTTCGCATTGTAATTCGGTTTATATAGGCCAGACAATTAGAAATTTTGATATTAGATATAAAGAACACGTACGTTGTTACAAATACAAACACCCACATAAATCCAATTACGATAAACACTTACTAGAACAAAATCATTCAATGTCATCTAATAACACCATAAAATGTTTACACTTTTGTGATGATAAACGTAAATTAGATATACTAGAAGCTTTTGAAATTCACAAACATTTAAAAACAGTACCGTTAATGAATGAGCAAATTGATCTGTTAAATTCTCCTCTACTGGACATTTTGGAATAAGAAATCAAGTCATCTGCAGACGATTACCAAGATAAGTAAAAAAGTTCTATTGCTATAACAACCCTATTGTTTACTTTCATATAACCTTTGACAATGGCATGTAAACATGCCGAAATACGTATAAGGTTTAAATAAATAGATATTGTTAAAGTGATTAAGTATATACAGATACTCATAAAATAGTTGTTTAAATAAATTAATTTAATTTTAAAAACATTGGCGTATTGAAATATACGTTTTTCGCGCCGTAATAAATGACAACTCAGTCAATATCAATTTCGCCTATAATACAACCACACACCACACAAAGTAAAAAAGAGAAAATTGTTAATAATTTCAGTATTTTAGATGAAACCAGTTCTTAAAAACAATGTTTTTGAATACCAATGATGATTTAACAATTTTCAAACAACTGTCATGCCAAAAAAACAAAAACTGTCATTTGTTTTATAATTTGAAATAAACAGGGATTTAAGTTAAAATAGTTATTTTTGAACAATTATAAGGATTTATATCGCTAGTAGTGAAAAAAAAAGTATATACGCCTCGGTAGAAAAGTCTTATAGCCCTAGGGCCTTACATCCCTCGGCGCTACGCACCTAGGGATCTAACCTTAGCCCTCAGGCTATAATAGTAGACTTTTCTACCTTGGTGTATAATATACTATTATCTATGACCATTAAATTATATGTTTATTATTTGTACGTTTTCTACTCATTTATGGTAACATTATTAAATGAATAATTATGGCACCTATATACTAGCTCATAATTGCATTATATATTGCCTATTATTTCATTATGTATTTCCCGTAATTCCATTATATTTGAGTTTAAACAAAAATTATCGTCGTAACTAGGCAACCAATAATACTGATGACAGTAAGTTATTCAATTGTTGTAACCTAACTTTTCAGATTCACAAGTGTCAGAGTTTTTAAATTCCAGCTAGTAATATTGTTTTGATAATAGGTTAGTAACTTATCTGTTTGTTTTCCAAAATAATAAAATTCATCATTTTCATTATGTTGCAGATATTTGTGAAATGGATAATGACAGTGAAAACGATGAAAATTTGATAGAAAATTGCACACCACCTGCAATAACAGAAATAGCCAAGACTGCTACATTAAATTTACTTCCTAAAAAATCAAAAAAAGCTATGAAATAGCTTATAAATCCTTTATGGACTGGAGGGCTAGAAAAAATACAAACTCATTTTCACAAGATAATGTATTAGTGTACTTTACCGAACTACCTCAAAAGTATAAATCATCAAGTTTATTGACGATTTATTCTATGTTAAAAGCAACACTGAATATCCACCATAATATTGACATCGAAAATTATCCAAAATTAGTCTCTTTCCTGAAACGAAAGTCTGAAGGTTACAAGGCTAAAAAAGCTGCAGTTGTTACTCCGAATGAAGTTGGTGAATCCATTGATAAAGCACCAGATAATAAATATCTTGCAACCAAAGTAAGAAACCTATAAGTGATTATTAATAATGCTTAATGTTTTTAAAGGTTGCCTTCATTATGGGTATTATGGGTTGCTGTAGTGCCATTGAATTGTATAAAATGAAAGTATAGAATGTCCATAACCATAACACTGCATTTCTTGTTGATATACTTGATACAAAAAACAAAGTAGACGCAATTTTCAATAAGGGGACCATTTTACAACATCGTTAAAAAATACATAAATTTACGTTCACCTAATGCAACAAAAGATAAATTTTTTATGAATTTTCAAAATGGCAAATGTACAGCACAGACAATAGGAATTAAGAAATTCCGATCATTTGGAAAAGAAATCGCAACATACTTGAAATGACCTTCTCCAGAAAAATATACCGGACATTCTCTGAGAAGATCATCGGCTATTATATATACGGATGGAGGTGCAAACTTGATGGATCTAAAGCTGCATGGAAGTTGGAAAGCAAGCTCGGTAGCCGAAGGTTATATTGAGAGATCAGAAGCTAATAACATAACATTTCTAATGCTATCTTTAATAATCTTGATATAAATTTCACACCATTTATTAATCTCTGAAATTGTAATGTTACTTTTAATTTTCATTCCAAATAAAAAAAATAAGCAATAATGGTCGTAGACAAAATATCGTATTTGACTCGCATATAATTAAATGGTCGTAGATAAAGTATCGTATTTGACTCGCATATAATAGCTATATGCTCGTTAAATAATATACTATTCTTATTTTTTTGGGTACTTACGAAACCGCCCCTATTGACACGCAACCGATCTCGCCAGCCAGACTTGCATTTTAATGGATGAAACCAAGTTTAGAATACGGAGAGATTTGAAATTTCCATGATAAGATTCTGTAGTTTCTGACGTTGCTAGCTCTCCGTCTAATAGCAGGGCTTACAGTTTTCAGAAAACTATATAAGAAACAAATAAAATTGCAGAAACTACATATGTACAATAATGATGGGTGCCCACTAATTTTTTTTAACAAATGGAAAATATGCAAGATAATGCAATTTACTAACTATTGAAGTTTGTAGAAATTTTAATCGCGTGCAGTGGTAGTGAAACCACAGTATCATTTTCAGCATTAACGCCGCACATTACAAGTTGTCCAGAATTTAATAAAGCTTTACCCGTTATTAACGCCATTGATTCAATTTCAATGTAAATTAAAATATCAGATAAACTTATAGAAGAAATTTAAAACAGATTTTATCTCGCGAATCTATTACAGTACATGAATAATTTGTAGCACGTTTATTGTATTTCTTTTAAAATGATTCCGTTTCTAGCCGCCTTGTATATTCATTGTAGCGCCACCTGCATTCAGTTCCGCCACCAAATACTGCGTATAGGCGTTCTGCGCATTTTTCGTGTCAGCGCCTCTAGCGGTAGGATCTGCAACATCGTTATGTAAACAACGTTTTAAATAGTGCTGGACACACATATTTGATGTGAACATTGTAGCTCTTTTAACACCAGTGGTCCTGTATTTTAAGGCAAGAATAAAGGATTTTATCTAATATTTATTATCGATAAAACATAGACGAATTTGCAGATAAATGGATGTGGCTATTTATTTTAGTTTTCTACCTATTAAACATCAGCACAAGAGGTCGGGAAATGTTGAGAAAGGAAGAAAATTGTTTAATGCTGGTCATGTGTTGGATTTAATGGAGAGAAATTTAGAAATTAAAGCAAAGGTTATTAGACAGACGTCTGTTTCATTAACACCATACACCGTTTCGCTGCTTGTATGTACATTTATATTTTAAGATTTGTATTCGCAATATAATTATTATTTATTTGAATTTTGAAACATTGCAAGCCAAGTAATTGATGCTAACTGCAATTGCATTGCTGGCATCATTGGATTTTGCAAACATATTTCAGCTGTATTAATTGCTGTAAACGAAGAGGATTCGGCCTCAAAAACAAGTGCGGCCTGCGAGTGGAAAAACCCCCCGTTTCAAAAAAAGTAGGGAGCAAATACAGCAAAGGGAAACAATTCAATGAAATGTTTCCAATTTCAAAGAAAACCAAAACATTCTTGCCCTACAAATTGGATTACAATAAAGCGGCATTCAACACTCCATCGATGCTGGAATTAATATTGAAATAAGGCAATCATCATTCAGAATTAAATTATGTCTGGTGGTATACTTTAGATAATTCAATGTCTAATTGTGGCTATGTAATTTTGAAATGATATTTTTAAGTTTTAATTTTCGAGTTCTTGTTGCCTTCGTTTTGGTTTTACTTTAGAACTTCGCCAGTTCTTGCTCCAGTCACAATGCGCCAAATAGAAAATCAAAACGTTGAAGAACAAATAATGATTATTATTTGATCTTCTAACATTCGCATTCATTGTCTTGATAAAATTTTACAGCTTCCACACTCGTTTTGCGCGCCTAGTTGACACAAAAGATAAATGCGGTAATACCCTGTTTACATAATGTTATTTCAAAATTCTGCGGTAGGTGGCGTGCTCCACTTGTATTCAGACCGCCTATAGCGAGGAAGGTTAAAACAAAATAATTTTTATTTCAGGAAAACATAATATAAAATGGATGCTTAAATAATTACTTGCCTCTAATTTGTTTTTATAACGTATAATCATAACTTTGAAGGGTCATCAATTAATCTGAAAATTAGCAGAGAGGAGTTATTATGTTTTTAATCTTCTCAATTAAATTTTGCAATAATATTTAGAAACACCAAAATCGTTGTTCTTAGCCAGTACGAGTCAAAATTAATCACTTTGAATTAAAATGACCGACAATTATAATGTGTTAAGATAGAACATCGACAAACATGCTTTAACAAATCAAGAAGTATTTATAAAAAAAGTCCTTTATAATAGTCAAGTTCGTAAACAGCTTTGCTTTGTTGAAAGCGGTTTGATAGGGACAGGTGGCACTGAGAGGTTTCTGATGAGTTCTATAGCATCCAAACATTATCAGATAAAGGCCGGATAATAATTAGGGCGAGGAAATTCCTGGTAATTACAGAATAATAGCTTGAGTAACAGGAAAGAACGTCGACGTTCTTGTAATTCCACTACGGAGATTGTCAGTTTATTTCTGGCACTAAAAAATTGATGCTTAAACATACAAAAACTTGAACGCGTCAAAGAAGGCAATTTATTTGCGGCTAGTGACATCGCGAATACTTTCAGCCATTAGTTTCGTGTTCAAGGCGACATCACAATAAAAGCAAAAACTTATTTCAGCCCATTTCGAGTCCCAAGGGTTAGCTCCATCCGATTGATTAATCCCTGAACTTCGTAATTCAGCTGGAATTTATCACGGTATATAAAACGCATCAATTGAGTACATTTTTATGTGAAACGCGTAGTTAAAATTCGGTGAAGCTACTATTCAGCGAAAGCTTTACTTTAAGTACACGTATCAGCATTTGCACTAGGAGTATTTAAAGAAAAATCCTTAAAAAATATGTGTTTGGTGATCATTCAAGTGATAAAACCTAATGACGCGAAGCAATAACACGGGTTTTCATATTTTACTGAAATAAACGTTCTGATTAAAAATTTTAATAAATCAAGCACTTTTTTGCTGATTTCTAAGGTTAATTCAATGAAGTAAGTTTGCATAAAAATACCGCACCTGAAAACTTCCCTGATTTATTAAAATTTATACGTTAAAGTTAAATTGCCCCAGCAGCATTGAAATAGAATATAATTGTCGAGATTTAATGATGGCAACTGCACAAACATGATGCCAGAGGAAACAATGTCGAATTGAAAATTCACCATGTGTTGAATACAGATACTGTTACATGTATACATGCACTACTTGCTGTATGTGTTCTTGTTTCTCGCGTTTATATTTGTGTATTCGCTAGTGTATTGTATTTCAGAAACTCCTGTCAACAAAAACGACACATAGAAAGGAGTCCCAGAACATTTTTGAAAAATGTTTAAGCAGAGAAAAGAGTTTAAAGCGTAAAGTTAATCAGAAAATTTAGAACTGCAAAAATTCTTTGAAGCGTGAAGCTTTTGCAATAAAACGAAGTATTTAATAAGATTGAACCAAAAGTTTTAGTAATTCGGGCCATAAAAGCTTCAGTACTGTAACAGCCAGTTATTCAATAAAATGAAATCTGTCTTTTGTCTCGCCGATCTTATCTGTAATTGCTTTACCCAAAACAATTTAAATATGGTAATATAGGAAACCCACAGCTATTATCGGGATACAGATAAACTGGTATAATTAACTATAAATCTAATACTTACTCGCCGAACTTTAACTGGTTCTAATAAATAATGTATTGTATGAAAACACACTATTCAATATAGCTATTTATAATTATTTAGTAGTGATTTATTAACTATGCAGAATAAGGTGTATTTTTGCACCATAACGCATAACGTAACAGTGTTACATACGCGTTATACGGTGTTATTGTATCATACGAGCCTGTTCGAATCCGGACGTACCTGATCTACTGGTTTCTTACAAACATCAAAAATTGTCACATTAAACCATGTACTCTAGAGTGGATAACTTCTCAGTTATTAGTAGAATACGAGTTAACGAACTACTAATGGATCAGAAACGAGCACCTAGTTCGTTCCAAAGCTCGCTGTGTGATGCACAAATCCTGATCCTGTAATGTAACGTATAATGTAACTGTAACGTTACATTACGCCAAAGTGCTCACATTTGTACAAGGTTTTAAACTTCGTACCCACTTGAGCAATTTGTTGTAACGTAACAGTGTAATGTAACACGAATGCTCAAGTCTAGACTGAGACACCACGTGCGTAAGTGTGGACGGTTTTCCCGTTTCAATTGAATACGAATTGATGAACAATAACCGGAGCATTACAAGTGAAAATTACGTTTTTTGTGTGCTCGCGGTGTTGGAACACATGAATTATAAGCATAGTAACGTATTGTTTAATTTAACGCGTAACTCATTATTAGGACTAGAATTTTTTTGCATTTGCATGTTTTTTGTATGTAGTAAACATATGCAGACTTAAATTTACAATATTTCAGCGACATTTGAATCACATACAGTGAATCCTAATTAAAGTGGAACATTGACGTTTAGCATTGCAAATATAAATAGTTGTATTTATGTTCTTAGAAGAATTTTATTACTTGCAGTAGCCTAAATGGAAAGATATCACATTTTTACATGAGCTGGTGGCAATTTATTTAAATTTTTTTTTTACAAATAAGGCTTATTTTATAGTAATTAAGCCACTAGTGCATTTATATAATCGGTTACGAATCTGGCGTTTAACTGTCCACATTGCGTAGTGGTAGAGGATCATCTTCGTGTACCAGATGTTATGAGTTCAAACCTTGATGAAGTCTCTTTTTTATTTTCTTTTATTTACTTGAAAAAGTACGATTAGGATTGTATTATCATACATTATAATAGTGCATAAAACTCCAGTTTCTGATTAACTATTGTTTAACAAAATTAATCACGATATATAAAAATATATAAATAAAATAATTATTAACTTCACAAAGTAAAGCTGGAACTTACTAATAAAGTGAAACATAAAAAGTTAACGATAAATATTTTCTAGGTGTTAAAAAAACAAGCCCTGCACTGCTGTTTTGCAAATAACGTAAATCAAACATTTAATTGGAATTTTTACACTAAAAATATTTTTTTTGGCTGTTAAACGTTTATTTTTCTACGCCTTACCTGCAAGCAACTAGAGTTATGTAGCATTAAAAAATTAGAACTAAATAAAATAATATAAACATGATTATCTTTTTACAGCAATTAACAAAAATGTAGACTTTATCAAGCTTTGAACTCATAACGCCTGGTGCACGAAGCACGAAGCATACTCTGTACCACTACGCCATGATGACAATTAAACGTCAGGTTTGCAACCAGCTATATCAATGCACTAGTCGCTTGATTGTTTATAAATCATTTATTTATAATCGTTTTTGAATTAAATTTTTAAATAAATTTTCATCGGGCGATGTAAAAAAATGTTATTTTTCTGTATGGGATGACTGCAAGTCATAAATTTTTCATAGGAATAGATTTGTAACTGTTATATATTTGACATGCTCAACGGTAATGTTCTACTTAAATTGGAAGTCACTGTATGTGAATTTTAAATGCATATTTTTAAGGTTTACATAACAGCCTGCATAGTTTTGATTATTTGAATAAATTTGTATAATTTTATACGTGTTTGCGGCTAAAATTTTCAAAGTTATGATTTATTGCATTTTATATGAAGTATGCTATTTTGAATATGCATGTATAATTTTAGATATTTTTTCTAAACGTGCGTCGGTTTACTTTTTAATTTTTAGAAAATTTTCATTTTTATTCTATACGCTTTCATACTGAAAAATTATTATCTGGTTCTAGGTATAGCTTAAGCAAGGTAAATTTGGACTTGTCAGTTTGCTTCTACTTCAATATTTACCCACTCACCCACAGGTAGACATTTTTTGACACCACTTTTTTGGCTTGTATTTCCGATAAAATCTGATATTCAAAAATTTGCATGACATCATAACCCTCCATACTTCAGTAGAATTATAGGACAGTAAAAATTAAAATCTGTAAGCAATCCTTTTTTCCAGAGCTTCCTGAAACGTCTTCCTTATCTGTCCATTTCTAAAAAATTTACTACATTTGACAACATTTTATTACACGCTTCATGTACGGTTAATAATAGTCCGATGCCTAGAAAACATGTGTAGTTAGAAGCCCCCCATTTCCACAAAATGATTAATAAAACGATTTTTTTAAATTATTACTGAAATTGCATATTTGAAATGAAAGAACTAACAAAGTATAATATAATTTGTTAGCCAGAAAATGGGGGGAAAGAAATGACTAGTTCTCTAAATTGTTGTACTATAGCAGTAAGCGAAGTCAAGAATCTTGTTCTACTGTCACTGATGACTATGAACAGTTTAACTTAAGCCCAACTGATTGTTACCGGTTTGTTAAGTAAAAACTCATTAGTTTTCAAATTTTAAAAATTTAGAAAAAGGAATTAGGTAAAACCAAATTGAAGTTTATCGCAGATGCAGTCCAGCAAACACGCAACGCCTTCTTGCATGTCACCATTTAGTGTTTATCAACTCAAACTCATTATATCGCCTTGTTAAATTCATCAGCTTTCATGGTACCAAATTGTTTACACAACACCATTTTGACCCCCTAGGGGCACTTTGACATTAAATACATATTTTGTTGCATTATTTGTGATTGCTACAATACTATTTTTGTAATTTTATCGTTAATAATAAACTTAAAAACAAAATAAATGTAATATGGTAGAAAAATGGCCAAAATCTAGAGCTTTGATCAGCCCCGGGCCCCTTTTTTACGTCTCGCGAAATTGTATTATCTATGCTAGCTAACAGTTGCCAGTTGAAGCAGTTGAAGAGGGGAATATTTGTTCGGTTATGCAATGTAACATTAAAATATGCTTAAATACTATTGATGCTTATCTATCTGCTCATCTGTTAAAAGGCAGAGCCCCTCTACATCGTCTATTATGTAGATATAAAGCAACAAAAACTTAAAATTTAAAACTACAAGAAACCTAAAACTAAGATAGATACGAGATGTATTAATTTGTTTTAATGTAACTCACTCACGCGCATTTACATTCTTACAGCGATTCTTACAACTAACTTTTTTTTTCTATTAAATCATACAACCTACAACACACTTTCAGTGAGAACACGCTAAGAAGTTTTATTTAGAACCTGCGTGTTCGGCAAACATTTCTCTCTTTTTCTGTTTAATGCTTTGTTCGAAAATGTTTTTGAATCTTCTTTTTAACAATACATTTTGAATATAGCTTCACATTGCGAACTTCATCCAAATGGATTATCACCTTTCAAGATATAGATACCAGCGCGGCGTCCCAGTTCGAAGTCGATTGGAAAATAGCACTTTAACACGGTAAATGCAAAAATGATTTATATTATCGCCTTGGTTAAATTATGTCAATTTCCACTGTGGTAATCAAAAAAGCACATTTTGCTGAAATAGGTAATGAGAATTATAATTTATTGTAAACAAAACAATTCTTAACTTCAACAGGTTTTGTATTATAGCTTTATACGTATTTCAACGTGTTTACACGTCATTTTCAAAATCAAGATTAAAAGTAAACAGTTGGTGTTGCTATAGGAACAATAAATCCTCATAACTTAATCTTGGTTTTCTATGTCTGCGTCCAGATGACTTGATTTCTCATTCCAAAACGTCTAATAACGATGAATTTAAGAGATCAATTTGTTCATTCATTAAAGGTACAGATTTTAAATGTTTATGAATTTCAAATGCTTCTAAATCGAGTTTTTATATTCAAATATTAAAAACAACATTTCTGCATTTTTTCTGCTATCTGTTTTTAAATTTCAGAGAACTTTTTTCGGTTTTAAAAACTTGCGGCCCAAATATTACGACTAAAAGCACCTTTTGTTAGATAATTTAAATTTTTTTTCAGTATTAACTGAACTTTATTCTACTGACATTACTCAGAATTACGATTCCATCTCGTTTTAAAAAAGTTTTAAGTATGCGATTTCTAATGGAATTTTTTATATTTTCCTTTCTCCGTAATATACCCTTATTCTATATATTTGCAGATTTGGTTTCATATTTTTTACTCCATAAAGTCAAATCTTTATTATATATGCTTTTGGCTTTAATTTTGACATACCCTTTGATTAAAGCTACCCATGAAGTGATAAATGATGATAAAACTAACAAGCAACATATAACTTCAGGGCAACACCATAATTTTTTTACCGGTACGTCTATACAAAGCTTGTATGATATACAAAAATGGGAGTTGGCTGATACTTCGTGTGTGAAAACACATTATCGTGGTTTTCCTTCCGCTATCTTTCTTATTATAGTTTATTAAGACAACAATTTACAGGCATGTATTTCAGAAAGTTTCTTTATTACGAGCCATAATTTGAAAATATATCGTAAATAAGCTTCAGTTCACATAAATTTCTTATTCCATAATCAATCTAAATTTTCTTTTAATCTGTGCTAAGCAGCGTATTTAAATTTTAATTTTTAAAAGGTTTAGTTTGAAATTTGTTTAAGGAACTTAATGAAAAACAAAGTTATTGCAGAGAAAAGTAAATAACCTTTCTTTGTTATCAGAATGTAAAATTTTAATTTAATAAACAGTACATCGTTAAGAAAATTGTAATAAGAAAGGAATCCTGAGCATAATTTAACAGGTAACGTAATCAATTTTTATGAAGCATAAAATACCATCGTTTGTCTGGAGATCAAATAACTGTTATTACAAAAGATTTGTTAATTTACTTTTAACCACAAATCCGAATAGCTTAAATAACAGCTTAATTTCTGTCATCTAATTATAGCTGATGATTCCCATTGTTTTATAATACAATAGCTCTATTCATTATTATCATTCGTAGTTAATACGTTCAGATTGAATTATATGTCGTGTCAGACGGCTTTTGATATTCGATTATGTTAATTAGTTCCTGATTTTGATTTAAGGTTCAAGTCAAATGCAGATGCAGTAGTAGAATTTTAGACCAATCTAATATAATAAAGTTGTGTATAATGTTACAACATTAAATTGCAGTTTCAAATTTTTGTTCCTACAAACCCTCGACATTTATTAATAATTCATAATATTATTAACTGTTGGGAAACATTTAGTTTTAGCCAAAATTGTTATTTATTATTCAGAGTGTCATAGAAGGGTTTCTCCTCATTTATCAAATTTTAAAACTAGGAGAAACGCCGAACCGACAAGCGCTTCCCTTTTGCGCAACATTTGCTTTCATATTCCTATTATAAAACATATCTCCCCCCAGAAAATTTCTACACTTCGTATACCAATTCAACATCCTGCATGAAATATCTTTCACTGTTAACTTTATTCGCAGCGTTCTTGTTTATTGAATTTGATCTAAAAATTTGAATGCAAACATACAATTCTGTGAATCGAGCAGATTTTGATTTATTCGCAGATTCAAATTAAAAGTTGTGTTTGCTCCTCTAATAAAACTAATACAACTAAACTGCTTCTATAATTTACACAATTACACTTGAATTCATTTTTTATGTTACACAAATAGATTGCAAATCTTTTTAAATATTTTATGCAGGGCAAAGGACTGGAAAAGTAAGCAGTTTGCTGTGATTCTAAAGATTACATTATTAATTTAAGGAAAACTTTGGTTGGTTACCCAACTTGAAACCTTTCATCATTAAGATTTCATGTTACAATGTTTGCGCATTTTGGAAATAAAGTTTTAAAGAATCAGAGTAAAGTTTTCCTATTGATTTCAATCAGTTCTCGCTATTGATATAAGAACGTAGAAATTTTTTTTAGTTTAGTCATTTCTTGCATAATATTTTATTATGTAAATTAGTTCTACACTGAGTTGCAAACACAATTTTATTAGATTACGACTGTGTGTACACAGCATTACGCTTTTACAAAAATGGCTTTATATCTGAAACATGTCAACAAACGTAAAAAACTGTCCGCCGTGACGGCCGAGGAGCCTCTAGACTTTGCTATACTACAAAATTCATATTAAATTATTATAACGTTTCAAACCCAACGGTTAATATGAAATTAAAATTTTTGTGTAGTCACGCACAACACTGGGGCAAGTGGTGAGTTATCACAAAATGTACCGTTTAAACTTGGACTATAAGTACAGAAGTACAGTTAAAATTAAAGACAGAAACATAAATATTAGTTATATTTGCAGAAAAAGATAAATTGACATTAAAGAACATCGTAGATCCCGCCCTAGGTCGAATCTAGGGCTTCCTCACGCAACTACAAGGCGGGAAATTATATACTGCGCGGTTTACTTAAAAAAGTAACATACGTCAATATTACAATTTACTTTCGGCTTAGACCGCGTCGTCATTTGGGAACTACGCCCAGCGTAATCAGGTAAGGACCGACCTGCAGCTTGTCTGCCTTTACAAGCATTTGCTCTAAAAGTTTGAGCAATATTTGTTCGTAGATCCTGCCTGCCTAAACAGGGCCGTGTTCTTAGATTATTTAAACCTTGGGGCGGACAAGGATTTGATCTTAATGTATTTTGTTTGCCAGGACAATAATACTTCATCGGCTTATGCCTGTTAGCTTTGCAGCTTGCATCTTAAGAGTGAATAAAAACACTGAATTCAAATCCGAGAAGCGGAGATATTTTAACCTCTTTGAGCCAGTTGGGCAGAACGGCGGAGTTCTGGTTGGCTGTCACCGTTGGACAAAGACGGACCCGGTGGAGCGTGATCGTGAGATCGATTATGCTTATAAGTCCTTAGAGGATAAACTGCTGGAGTCCAAGCTTTACTGAGTCTAAAACGATCCCCTCTTATGCTGTTAGGTTGTTTCTCCATTTCAATTGCTTCACGTAGGATACGAGGGAAGTAATGAGGTACTCTGGCGAGTACTCGAGCATTGTCAAAGTCCATCTTATGCCCAGTTAAACCAGTATGTTCAGCCACCGCAGATTTTGTGGTGCGCTTGTGTTTGCAATCACCTTTGTGCTCTCACAATTTTAACTAAATGGAACGACCAGTTTGTCCGATGTAGTTTGAGCCACAAGAGCAAGGGATGTTGTAGAACCCGGCTGATTTTAAATTTGATATTTAATCCTTTGCGGATCTAAAACCGTTTACTAAAGTTTCGTTAGTCCTAAAACCTGTCTTTATGCTGTACCTTCTAAGAATATGCCCAATCTTATCAGTAATAGCTTTACTGTAAGGTAGAAAAGCTAGGTCTTCCGGAGGTGCCAGTTCATACGTCTGGTCACGTGCACAAACATTTACGCATCATAGGAGTCACTAATGATCCCATGTGCAAATGTAATGAGGGGGAAAAATATTTATTAATTCTTACAACTGTAGATCAAGTAGAATTTTATCTACACTTTTATCTACACGTTATTTACAATACATTCGTGCATAATATAACGCAAATTTAAATTATTACATTGAAGGTAACTTATCTGATGATACTCTCATACTCTCTCTCATATGCTTCTCTGGACTTCTCAGGCAACAATTTAGCCATTTGTTCTTTCACTGTAGATCCATATGTTTTTTCACAAGCAAAATAATTTCGTGAAAATTTTTGAATGTTGGCCCAAGTAAACAAACTAACAAAACAACGATCATTGCTAACTCGATTGCAACAATTACTATAAAACTTCTGTGCGAGTTGAAATTTTAATGTAGAAATAAATTATTGATTATTATTTACCATTAAGTTCAAAATAAAATAGTATATTGTACACGACGATAAAGAGTCTTTATCGACTCGTGACATCTTTCACTTGTCGAAAAAATGTCTCTTTATCGTCTTGTATAATAAATAACTATCTGTTGTATATAAAACTATTTATTTCAAACTTCAAAAACTCATGAAAGGTGATACTGAAAAAAATTATATCTCAACACATTTTTTAATAAAAACATTAAATCGAAAATTGGTAACAAATTGTAGTGTAGCCATTTTCAACCTTATTTATAAAACTCCCAAGACTTCAGTTTATGTTATTGTCTTTTATTATAATATATTTATTTATATAGCACTAGGAGCGCTGGAAATAAAGCAACGATTACATAGAATTATTAATATGCTATATAATAATCTAAAAGACTCGGTCAGGCTAAATGGGAAAAACGTGGAAGTCTTTGTTATGGACAAAGATATGAAACAAGGAGACAGCCTATGGTTCAATATGTGCAATTTGCATGCGCATTTTTAGTTTGTCCGGTTCGAGAATAGACTGGTTAAAACGAGGCTAACTAATTCTCTACTAAATATGCAGATCAGTGCCCGAGCTGAAACGCAACTCACCCGCCGAAACGCCTATAGGCGTCACCTTCCACTGCCTTCCCAGGCCTAACACTGTCACCAAGAGTCCTTCTAACGCTAAGTTCTCTTACACAGTTACGTTGGCGCCATTTATAGCAGCTGCTGGTAAGACTTTTCGAAACAGCCGCTCTTAGGTCGGTCGGTATCCAGCAGTAGCGACCGGTACTAAAAAGTAGCGGGAATAAGCGTGAAAAGGTGAAACGAAACCTGAATTGTAGGGTCTAGGTTCTCGATGTCAGCAAATATGCCACTCGTTCCTGAACGACACTCTCACCTACCAATCAATGGCTTCCAGCCACCCAGTATAGTGCCTCGACAAATTTATAAGCCACACGGTTCCCCAAATATAGTGGCTGAGACGCAGGCATATTTAAAGCAACGGCTAACAATTCCATAGTGAACACACCTTCAAGTGTTATGATCCCAACCAGGTTTTGTCCTGTAAAATTACTCATGCAGTCTTCTTTGGTTCCAAATCAGAGAAGGCTATGAACCTCTCCGAGCATAGCTAGATATCGCAATAAAACGAGGTTAGTCCGCCAAAAAAGGGGGGAGGGGAAAAGTGCTCTACTTATGTAAAAATGCGCTTAAAAAAGACCCTAAATTCGTATTCTACGCATGTCGTATAGCAATCTACGTAAACGCGAGTTCTTTGTCACCTTCCACTGCCTTCCCCTTCAATTTTTTGTTGTATCAAAACATTTCGAACTTCGGTTTTAAAATTGGTGGGAGCATGTTAAATGACAGTAGCTGAACAATTTTACATTGAGAAAACACGACTGGTAGGTTTGTCATTTTAGTCGTTCTAAATAGTTTTAGGATTATGTTTCACCCTGTAAAATTACTCATGCAGTCTTTCTTGGTCCCAGTTACGAGAAGACTTTGAACCTCTCCGAGGAGAGGTTTATATACCAAAATGACATGACACGAAGTGACCATTTCAACAACGGCACAATCACCTTCGTGGCGCCAGTGTGACCGAGTGGTTAGGGCACTTGGCTGCTACGCGGAAGGTCTTGGGTTCAAACCCGAAGACTGGATGCATGGCGGGCGGCCTACCCAGTCGCTTTTTAAAAATTGGGAACCAAACCCCTCGAGGGGTGAGGGAAGTAAGGCAGCCGTCTAGGCGTGGTGCTTACCACACCACCCCGTACTTCATATAAGAAGTGCGAGACGGCTGGGTATCGGACGCGATGGTACGGTGGCCCTGACCCACCGGATTGCAGGCCAAACTCCTCATTGGAGTGTAGTGCCATCGACTTTACTTTACAATCACCTTCGTTTCCGCCTTTTCCTCCGGTGAGAGTTCTTTGCCCTCCTTTCCCACACAGCAGATGTAACAGTTGAAGACTTTAGAACACGAATTCGGGAGGTTACAGCAAGAAACATGTTCTAATTAACATTGGTATTTAACGTAATATAACAAATAACACTCCGCGCGTTGAGTACCGCGTTTGCTCACCCCACCGGAACAAAAACTGAATCGTTTGATTGTTTCTCGCGACCTTTTGGCACGTTTTCGCTGCAATCCGAAGGATTTCTTGCGCCGTTTCATAACCGTCGATAAAACCTGGGTCCACCATTACACTCCCGAAAACAATGAACAGTCCAAACAATGAACACACAAAGGTTCTCCGCCACCGAAGAAGGCACAAACGGTTTTTTCAGCAGGAAAGGTCATGGCAACTGTATTTCGGGATTCTCATGGAATTATCTTTGTCGACTACTTGGAAATGGGAAAAACAATAAATAACGAGTATCATGCTAATTTGTTGCAGCAATTGAGCAACAAAATCAAAGAGAAACGGCCTTAATTGCTTTTCCATCAAGATAACGCACCTGTACACACGTCTGCAATCGCCATAGCCAAGATTGATGAATTGGGATTCGAATTAGTGTCTCATTCGCCATATTCGCCAGATTTAGCTCTCAGCGATTTTTATCTATTTACAAAACTGAAAAAATGGCACGGCGGTAAAAGACTTTCATCCAATTTGGAGGTAGGCGCTGCTGTAAATAGCTATCTTGACAACTTGGGTTCATCGACCTTCAAAGACGGCATTGCTGCTTTGGAGAATCGTTGGAATAAGTGCGTTGAGCGAACAGGAGACTATATTAAAAAATGAAATAATTTTTTGCCCAAAAAACATGCGTTTTCTTTGTTAGGCCACGTACATTTCAAACGATCCTCGTATAAGCATGAGAGGTTCTACTATGCACGGATGATTCCTGTAGTTTCAAATATATTTCATTATATTTTCGTATACATTTGACTCAAACAATACTAAAAGAATTGTGAAACATTTTTTTACTGGTTTTATGTCGTAGCGATTTCAGTTATAACTGATTATATAAAGCAATTAAATCTGTGAAATCGTTATCGGTAACATTATTTATGTTGAGAGCTGGAGTTTCAACAGTAGGGTGAGTATGTTCAACCGCAAACCGTGCAGGCATGGCCTTTGTGTGTGTTTAATCGAACTAGCGAAAGCGTCCTAATGCTATCTAGGGGATCCTATAATCAACGATGCCACATAACTCATATCTGATGCGAGAAATATGACGAGCAATATGAAACTGTTACCTAGTCCTAGCCACCACCAGTAATTTTATTTCTCAAATAATTACGGTCCGACAGAGATGAAGGCTGGTTAGTAAGGGTAATGTACCGTACTTCCACACTGGACTCGTCGAAATTTTCAATTTGAGTAACCTTAGAAAAAATAGGACACCACTCCCATATATCTGTTTAATCAAAAATCCCACAAGACTACATTTTCCAAGAGATTACCATACCAATACATTAATTATCACTTCAGCAACAGAAGGTAACTGCCGCTGTAAATTTTAACTTACCTAAATATATTTAAAAATTCATGGAATATCTGACCGAACGCCTCCTCCATAAATATTAGCGTAACGTGATGAAGCATACGAAATTAACCTCGAATGCGTAAAAAATAGAACGGCAATAATGATAGCAACTTCGTGAAGAAATGAAGGGCGTATACGTTCAAAGACAATTTTTCAGCGAAAGTAATGCAAACAGGAAGAATTAGCGTTTATGATAAAACTAAAACGATTTGTTAGTTAAATCCTGGAGATTTGTCTCTCTAAAATGTACGAATTAATTTTGTTTTTGCGATGAAAATGTTTTCATGTTCTAAAGCTACCACTTTTATGTTTCCTTCTCGGTTTAAGAAGTTAAACATATGCCACAAAGACGGAAAATTGTTTCAAATAAATTTTTTACTTCGTTGTTCACTGAACCATTAGTTATCATCCAAGCTTATGCACGTATTGTTATTTCAATAACCTTAGATTGAAATCACGCCAAACGAAACAAAAAACTTTTAGTAAAATTTGTATTTATAATATTTATCATCAGCGATCAAAGAAAATTTAATTTTTATCTAGCAATCATGACAGACTGTTCAAAGAACGTTTCACTTTTTGGTTAAGAATTTCGTTGGCTTTTGATACCCTTCTTTGTGGCGCTTTTCTTATTACTTACGTTACTTTACACAAGTTCCTGCAAATAACAAAAAGAAAGCTTCAGAAAGTGTAAAGTATCCTACAATTAACTTTTACAAATAACTGTAAAACTAAACTACATATCAAACAGGAAACCGCGAGGGTCTAACCTAGTAATTAATTTTGTCGTTTAAATGAGTTTGATTACAAAACTTCAGAAGGTACTTAACCCACATACATAGAACATACAGTTACGGTCAGGCCCTACAAATTAATCTGAGAACCTGTAGTAGTTGAAAGACAGGTGGATCTTAGAATATCAATTTGATGCCTAAGGGTCGCGTCGTTCAATGCAAACCCCAAGATTAATTTACATGACTTGCCTTTTACATTAACTATAAAACTCTGATGGGGTGTCTAGAATAATTAGCTACATTTTTTTAATTACATCGGCCTTATAGCTTTACTAATTCTCAGACCCATCCCATTAAAGTTCCCCATTTTAGCTGTAGGTTTGCAGACGCTTTATAGAACTACATCTACTTAATTAATATTAGCTAAGCCCGTAGCCTACATCTCACGTTTTTTTGGTAATTAAAAAAAAATAATAATGAGGCTGCGTCGAGATGTAAGACATGTGTACTTAATGCACGTACAGTGTAGTAACTACGCCAATGCAACTAAAGCAGCTGTATTGGAGTCCAAGTTGAAAGTGTTTTTTTATAATAATAAAAATAAATGTAATAGAAATAGACCTAAGTATTTAGTAGAAAAATAATATAAAACATTTTTTTAAAATTAGTAAGTGCATGGAACAAATTTAACATTTATTATTAATAATTTAATCTATGAGTAAATATCCGTTATGTAACATTTTTATATGCTTGTTATTCAACCCGAAGAGTTGTTATTGTTTTATTTAAAATCCACTTCGACTATTCTTATTAGAAGAATAAAAAATGAGCGAAGCACTTTGCCTGGACTTTCCTATACTTTTATGCAAAATAGTTAGTTTGATATATCTAATCACAACAACTAATGCACGTCTAATTAAGAACTGTTGTGAGGTATTAAATATAAACCCTTGCTAATCCGTCATTGCTAGGAGGACAAGTAGCACTAGCCATACTACCTGAGTAGCAATTTCATGGTAGCAGCGGTCAGCTTCTGCCTCTTATGATGTAGTTGTACTATCTACCTTGTGCACTCTTGAGTTGTCATCGATGTTGCTATACTGATTAAGTTGCGACGAAAACAAAAATTTTTTTTTGAAACAAAAACGATTGTGTTTCTTTGCAAAAATATTTCTCGGTGTTTAAAAAATACCAAAAACATAAACCTTCGTTTTTCAAAATTCATAGAAGACGTCACAGAGAAATTATCAGGCTAAGACACGAATCAAATTGTAGCTTATCACAAGTTCTATAAGCTTACAAAGTTAACAAAAAATTGTGTGCCCGCCCGTCTTTGAGCAATATTTTTTTGAAAAATGTCGAAATTCTGAAAAATTTGTTTGCGTTATAGCTTTTAACTTTTCGAAAATTTTTGTGCACAGCAACATTGTGTCTCTATAGAGCTATCACGATCTAATATTTAAACGCAACCTGTCAACCCGTTTTTAAGTAATAGGGTGCTAAGTTCAAAATTAAAAAAAAATTTAGTGTCCGCCAAGTTAAAAATTAAAAAAAAAAGTTTGTATTTACGTTTTTTGCGTTGAATTTGCCATAAGGTCTTCTATCAGATTCTGTTTTCAAAATTATAAAATTTTCTTTTAATTAATTATCTAAATTATAAATTAGGGCTGGGATTAAATAAATTCAGCCTTCTAGTCTTTCCACTAGTATGTTATACATAAACAGCTACAATTGTTTATTATTTTACAATTTATTTATTTTTCCAACTATTTTACTTCAAAGAAAATAAATCTATTCTCTTGTATTAGGGCTGGTATTGTTGAGGTGTAACTGTTCGCACTGCAGCAGTTTTTTTTTATTATATTGTTAAGTAGTTTTTAGTTTCCCTATAAAAGTAAACTTTCTTTTAAGGTTTTGAAATAGAATCGTTTTGCTAAAAAGTTTGTGCATTATTTCTAACCTAATTTTGTCCGAAATATAACGTTTAGTACCTAACATGTAATTTTTTTTGTCTATCTTTTTGTTTTCGTAATTTTAATAAATTTAATGCCTACTCCAGCCCTAGCTTAAATGCTGTTTCTAACAAAATAATTTTAATAATGTTCTCTCTATGATAATTCAATGAATTGTTCAACATCTGTTTGTCTGATTATTTGTTTTACTTGTACATATATTAAGCAATGTTTAATTTATATAACACAATTTTTACAAGTGCGTATTGGGGCTCGAGTTCATTCTCTTTTGCAGACCGGCTTGCGTCGCATCGACAAGCTGGTGGGATTGCGGGAGCGGCGATGATTCTGCTCTCATCGAAGTCTGGTTGTTAAATGTTAATGGCTTTGGACTGCACTCAAACTTACAATAATTAAAAAAATTAGCAGAAAGCGAATTTTTTTTAACCAACACCGCATTCCCCTATTGGAAAGACGCCTTATATAGTGGACGCTAAAAGATGTGGGTTGTAGTAGCAGGTGGCCCTCTCCACTAAAAGTTGAGACAGCTGGAAAGGATCCGTATATAATATAGATATGATCCTGTTCTGTTTGAATTAGTCCAATTTGAAGTTTCATTAAGAGCAAGATGTCAAAAATTTTAAATGTATGTTAAAACGTGTGTAAAACATTAAAATTTCGGCAGGCTGACAATACAAGTGAGGATTAAGGCGCAGCATTAAAACGAAGCAAATTGGAAAATTCTGCTAAAGAAATTTTTTTATGTTGTACTGTCACAATATCCAATTTTAAACAAAAGGGCATTAGTATGATTTTATTTAACGTTAATTATTATGGGTTAGAGTGTTCGAGTTTATTTCGACAGAATATACACACATGTATAAATTTTCCGTTTAAATTTCACGAAAATAAATATGTTTAAAGTTTCCCCTGCACCAAACTTCTACAACTTCAGAATTTTTATTGCGCAATAGGTTAATTTTAAAGCTTACAATGATCATCGGTTAATCGGCAAATACCGCGGTTTTGAATTCGTCCAAAACCGATTAAATAGTCAGAACCGGTTATCAGTCATGGCCGGTTAATAAAAAACGCGTTTTTTATCAAGATGACCGTTTAACGTCATATACGATTACCGGTCATAATTCTTGACCAATTACCGCTCACCGGTCATGACCAAATATTACATGATCATATCTTATTGGTCATGGTCAGTTAATGCAACCCGTGTTTTATCCAAACGCACAGATTAGTCGTAATGAGCGGTTAACGGTCATAACTCATAACCGATTATTGGTCACCGACCGTGACCGATTGCCGATCGTAATCGAACATAATCCCGTCGTAAATATTGACCTACTATCGGTTATGGCACGATTAATAAAAATCTCGTTTAAACCAAGTCGGTCATGACGCATTACCGGTCATAATATCGACAAACCGATACGCTTTCCATACACCTATCGATATATCGCTATAACGATACGTATTGATACATATCGATACAGAAATTTTCTATCCCGCAACCCAATTAGCAAGTAGAAAGAACCAAGTTGAAATTGAATGGTTGATATTTCGCTTACTACTACTATTAATATTCGGTAATTTCCCGGCAGACAATTAGCATATTGAAGTGAGAGTACTACCAAGTCGAAACAAGTCAAATACATAGTCAAGACGACAATTCGGCTTCTCGGCTCTTAACGTAAAACGCAGTGATATTTTGATATAAATATGAGTAGGCGATACGAAAATTACTGTATCGATACAACGATGCGTATTGATATTTCGATATATCAATTCGTACAGATTTTTAATATATGGATACGTATCGATACAAAAATATCGATACCTATCGATACAAAGAAACAAATGTTTATGTATTGCACAGCCTCAGATAACCCATGATCAATTATTGATCGCCCCTCACGACGCAATATCGGCTGATCACAGATCATCTCGATTTCGGTCATAAGCGGTTATAGATCACAATCGGTAAACAGTTATAAATGATAACGTAGGTATTTTTTTCCGACGAGCGATTATGTTTTGGAAAAATCCCTTTCTATAAATTTGAAAATGGACAGCTCTATACAAAATATTGAGGTTTTATACGAATCATGATTTTTGCATGAATTTGATGTAAACTGCGGGCTATTCAACTTAAAATACAGAAACCACTCATATTATTACGAATAAAACCAGGGAAAGATGAAAACTGTGGTCTATTATAAAAAAACTTATATCATGCTCATAAAAAGGATACAACCTACTAAAAGCGTAATATGGATTCGTGAAAACATTACATTAATGGAAGCCGCCGCAACCTGTGTAAGACAACATCTGCTGGAAATGAAAGAGAGATGAAAAAGAAATTATTGTGTTGTAGGAAATACTTGTTGATGGTTGATGTATATTAAATATGTTTTAAACTATTTCTTATTATAGCTGTTAACTTGTTTTGATATAAACTGTTCTGTTATCTTTCCAAAATAATTAATTTTTGCAGATATACATGCACTAGCAAAAAAAACAAATTTTAGCACCTTTAACAAATTAAGAATGAGTAGCCATGCCAGGCATAATAAATAACAACTAACATTTGCTAATTTACAAAAACACCCTAATTAATGGTTGGGCTTGCAAAGCTTCGTAATTACCAGGCAGGCTTTCTCGCAAACAAGTTGTATTATGAGGTATTGTAAATGAAAGAGACTTTTATGACTAAAATCACGCCACGGTTCGTAAAACTTTCACATTAACGTTATTATGAACCATAAGTTTTTCATAACCAAAAAGATCAAAAAGTATGAGTGCAGCTATACATCATAATTTTATATAATTATTATTATAAAAATGAAAAAACTTTCCGGTTTCAAATAAATGTTCATTTTTATACCCAATATTATTTTGCATACTATTCGTTATAAAATTAGTATTTGACTAATAGCCGCGCTCGTCTGTTCTATAAAACCTATAAAAAAATTCAAATCTCAAATTGAGAGTAGAAATTTTCCACCGACGTAAATTCACTGTTCTCGCGTCACTGATTATTGATGACAATGAGATTATGGATGGAA
Organism: Ctenicera cuprea; assembly: GCA_958336395.1. Taxonomy (NCBI): domain Eukaryota; kingdom Metazoa; phylum Arthropoda; class Insecta; order Coleoptera; family Elateridae; genus Ctenicera; species Ctenicera cuprea. The sequence goes on along the minus strand of OY284492.1, from coordinate 27,511,128 downwards.
TAACTTCGTAATTACTGGAAACTCAGTTTCAAGCCAAAATTTGCATATCAAATAAATATTGGCGCAGGAAGTTAATGGAAGCAAGAATAATTCTATTCCGCAAAAGCTCTTCAGTAATTTTTATTATGCTTTTATTACAAAAAATATATTAAAGCTGTTATATCATTTGTTTTTTTTTTTATTTACCCAAGCAATGTCATATTTTAATAAAACCGAATTAAAGGAGGATTTTGAGTTTTATTTATATTTCCATTTTACTGCAGAAATTAGAATTTGCGACTGCTTTAATTTACGGAACCAAAAAAGACGCGCCTGAAAACAACAATTCGTTTTAATTAAACCCGTAATTAACATCTTAATGTTAAACGGTAATATAACAGGTAATTTTAAATTAAAAACCGCTAAAATAAAGCGCAACGTCTAACTTATTGCTCGATTCTTTACACAAATCCGACATTAAATGAAAACAGGAAAATAACTTGTTGCACAATGTTCAACACTTTTCTTACAAACTAATTAAGAAAGACCGGACTTTACGTCCGAAAACAGCGAAAAATTTCGTTAAAATTCAATTAGTAAAAAAATGGCGGACTCATATTCATTCTGTTATAGGTGAAACATCGTGCACGATTTTGCAAGGTTTGTACAACTGCAACTTCAGTATTTGAGATACGTCGTTTCAATCAGTGTTACATTATTGTTGAGCTAAGCCAGAAGTTTGGTACTCAAAAATATTTTTACAAAGTTTCATAAAATTGTTTAGTGTATTACTTTTAAAACCCCTAAGTATTCATATTTTCCGCTTGTCAACTCCGTTGTCAAATAGCTCAAGATAACGAACTAGCTGACCAAATAAATAACACGTATCTAAACAAGCTCTTTAAATCAAACATGTGGGTGTGTTGCTATTGTAAGTTCGTAAATAATTTGTTTGAAATTGCATATATGCGACAACTATACAGGGTGTATTAAAACGTGCGGCTAATAATTACCGCACGTTGAAAAACAAGCAAAAAACTTTAACACCAATTTGGTCTTAGACGAAGAGTCTTTAAATTATAAGCACTTAAAGGTTTTTTAATTTGGCAACGCTGTACAATTTAAAGCTAAGAGACATGCATTTAGTTACCCTTGATCGTATATGTTTGTGATTCTGCAATTAAATCAAGTATGTGTTCATGAATTTTTTATTATTACATTTTAAAAATAAACCCAGTTTATAATGCATAGTTGCAACGTCTTCCAAAACTATAAATCGCGAAGATTTTGCATTCTTAATTATTAAATTATAAGTAAACTAATTACCAAAATGTTATAATTTATATTTGATTACTTATTTTAATTGTTGAATTATGTGTTGTTGATACTATTTAAATCTATTTTTCAACCATAGTCGAAAAAAAATTTCAAAGTTTGAGCATTAATAACTCCTTAATCAAAGAGTTAACACTAAAATTGTATTCGAGTTTTTTGCTTGTTTTTCTACGTAGAATTGCGTGGTGTAATTATTAGCCGCATGTTTTAATACACCCTGTATATTTACAGGAATTATGCCAGGATTTATTATTAATTGACTGCCCCATAATTTAAATACTTACTGTTGTCATTAAGCATGGAAACCTAAAATTAAAGTAGAAAATATTCAGTAATCATTAATGTACTCTCTTCAAACCCAAAATTAAATATAAAAGATTATGTACAAGCTGTCAAATTCGAGCTCCCCCATTGAGTTCTCGCTTATTTGAAGAGATAGGGAGTTGGTTAAATTGGGGTAAAGCTGCGAAATTTTACAACTAACTAGAAGAAATTCAGGGAAGCTACTATGGTTCTGAAAAAAAAAATAAAAAACTAGTTTTCTTTTTTTACACAAAGGCAACAAATTTATGAAAAGTTTGCAAAATCTGTAAAAACAGTCTTAAAACAGCTTTTTATTTTAAATATGGTGCATCAACCAGATTTGCGACACGACGTTTCAAACTTTGCAAAACCATCATCAGGCGCATTTTTTAAATACTCCTACCACAGTGTTGCTAGCGTATTAAAACACGATTTTTATTTTGATCAAACTGATTACAAAGATGTATCACATTTATTGTTTGGTTTGTATTTTATGCTGAAACAATATAAAAGAATAACATTTTATAAAATTTAAAACAGAATCTATTAAAAAATAGAGTCGTATTTACACGTATACGTATATACACCTGAACCTGATAATGGTGTCACAAAGTTTGAAACGTGGTATCGCAGATCTAGTTACTGCACGATATTTAGATAAAAAGTTTATTTTAGAACGATTTTACAGATTTGCAATAACAAATAATTTAGCTATGGATAGATACAAAACGAAAATCATATTTTTCAGTTTTCTTTAAAATATCTAAAAAATCAAAGTAGCTTCTTTGATTTTTGTTGTAGATTATCATTATATATTCTTCGAGGCTTTCGCGGTTTCTCGAATTATCTCCAGGCTAAGGAGGAACTGGCACCTCCGGAAGGCTTAGCTTTTCTACCTTACAGTAAAGGCATTACTGATAAGATTGGGCATGTTCTTAGAAGGCACAGCATAAAGACAGTCTTAAGGACTAATGAAACTTTGGGAAACGGTTTCAAATCCGCATAGGATCAAATATCAAGTTTAAAATCAGCCGGGGTCTCCAACATCCCTTGCTCTAGTGGCTCAAACTACATCGAATGAACTGGTCGTTCCATTGAGTTAAGATTGCGAAGGCACAAAGGTGATTACAAACACAAGCTCATCACAAAATCTGCGGTGGCTGAACATACTGGTATAACTGGGCATAAGATGGACTTTGACAATGCTCGGGTACTCGCCAGAGCACCTCATTACTTCCATCGTATCATACGTGAAGCAATTGAAATTGAGAAACCATCTAACAACATAAACAGGGAGGATGCTTTTAGACTCAGTAAAGCTTGAACTCCAGTAGTTTATCCTCTAAGGACTCATAAGCATCATCGATCTCACGATCACGCTCCACCCGATCCGTCTTTGCCCACCGGTGACAACCAACCAGAACTCCGCCGTTCTGCCCCACTGGCTCAAAGAGGTTTAAATACCTCCGCTTCTCGGATTTGAATTCAGTGTTTTATTCACTCTAAAGATGCAAGCTACAATGCTTTGCGAAACGTTAGTTTGTATAGGTTCACAAACAGCTAACAGGCATAAGCCGATTAAATATTATTGTCCTGGCAAACAAAATACATTAAGATCAAATCCTTGTCCGCCCCAAGGTTTAACTACTCTAAGCAGACGGCCCTGTTTAGGCAGGCAGGGCCTACGAACAAATATTGCTCAAACTTCTAGAGCAAATGCTTGTAAAGGCAGACAAGCTACAGGTCGGTCCTTACCTGATGATGCTGGGCGTAGTTTCCAAATGACGACGCGGTCTATGCCGAAAGTAAATTGTAATATTGACAGATTATCGTCAGTCATAAACTTTAACTCTATTTAACTAACTTTTTATCTCTTCAAATAAGCGAGATCCCCATGGTAAGACTCGAATTTGAAAAAGCGTTTATAGAATAGTAAGAAACTGCATATATTACTTTTTCTATTTTGGTTCTTTACCGACTGCTTTATGAAACTCATTTGGATTTCATAAAGCAACTCCTAAAAGAATTCAAAATTTTATTTTGTTAGGTTGGTGACAACCTTGTGACAACAAAACCTTCACGCCTTATAAACATAACCTTAAAATTGTAAGTTCTAAAAATTAAGATTATTTAGCGTATTTTCCGCTACTTTGCGTAGCTCGGGTGGGGTGCAAGATAAATCTTCTTTCATCTTATCTTCAAATCTTAGGTATTTTAAAAATTAACTCACTTTCAAATTGTTTGTCTAAATTTTAATTTGACAATAGTTTGAATTGTTTGAAATGTGTTTTAAATGTTACCAACAGCCACATAACAAAAACAAAAAACCAAAAATTTTCCTAATCGATTATATTTTTAAATTAAAATATAAAATAAGGTAATTTTTAACTTTTTGGACCAAAACAGAAAAAATAGTATAAAATACACGTTTCATAAGACATTTAAGCGCACTTGTCCATTAGAAAACTCGCCGCAAGCGGCTCGTTTTCTAACTTGGACGCGTGCTCTAAAATCATGTCTTATGAAACTTGTTTTTTAATCTACTATTATTTCGCGAGGTTTTTAATACTTTGCTTAAATAATACAGTATGTTCAAGTTTGCAACTATAAAAAATAATTTTTAGACCAATTAAACACGTTTTCTGTTATAGGATGGAGGGAAGGATTGTATCTTAAGAGCATACTTAATGTTATAAGATGTGAAAACTCAGTCTACTGCGAATTTTTTCTTCGTGACGAATCGAGAAAACAGTATTAGGAATTTTTTCAGTTATTTCATAGAACCGTCTAAAATAGCATAAAACGCAATTCAAAAAAATCTCTAAACAATTGTTTTGTACAGTTTCAAAACATAATTTAATCTATAAGTTATTCCAACAACAAATAAGCAGATTTAATATCAGACAATTTTTTTGTTTGGCCTAGAACTTTTAGAATATTATGTCTGGTTATTTATTAATGGAATATTTGTAACTTTTAAATTAAATTAATTTTTTAACGCCGTGAACTACTATTTTACTAGTTTTCATGGCACACTTGATTTATAAATTATAAGTGGTACTTTAGGGAATAACTCTAAATTTTTTACTTTTGAATAGATATTTTAAAAACTGGTGTTTTTTTATGCAACCGTTCAATAGTGTTTCAGGGGGACTAAATAAGATTATGCAATCAGTTGTTTGTATTAAAAAATATTTAATACGCATTTTGGATTTGCAACAAAGAAAAGAAATCGCAATAGGTTGAGATTTTACGTTGTATAACATTTTGTATTTAAGATGCAACTTTTTGTCCTCTATAGCGAAAACTCGGTTTCAATTGGGCTACCAATAATTTTTTTGTGGGGTTGTTTTCAAGCAAAATTACAGTGTTTGTTTGACTGTTTGCATACTTTGTATATGTCAACCTTTTATTTGGTACAGGCTACGTTTATTGTTTACCCTAGTATTATTTAGAAATTCGATAAAGAAAAACACATTTCAATGAAAGAATTTTAAACTACAAATTATTACGTATTACTGGTTCTTACTTTTTAGCAAAAAGTGTGAAAAATTTTTCGAATATTTTCATGCGGTATTATAAAGAGAGTTTTTTTATTCTTCCTTAATGTTCCGAATTAACTTGTTGACGTCTGATTTTCCGTAACGTGTACATAAGCGAATATCAAAGGTCGGCCCTTGGCTTCTTTACAAACGGTAGGGTTTTAAAATTTATTTTCCGCCTTAGAATACCAAGATAAACATGTCTTTTACAATAATACGTAAAATATTATTTAAAAACCCTATATAAACAACTTTCTATATCACCCTTTTTCATCAATACTCAATGCGGTTAAGAAATACGAAAGCATTGTTATGCCGTTCTTATTCTTTGGGCTTTAGAAAATCATTTTTTCGTCTATGCAACCAGACTACACTTTGAAAAACTGAACAAAAGACTCTACTACGTTTAATTTTTTTCACAAAATTTATTTTAAACGACTTTAATTTTTGCGAGGTAAAAAGGCATCAATCGTAATTAGACTTCTAAATTCTTTTCGAGTTAAAGTTCTAAACCCTTTAACGAATTTCGAACAATTAAGTAAGTATTTTACATCTATTATAGAACTCAACAAAGTGAACATCATTTCTCCATCTCGTTTTTTTTTGATAAGTAATTTTCTTAAAAATGATACTAAATGAGTTATTGCCTTGAGGTAAAAATAAAGAATCGCCTTGGGAGTTGTTCATAAAGTAGGTACATCTTTTCTTCTTGTTTACGAAAAACAAAATAATGATTTTCCGTATATTTATATGATCAAAACGCGAAACCGGCTTTAAATTGTTTTCTACTTCAGTTCACATTGGTAAAGCAATAGTTGAAACAGTTAATTTGAAACACAAAGCAAATAAATCTGCCCCAGGGCACGTTAATGGTTACTGAATTAAACTTCATAAAATATTAATTAGTATCAACTGGAGATGTTCGATATTCTCATGTGTCTCCTAGGGAGCTATCACACACCTAAAATGGTTTTCCTGTCAACCTAACGCGGTTCGCTAGAAGTGCCTCAGTTTATTATTTACAAGAAGCTCCCAAGCATCTTACATGTATGTACTAAAATTCTCAAAACGACACTAAAACGGTTGATTTTTTCAGTAACTTAATCGAATGGAATTGAGGAAAATGATAAAAGTCAACAAATGCATAAAAATTTTTTCCTTCTGTTTAACATTTATTTGAGCTAGCTTAATAACATTTTATATGTTTCGTCTTTGAAGCGCATAATCGCGGTCTGTACGAGGGGTGATTTCGTATTTTAGAGTTCTTATGAAAGAAGCAGTGCTAAAGTGTGAAAACTTGTTCACATTCAAGTTATTTATACGGTTACACATTATATGTTTCTCAGCACAAATAATGCAATACCCACAAGACATTTATCACGACTTTCCGCGACGCTAACATCAGCAAAAGCACAGACACTACTTTCAGTCTGTTGTTTTCGGACTTGAAGTGTGTTAAGCACTTTTTCGCTACATTCTCAGAAAATAACTTATATTTTTTAAAAATGCAGAAAACCGTGCTACAGTGAATTTAAATATTCTAACATTTTTGAACTTACCAGTAGGACTAGGTGTCAATTCTTTCATAACCGTCTGTACTTGCAAATCATATTTCTTAAACACGTCCAACTTTCGCGATAATGAAGATTCAGCGTTGCTAACTGCTTTTCGATATTCTCGCGTACCAAATGCTTTGTACGGCACCACCATACCCACGTTAAGCACTAATTTTGAAGAAGACGTTGGAGGACTTAGCGGAGACTGAATGTGGTCTTCCTCAGGTGGGGTTGTCGTTGACACCCTCACCACGCGACCGCTGGAAGTTCCGATTCGTATTCCGTTTCCTCTAGAACTTGAGGTATTTTTTCCAGCACCTGCACCAATTTTTAGTCCAGTACCTCTTTGTACGGAACGGTCTTTCCACGCTGGACCACCACTCACCACGAGTAACGCAAATGCTACGGTTAAAAACAAAACCGCGAGATGCATTCTGTAGATGACAAAAGTTTTACGTTACCAAACACTCTTTCATGTGACGATATTTTTTATATTTTTTTGATAAACCGTAGTGCTTAAAATATTTTATCATCTTAATTATAATTAATGTCATATTCAACATGCAACAATTATGTTATTACCGCTAATACACTTTGTATGTATAATTTTATACACCTTAGAAAAACGTTATTTTGATAAGGTTGCTGCAGGTAAATATTGTAGAAACTCAACAAGTCCTGTTTAATTACGTAACAAAATTTGAAAGTTTTAGGAAAGTGGGAGTAACGGTTCGCGTTTTATTTGCCCACGGTCGGCTAGTTGCGACGAGCGCGATGGGAAAACTGACGGAGAGCTTCGCTTGCATTGCGGAATTTCGACGCCCATTTAACCAGTCTTGCGCAGAAGTCAGACAATTTTTAACATAGTTTTTATTTAAAATTAAAGGCGTTTGTCGGAAAATGCAATTTTCCACAAAGCCATTAGGAGATTTTATTAAACCTTCTGTTGATTTACAGGATCAAACGGTCGATATAATCCTGAATTTAATTTCACAAATTTAGCACTTAATCTCACGCTTCTACTACCACCACTTCATTGTGTTATCGTTATAAAAGATAAACAAAAACTCTTTCGTACATATAGAACACGTTAAATTTAAATTTCCAGTACCAGTTCCATATTTCAAAATAAGCCAGTTAACGTGTCTATATCTAAGAGTTATGACATTACTGCAAAAAATATATTAAATCATATAAAAAATGTGCAAAGCACTTTGCTTCAACGTTTCTATACGTTTATACATACTTTTTATATTTAGCAAAAAAGATTTATATCAACATTATGGACCCAGCAGATGAGATTAAAAGAATTCTAACTAGCACAACTCGTGGGCTACGTTTTCTTTTTTAGTCGTTTCGAATGTTTCCTCCGCTGAGTCGATCTCGGGATTGAGAGACGCTCCTGGAGAGGAAATTTCGTGTAAAACCCCGAAGAAAGCTTAAAAAGAACAACCCTATAAAAAAGTTTAAGACAGAAAAATCTTTAAGAAAAACTCTCCTTAAAAAATTTTATCATAGACCCAGAAAAAAACTCCTAAAAATAAAAACGGGAAAACAGAACTAAACTTATTACTGTTCCTCCTTCCAGGAGGGGTGCCTTAACAACCATTGTCGAAAGGTTTTTGTATAAATAATTAACATGCAGGACAAAAAATCTTATTAAACATTTATAAATTAAATTTCAAAATAAAGTTCATCTTTCTTCATAGAAATTTGCTAGCAAAAAAACACGTAAGCTTTTTCTTTAGTATCAGTGTCTGGACTTTTAATCTAGTATTTAGTCAGTATTTAAAGTATGGGGCAATCGATTAATAATAAATCCTCGCATATAATTTTTTTAAATATATAGTTGTGCTCATATACGCAATTTTAAACGAATTATCTACACGCTTAGAATAGCAACACATCCATTTGTTACCCTTATGCGATCTAGTATAGCTATTTATTATTTATTTGGTCAGCTGCTTTACCATTTCGAGTCATTGGATAGATCAGTTCAGTAGCGTAGTATTTAAATGGTCACGGGTTTTAAAAGTACTACACAAAACAGTTTTATAAATATGTCATTTTATTTCCATATACTTTTCTCATCTAATACTATTTCATTTCTGATACGGAGTGCAGAACTGGTCAGGCTCAATAATGAACTAACACTGAACGAAACGATGTATCACAATTATTGTAGTTGTAAAAACTTTGCAAAATCGTGTAACAAGATTCATTTATAACTTAACGGATTTGAGTACGCCCATGGCTTTTGTTTACTTATTAAATTGTGACGAAATTTTTTACTGTTTTGGGACTAAAAGTACGAACTTTATTAATTATACAGTGAACTACCGGCAGGTATTTATGAACAATAACATCATCCGTAATAATTTAGGCCTAGTAGCTAATAATTGCTAAGAGGTGTATGGAACCGTAAGTTCAAGTATAATAAATGTGTTTATTTAGCGTCTATGTATTAATAGCGTAAACTAAGCAATCTGTAAGAACGAAGCTGTTTCCCTGCCCGTGGTTGCGTTGGGGCCAGGTTATAAGAGCGCCGGTCGCTCTGCTGGCGTGCTTCGAGTATCAGGTAGCATATCATGTTATAATAATAAAAACAAATAATCTGTTATAAACATGTCTGAAACAGAATTAAAAGCACGGCCTATAGACTATGTCGAAATGTAAAAGCCCGTCGTCGTGTTATGGTAAGACAGTTAAGGATTTAGTATACAGCTAGAAGATACATAGATAGATAGGGTAATTCGAGGTTAGTTGGCTCACATTTTTTACTTTTGTTGTAACTTGACTATATCTCGAATCATAATCGTCATTTATTTTTTTAATGAATCTTTATTATAATAAGAACCATTACAAATTAAAAAAAAACTCATATAAAAATGTAACATAAAAATTATTTAAAAAAATAAACACTTAGGCAAAAACCATCTAACCCACAACGCTAAGGTGAGACGGCGCAACTAAAAATATATTGTAAGATGTTATTCGCACAGTATTTTTCAACATAATTCATTTACTTTTTCTTACACATAAAAGTACCACAACTGTGGCAAAAATTTTCGAATTTTGAGCAAGAATCGTGAAACCATTTGGAGCAATTCACGCATTTCGCCCAATCGTCAGATTTTGTTGTTTCTAAATAAATTTCTCCACAACCAGTGCAAGCCTCATCATCTTCGTCCAAGTCATCTGAAGAGTCACACAATGACATTGCTTCCTGACCTTCGTCCGACGACGATAGATTTTCCGAATTCTTTTTTGAAATTTTCTTGGCGACTTTGGGTTTCTTAGTAGCTTTTCCTTTCTTTTCAATGATCTTAGACTTCTGTGCTCGCTTGATCGCTTTATTTTTCTTTTCGTTAAGCGTTTCCTCTTCTGTCAAAATCTCCGCCAACTGTTTACCTCTTCGTCGAACTGAAGCAACAGCAGCAGAAACAACTGGAACGGGAGAGATGCTATCGAGCAATTTCCCAGGAGTAGGCTTCTTAGGAGTTTGTTTGTTAATAGATTTAGCAGGTTTACTTTGTTTTTCTGGCGCAATTCTCAACTGATTCTGCCAACTGCAGGACGGTTGCTGATTATCAGGTTGCTGATTATCATCAGCTCCACTTATTATGTCAGGAACTGTCACGTTATTGAAGTCAGTTAAATAGGCATCGTCGGGGATTGCAGTAGGATTGAATGGTACAATTCCCGTAGCGTTAAAATCCGACGTGGCGTTACTGACAGTCGCAGACTTATTCCACCCTGCAGCAAGTAATTTCCCAAATTGTAGTCTAGTGATTTTCCTTCCGGGATTATTTTTAATGTATAAATTGCATGCGGTGTAGTAGTTTAATTTGAAGGATTTGAAAAAGCATCTATCCAGGGGCTGTAAGAATTGCGTCGTATGACTTGGTAGGCAATACAAAATAATGTTTTGTTCGACACAGTATTCCAGCATTTCAATGTTACTGCAATGGGATGCGTGACCATCTAGCAACAGCAAAACCGTTCCTATAGGCTTCCTGGGTACAAATTGATCTTTCAGCCATTGAAAAAATATATCACTGTTGACTTAGGCTGATTTTTGTGACATATAAACCAACGAACCAGGTGGCATACCGTCTTCGAACTCTTGTTTTTTGTTTTTTCCCTTCATTACGCAAGTAGGAGGAATAAAAACACCTTCTGCATTGCAGCAGGTTATCACTGTGATTGTTTCTCCTTTTTCGCCAGAGCTGATACCTGCAATATTCTTAGATCCTTTCTTAGCAATAACGTGTCCTGGTCTGTTATTTAGTTGTAAACCCGTTTCATCCATGTTGAAAATATGCCCTGGCTTGCGCAAAAGGTCATTCTCAACAAGGATCTGTTCCAACAATCGGAAATAATCCCCAACATCTTTTCTGTTCATGCCTAAGGATCGATTAATCGAGACTCCTTCTGATTTCCGCACTGATAAGCTTGAGTTTCTTTTCAAAAACAACTGCAGCCATGGAAATCCAGCCAGTTCGGTTTCTTTATTAAAACGATGTGCCATGCCCAACTGTTCAGCTAATTTAAAGGCCATAGATCGGACATCAGTTCTCGTAGGAGCAAACCCATTTTTCTGGAGCTTCAAAATATGTGTAACCAGCTTTTTTTCAGCTTCATAGCCTAATGTTGAGCTTGGTCCAAGGGCTCCTTTCTTCATATTATTTTTTAATTTTCTTCTTCGCAGAGTCGTTGCCGGTACATTGTAGGCTCTAGCAGCCTCATTCACTCCCATTCTATTTTCATTTACAGCATTAACTGCTTCGGTTAATCGTTCTTCGGTCCAGCTGGCACGGGAACAACTTCCGGTGCGCTTATATTCGGTTGGCATACTAAAATGGAATGAAAAAAAGCCAACTCGCCTCAAAAATAACTGAACCAACTCGCCTTGGCTAATAAGGATAGATGGCTCAGTCGAAAAATCACAAATGCAGTGAGATATCGAGTATTTTGAGGTTATGCAAAGCAAGTATGATGTATTTACTTACCTGAGGTGGAAGTCTACTTGAATTTCTCATTAAGATGTAAAGCTAGCAGCCCACCGATTGTAGTGTGCACAAAAGTTTTAGCTCAGCAAAAACACAATTTCAAGTATAATTAAAAAGTTTCAAGCGCGCTCGCGTTGTAGTTGCGGCAGCTGACGTTATGTTCAACTGGCAAGGTCACTGCTTCAGGATTTTCTTCTAGCCACCACGGTTTCGAAATAAATTCGTTGCGCCATCTCACCTTCTGGGCCATCTATCCTGAAATTACCCTATGTCCAGTTGCATCAACTAAACCAGTTAACCTCGGAACAACTATAAAAATATGTTAATAGAGAACACAGAAATTTTGAAACTAGAAACCAACCCTTGTTTTATCTCAACGTCCTCCGCCAAATCATATTTTTGAAAATGCGTCATCCAAAAGCACGTTAACCTGTCGCTTTGGTTTCGGATGTTTTTAAAAGTTGATTTATCCCATGTATTTTTAATGTACCTTCACATTTCGAGTTTAATTAAAATCGGACTTCTCGTTCTGGGAATATAAACGAACTTACGGAATGGAATGCTAGAAATACGGGAAAATGAAAATAATAATACAGTAACATTTTGTACAAAAAATTTAATTTAAAATAATATACAAAAAGCAGCAAGGTTGCTTTACAATGTAAGCAATAAATAAAAATTTATTAAAAACCGTTACTAAACCAAACGTAAAAATAGTTAAATTGTCTAAGAATACGAGATCTTGTTACAAAAATGGTGTGTCGTAAAATATTGACCTCTTTTCTTATGCAAGTCTTCTTCCAAACGTCCGGTAAAAACTGACGTAATTTCTCGTAACATTTGCCGGAATTGCGCGAATTTCATGTTCTATTACCGTCTTTAGAAGATATTTTAAGATTTTCTTAGGCACACCCTGATTTAAAGTCAGGCGAACAGAAAACAAAGTCAGAGGTAGTATGATCGGGAGATCTAATGGGTCAATAGGGTACTGATTAGAGAACAATTGCCGCAGAACCTGTCTTTTTTTGCAATGCAGTTCGCAATGTCGTTCTGATAAAACTAACATTTATTTTCTATTTTATTCCATCTGTGCAGTAAAAAACATCTTCGTATGTTATTGAGATTTAATATTTAACCAGTGTATGTATCATCAGAAAAATAATGCCTGACTATTTTGTAATGGGGAACAGCAGACTAAACCGCAACTTTTTCAGAGTGCAAAAACATAAAATTGTTTGAAGTTTTCTTTCGATAACTCAGTTACAAAAATTTACTGTATTCTCAAATTCCTTCAAATAAAAATGTGCTTCGTCAGACACGAAAAGATGGTGCTTAACATCTGGATATTCAGTTTTTACCTGCAATAATATTTAATAAAATTTAAAGCGAGCGTGCTTATAATGCCCATTTAATTTTTCAGCTAATGCGATTTTGTACGAGCGAAATTTTATATATTGTAGCATTCGTTTTATGCTTCTGTTCTGCTGTATGCTGCCGAAGTACTCGTTTGGCCTTCCTAAAACTGTTTTACCCGATCTTGATTTCTTGAAGTGCATTGTGGTGATGTGGATGGGGTCTACGATTTCGTTTTTTGCTGGAAACTAATCCAGTAATTGGGTCTTAAATTACGCGCTTTAGTAATGGAGTTAGTTTTCAAAGTCGTAAAAGCTCTACGCAAAAATTTCTTTGTTGAATTTTCCTCGCATCCGTTTTACGAACTGTTAATTAATAAAAAGAATCCAAGGCAACAAATGCCAAAAGAGCAATTTTTTGTACGTATGCGTTGTAGACTGAGCCGATAGCGAGGGATATAATGCATGCACGAGTGCAAAAAAAGCTGTTTGGCACGTGTTGCATATTTTTTCTACGAGCTTGTCAAAAGCGAAGAGATATTACAACCATAATTGGAAAACAAATGTATTAGTAGCTGATAGTATTAAATTTGTTTTTTTAATGCCGTTGCTACGGTTTGGATAGATTTTGCTCTAAAGTTGTTGTCGCAGTAGTGTTTGAAAATTTTTTTCGCACTAATGTTTAAAATAGTGTATTAAAGTATAAGTGGATAAAAAGGTCTTTAAAACACGCGCGATTTTTCGAGCACGACGGCGCAGCCGGAGTGGTCGAAATAGAGCAAGTGTTTTAAAGACCAGTTATCCACGAATACTTTACGCTATTTTTTTTTATTGGTGCAGTTTGAAATCATAAATACTGGTATTATTACTACAAAAAATGGAAATAAGAACTAATAATGTAAAATGGTTGAATTCGTGATGTGACATCAGTATACCTTTCGTTGTCATGGAAATGAGAAAAACAGAAATTAATTTGCAATTTGTCATCAAAGATTAATTGTAGTCACCGCACTGCTTAAAAATGAATTCTAATATCGATTTTTTAAATAGTAAAGCAGAATCGCTGTTAATACCGCAAAAATCTAATGATGCGTATAAAAAAGAATATGACAAGTTCATCAAATGGAATGAAGGGCAAAAGGTAACAGATATAAATGAACGAGTTGTGCTTGCTTACCTTCAGAAATTTGTTAGTAATATTTTATTTGACGTTACAAGGTACTCCTGTCAGATCAATAATCAAAAAATTGTCATTTAGACTTCATGTTTCTCGAGTTGTTGATGTTGCCATGGTAACTTTAAAAAACGCGCGTTTTTGAAAGTTCGATTTAAACACGCTGAGGCGTGCTTTAAATAGGTAAAATGGGGCACCAATAAAAACAAGGCTATTTTAACACTAAAAACTGTTTCGAAAACTGCCACTGTTGACAAGCGTGTAGAAAAAATAATATTGTAAAGTGAGTATTGTACTATTGTTAGGACTTCCTATTAACTTTGATGGAAAATAAATTATTAATTTTCTAAATACCTATCTAACGCAAAATCAAAATAATTATTTAAATTAAATCTTTATTTATAAATTCTAGCTTTACTTTGTTAAAGTCCATATTTAATGATTATCTATATATACATTACTTAATTACTTTAACAATATTTATTTATTTTAACCTTATACGTATTTCGGCATGTTTACATGCCATTGTCAGAGGTTATATGAAAAAATAAACAGTTAGTGTTGTTATAGCAATAGAACTTGGTGACTTGATCTCGGTAATCGTCTGCAGAAGACTTGATTTCTTATTCCAAAATGTCCAATAGAGGAGAATTTAAGAGATCAATTTGCTCATTCATTAACGGTACAGTTTTTAAATGTTTGTGAATTTCAAAAGCTTCTAGTATATCTAATTTACGTTTATCATCACAAAAGTGTAAACATTTTATAGTGTTACTAGATGTCATTAAATGATTGTGTTCTAGTAAGTGTTTAGCGTAATTGGATTTATGTGGGTATTTGTATTTGTAACAACGTACGTGTTCTTTATAGGTACCTAATGTCTAGTTAGTTTTGATGTTACTAATATGTTTTCTCAAATACCTCTTCAAATGTGTATTCTTTTGTTAAATAATATTCTTATTAACAAAAATGTTGAATTAATAAAACGGACTGAGTTGATTCAATTATTTGAACTTTGCACCAATCAAAATTATTTTACTTTTATTAATACAATTTATTTCCAAAAAAATTGTTTACCCATGGGAAGTCCAATTTCACATCTTTTAGGTAATATATTTATGGAAAATCTAGAAGATCAAATATTCGAATCAAATCAATCTGAGTGTTATATTTTGGTTTCGTTATGTTGATGACATTTTAGCATGTTTTAATAGTTCATTTGATTTAATTGATGAAATTTTAATTTTTAAAACAGCTTGCATCCAAACATAAAATTTACACTAGAAATTGAACAAAATAAGTCCATAAAGTTTTTAGATTTAAACATAAAAATTAATTCAACTAATAAATTTGAGTACTCAGTTTATAGAAAACCTACACAGACATTACAATACCACACGATTCTTGTCATAAAACACATAAACTTCAATTATTAAACAAATTGCATACAGTAATGGTTATAATACTAAACTTATTCATACATTAATTACAGAAAAAGATTATAAATTATCCATTCAAAAGATTTATCCGAATACCTTAACTTCATTCGTTAGCATTAAATATGCCTTGATCCCATATTTTGGTGACAAATCAGAAAAAAATGCTAAAATTATAAACAAAACAAATAAATATAAAGTAAGTTTTAAAACAACTAGAAACATATTAAACACTTAAAAGAGACGATTTGCTAAAATCGGGCATTTACAAATTAAATTGTGCGCATTGTAATTCGGTTTATATAGGCCAGACAATTCGAAATTTTGATATTAGGTATAAAGAACACGTACGTTGTTACAAATACAAACACCCACATAAATCCAATTACGCTAAACACTTACTAGGACACAATCATTCAATGACATCTAATAACACTATACAATTTTAACACTTTTGTGATGATAAACGTAAATTAGATATACTAGAAGCGTTTGAAATTCACAAACATTTAAAACTGTACCGTTAATGAATGACCAAATTGATCTCTTAAATTCTCTTCTGTTGGACATTTTGGAATAAGAAATCAAGTCATCTGCAGACGATTATCGAGATCAAGTCACCAAGTTTTATTGCTATAACAATACTAACTGTTTACTTTCTAATATAGCCTCTGACAATGGCATATAAACATGCCGAAATACGTATAAGGTTAAAATAAATAAATATTGTTAAAGTAATTACCCAAGTATTTTATATGTATACAGATAATCATTAATTATTTAATCAGTGATACTAACGCTACATAGCAAAAGCACAAGACCCCCGTTCTAATCCTCCAAACTGCAATACATTTCAAAGGTGGTGCTCCAATGGTATGCACATTTGCGTCTGTGTCAAAGGGACTGGAAATCTATTACCGATGAGGTTGATGAAATGCACCCGGAGGTGCATTTGTCATTGTGTCATCTTGAGAAATGTAGGAGTGTGGATTCCGGGTGACAGATTACAGTTTTTTTGGTTTTGATATTCTTTGGTTTGTCATAAAACATCGTTATCAATATCTTGTCACTTGCTAGCGATTACACAAAAAAATGCTTTGGAATTGCTTTTTAGCAGTGATTTCAATTCTATATTTTACCATTTTAGCTTAAAGCAGACCTTCGTCAATCATAACAAAAGCCCGTTTTAAATCAAGACATGAAGCTGTTATTTTACTATTTTTACTTTTCTATGGTTTTACTATAGAGTACCTAACAAAGTAATGTTGAAAAAACGTCTGTATATGAGTGGGTATGTGCGACTGTGAGTGTGTGTGCTTCATATCTCTTTAAGGGATGGTCTAATTACGATGAGCTTCGGAATGTGGGGTATATAAAAACTCGAAGATACATATTTTTTTTTAACATCATTTTCAGAAACTGAATTTTGTGAAATTATACGATCTTAGGGCATATTCAAAGCTTTCTTCACGAAGTTTCTAACAATTGTTCAACAATTTTAACTTTAACGTCTTATTACTCAAAAAAGGGTTTATCAGATCAACATAAATTTTAGTTTATATTTATTATAATACCCTTACATGAACACAATGTTACTGGGTAAGAGAATATTTTAAAGAATGGTAACAGTGAAGTGAATTTGTTTTTAATTTTGTAGGTTCATAAAGCTACAATATGGTTGGCATTCCAAACCACTATAATGTCTGTGACGACTTCTAGTTTTTGGAAGTACTCTTTTACCCCTATTTAATTTAAACTGCTCATATGTAAAAACCAGATTCTGAAAATAATTTTTAAGCGCAGCAGTATTTAGGAGGGTTAATATTACCCTACCCGCCCAATTTTTGGCTAAAGCATTTTCTTTTTAATACCTGTTTTCTTTAATTAAAAAAAAAAAATTTCAAATTAATTTTTTTTCTTACAATTTATTAACTTAATACGGTACTAGCAGAACCCATGGGCTACGCCTGTCGTTTTTTGTAACTCTAAATGTTTGCTATACTGAGTTGGTTTAGAGAGCTGCTCCTAGAAAGAGAATCCTAAAAAAAATTAAAGAAAGCTCAAAAGCAGCCGAAAACAACTCTAAAAAGCCCGGAAAAAACAACCTCGTAAAAATTTTTTAAGAAAGGAAAACCACTGTAAAATCATCGGGTTAAACATCCCCCGAAAAAGTCCTTTCATAGCCTCATACAAAAAATCTTTAAAAAGCGGGAAAGATGGTAATTAAACGTATCGCTTTCCCTTATTTCCAGGAGAATGCATTACAGAGATTTTCATAAAGTTTCTGGATCTGATAAATACGCCCCAAAAACGTGTTAGACATTTGCATATAATTCCAAAATAATATTCGCCTGTATTCATATAAATCGATCAGCAAGGAAAAAACACCTATCTCTTTCAGAGAAAGCTCTTTCTTTATTATACAATGATCCACCTGCACAAAAATACACCTGTTTTTGTTTGAAGGATTGTTTTGGTGGTTTTTATTACCGTAGCTTTTTTTTCCGACGATTTCGGCAGGTATATTCTCCATAAATGGTTTACTCAAAGTTTTTCTTGTGGGTCTTTTTTCACAATAAACAGAAAATGACCCACAAAAGCATAAACTATGTTTTTTATCGCATGCTATTAGTGTAATGTTTTAGATATTTCTTGGCGAGGCTGAAATCTCAACTGACAGTGCCGACGTATAGAGCATTTAGTGGTTTTTCGTGTTACGCGATATTTTGCAATACGTTAAATCTTTGGTAATAAGATAGAAATAGATGTTCTTGTATAACGTATTTTATGAGTTAAATATGACGCGACGACGGCGCTAGGTGAAAGTCGTGGATTCAGTTAGTTAGTTTTAATTTATTTAAGCCTTTGTTATGGCTTCAAATAGTAAAATCAGTGAAGTGTGGTTATTTGTAAACATTATCATCATATCATCAAACACACCATTACAATCTTGTCTAATATTTTTTATGCGGGAAATATGATTGTTATTTTAAACTTGCCTAGCGCGGTACCGTATCTTTAGAAACAAACAATATATTACCAAAACACTGCCGCTCAACTAAACATTTATGCAATTTATTACCGATAATCTTTGTAGAGATGCAAGAGACCGTCGACATGTTATGGTAAGACACTTACGGTTTTAAAATAGATAGATGCTGCTGCCCGTGCCCGCCGCTATGATGTTCCCGATGTGTCGTAGGCTGCTGCTTGAACGGTAAGAATACTGCAACCTTATAGTCACTGTTGGTAAGTAAACCGTTGAAACAGTGTACGCATTAAAATCACAAATTTAATATTTGAGTTAAATTCTTGATTCCAAACAACTTTTTAAATACAATTTTACATTACAATTTTACAGCGCTACTTTTGTAGCATTGTAAATAACCTCCATTTTTTATTTTATCTTTACCTTAATCGAATTTGCCGCGGTAGCAAAATAGGCTTCAGATGATAGAAAAGATTGAATCAAAAATTAATTTTTTGGAGAATTAAATCAGTTTTTTCCTCTACCGCACCTAATCGTGGGACGTACTCAGAACATTTTGCTTCGTGCATGGTCGAACATGCGCAGTTAGCTTTTTGTGGCTCCCACGCATGCGCAATTAATTAGGAGTAATTTATCAGTGATAAATGCAATTTTGTTTTCGTATTTTTCCTTAATAAATATAACTGCTCCTAACCATAACCTCGGGCAGACCGCAAAGACCAACAATTTTGTTTTAAAATAACAGTGTCCAATTTAAAAAAAAAAATTTGGCCTCAAACGGGATTTGACCCCACAACTATTTATGCAGTAAAACTCTGTACACCCGTATATCCAACTGTGCCACGTAGGAGTTGTAAGCAAACGCTAAAACACGTAATATAAACTTATAAACAGTCGGACTGTGCAGGAAGAAAAATTAGTACGCAATCGGACCGTGCAGTAGTCACTCTCTACATTATAAACTCGGCAACTTTAATTTTAACTATGTCGCTAAATTTTGTATTAGCTGCGATAGTACTCATCATTATCATTGAAAAATACATAAAATGAAAATTTGCTTGTAACATCAAATTTTCACTGACGTTTTTAATAAATAACCTTTCTTTTGTAATTTAATAAGTGTTTAATAATAAGAATAAAATAATAAGACGAAAATATTCCAACACTAGTAAACGGAAGAGGAATAAATTATTTGTTCTAAAGCGTATCGCACAAAGTTGCGTTGTATGGAATATGACAATAGTGGAGGATCCCTACAGTATCTCGCTAAATAATAAACTTGTCGAAAACGAAATACCTACAAAGAAAGTAACAGAACAGTAGAATACAAAAACACCTTTAACAAAGGTTCTAGAAATACGCCGATAAAGCAACAAAGACATATGATATTATTCAAACAGAATAATAAAAGTTCACGTCAAAATATGTTGCTTGAGTATAATACGACCTTACAATGTCTAGACGTAGGAAATTTGATGGAAAATAATTTGACAGCCAATAATTTCAAAATTCGGAAGTACTTTCAAGCAAACCTGCATGATCCTTGCAAACAATTACATTTATTCTTCAAAATCGCATTCCATGATATTTCATTTTTCCCTAAAAAATTGTTTTCTAAAAATGTATTTTTGAAACTCAATTGATTTTTTTTGTTAGAGAAAACGTCTCTTTTTGGTTAATTGTTTTAGAATAATTCTTAAGAAAAATATTAGACAGTGTAAGTTGGGTTGCCTATATTTTGTGATCACGTGGGTAATGAAGGCTCTGTATTTTCTTAAAATTTTTAACTTAGCGTCTGTCAATCTTAAACTAAATGGCGAAATTTTGAATCGTACCAGCCCCAGAGGTACACAATGTATATAGTACTAGTAGAATCCGTGGACTACGCCCGATGTGGTTTTGTATACTTATTATAAATAGTTAATACGCTGTTTCAAAATGTTAGACATACTGCATGCACAAGTATTTTAAATATGCAATACGCTGCGATTATGAACATGCTTTCCGTAAATTAATTTGTTTCCTGAAATAACAAGTGCGCATGTATAACGTTTTTTTTTCTTTTACCTGCTTGTATTAGAGTTTTGTGAAAAAAATATAAGAGCGTATTGCTACCAAATACCACAGCAATACTGCATATGTTAACGAAACTACCTGTATCTACTGCATAGAACGAAAAATGTTTCTCCATATTCCTCCTGTTGAAAACTTACTCAAACAGCTTATTATCAATGAACAGGTTAATTGCTTATTTTTATTGAACAATGTCACACTTTTATATTGTTTATGGTTGTAAAACATTATTTTGATTTTTGGTACTGTTTTATTAATTCGAAAAAACGTTTCAATGCGCTTTCCAATATTCCAGTTCGTGTTTATACGACACACTAATTTATGACATTACCTTAACCCGCAAAACAAAAACCAACCAAGAAACTCATTCAAATTATAAACTTTTAAATATTCTATTATTAAATACGAATATTAACGTTCTACACAGCCGAAGTAAAGTCAACGTAAATACGTAATGCAGTTGCATTAGGACGCGAGATACTATTTCTTACTTCTAATAAACAACTGAAAATGTTTCAATTTAAACATGCTTAATTTATAAAATGTCATTAGAATAAATTGATCACATAACAAACAACGTACCTTTCTCTTTCGTACTTCTTTGGTCTGTAAAAGTTGAAATAATAGTAAAGCAACCGAAAAAATTTGATATAGTCGCAATGTTTACCGTTTAACAGATTAACCTAAGCGTAACAGTTAGATGTTACGTCGGAGGATGATAACAGTTGTTGATGAGGATAACCTACCCCTTTCGAATCTCACTAAAAACAACTTGAAAACACCGATAGTGTGAGCGTGTCACTTAAAAAAAATTGAAGGACGTTCTGAAGAAATCTATGGAGCCATTTCAGCCAGGTGCTAAGACGGCCAAGAATGTTTCGCTATCTTCTACTTTAACCAAAGAAATAAAGTTATTTGAAAACGGTGGCACAAGAGGACTTAATTTACAATTATCCTACGATTTTTTATTATCGATTCCTCCTACAAGTGTAGAGTCTCAGAAGGCCTTCTCGGCAGCTGGCACATTCTTCACTAAAATTTGGTCAAATTAAGGTCCGGTTGTGCTCGATGTATTAGTTTTTCTTCGATATTTTTTTTAAATATGAATAACAAATAAATTACATACTCAATGATCCATAATATTGATATTTTTGTACGTTTATTACTGTTTAATTAAATAAAACTTACGATTACATTGACATTGCATAATACTTCCACAGCGATCAATCCCGGGATTCGGGATTACAAATTACAAAAATGCTTCGCTTATCTTTAGTTTTAGATCTCTACGTTAATTATTACATTAGAACAATTATTAAAAATTCCAAAATAACAAATAAAGGAGCACAGTATATTTTCTTGTATGAGGTTTTGAATTTACTTCTCTACTATAATTGTAAAATGTACCCAAGTAAACTTAATTCCCGTACATAACTTGGGTATTAGTAATTCCACAAAGTTTGTTATGCGGCACACTCCATCTATACTACCTAATCAATAAAATCCCTAACTCAATTTTACAATTTGTACGGCTAATCTCATGCTTCCCGTAACACAGTTTAATAGTAACATCATTATCGATAGTCAACATGACTTGTTAAGGAAATACGCGCCAGCTATCTTTGAAAACCGTAGTTAATGAGCCTCTTTAAATTGAACGACGCTCCTAGAACAGCCCTAGACGAATTCAAACAAAATTCAAAAGAGCAGAAGAAAACTAGACATTCCATTTGAAATTCTTTTAATTAACGATATTTACCTTTGCGAATAAAAGTTCCTTTGTTTTTGTAATAGCAGAAGAGGTTGTTAAGCTTACCATTTAATTTACTTCTTCGTTTTATATACGCCATTTCTGTAAATGAAATTGTCACAAAAAATGTAACGCTTAAAAAGCAAAGCCGAAAACTTAGTTGTGAACAATGTGCTTTACAATTTTTATTATTAGAATAATTCGCAAGTTTAGACTTTAACCGCAAGCTAACGCCTACATGAAGTGTTATAAGCTGAAATTTTGTTTTGGCCTTGCAAATTACGAAACTCTTAAAATATGCACTCTTGTAATTAAAAAAATATTTTTATGAAGATCTACAATTAACCACAATGATATTTCTAGAATTATGACGATCATATCGCCAGCTAGGCCACAATAGTTTACACAAGAGCTCACATTTCAAACTTTACTACAGCAATTAAGTGCAGATAATAATCGTATCCTATCAAAATATAGAAGCCTAGTTTTGGTATAAGAAGAAAAAGGAAAGGGAAATTTTTCAAGAGTTCGGCATTTTGATGGAAAAGGGCGAATTTAAGATACCTACTACAAAATATGGTTTATCCGCCAAAACTATAACCAGCGGCAAGGTTTGTAACTAGGTTCAGAATTGGAAACACCGGGTTGCTCGAATTTTTGCTATAAGTAAATGCGTTATTATTTAATGAGTATCTGTATATAAAATACTTAATTACTTTAACAATATCTATTTATTTTAACCTTATACGTATTTCGGCATGTTTACATGCCATTGTCAAAAGTTATATGAAAAAATAAAGAGTTAGTGTTGTTATAGCAATAGAACTTTGTGACTTATCTTGGTAATCGTCTGCAGATGAATTGATTTCTCATTCCAAAACGTCCAGTAGAGGAGAATTTAAGAGATCAATTTGCTCATTCATTAACGGTACAGTTTTTAAATAAGAAAAGATTTGGTTTCAATTATGGCTAGAATAGACCACTACATGTTTCGTTCTTGTTTGAACTCATCAGGTGGACATAATTCTAACCATAATTGAGACCAAAAGCAAACAGGCATATATACGCCAGAAAGTATAAAACTAACGGGGAATTAAACTAATAACGCCCTCTATTATGTGCGGCGAGAAAAAGTTGCAAAGCAACAAACCGGCGTTTCTGTGTTTTGTGCTTAGAGGCCGGTGCGATCGCAGATACCTGCTTAGCAGGTTCCGATCGCAACTTTGCCGGTTTGTTGCTTTGCAACTTTTTCTCGCCGCACATAATAGAGGGCGTTATTAGTTTAATTCCCCGTCAGTTTTTAAATGTTTGTGAATTTCAAAAGCTTCTAGTATATCTAATTTACGTTTATCATCACAAAAGTGTAAACAGTTTATGGTGTTATTAGATGTCATTGAATGATTTTGTTCTAGTAAGTGTTTAGCGTAATTGGATTTATGTGGGTGTTTGTATTTGTAATAACGCACGTGTTCTTTATACCTAATATTAAAATTTCTAATTGTCTGGCCTATATAAACCGAATTACAATGCGAACAATTTAATTTGTAAATGCCTGATTTTAACAAATCGTCTGTTTTTGATTTTGCATTAAACAAAGTATTTAAGATGTTCCTAGTTGTTTTAAAGCTTACTTTATATTTATTTGTTTTGTTTATAATTTTAGCAATTTTTTCTGATTTGTCACCAAAATATGGGATCGAATCATACGTAATTGTATCGAACGAAGTTAGGGTATTCGGATAAATTTTTTGAATGGCTAATTTATAATCTTTTTCTTTAATTAATGTGTCAATAAGTTTAGTATTATAACCATTACTGTATGCAATTTGTTTAATAATTAAAATTTCTCTATTATAATTAATTTCATCTAAAGGGACCGTCAAAGCCCTATGTATCAGGGACCTGTATGCTGCTAATTTATGTTTTATGGTGACAAGAATCGTGTGGTATTGTAATGTCTGTTTGTGTAGGTTTTCTATAAACTGAGTACTCAAATTTATTAGTTGAATTAATTTTTATGTTTAAATCTAAAAAGTTAATGGACTTATTTTGTTCAGTTTCTAGTGTAAATTTTATGTTTGGGTGTTAATAAAAATAAAAAATTCATTAATTAAATCAAATGAACTATTAAAACATGCTAAAATGTCATCGACATAACGAAACCAAAATATAACTTTCTCAGATTGATTTGATTCGAATATTCGATCTTCTAGATTTTCCATAAATATGTTAGCTAAAAGAGGTGAAATTGGACTTCCCATGGGTAAACCATCTTTTTGGAAATAAATTTTATTATTAAAAGTAAAATAATTTTGATTGGTGCAAAGTTCAAATAATTGAATCAACTCAGTCCGTTTTATTAACTCAACATTTTTGTTAATAAGAATATTATTTAACAAAGGAATACACCCTTGAGGAGGTATTTGGGAAAACATATTAGTAACATCAAAACTAACTAGCTTGCTTTATGGTGGTAAATGTAAGTTAGACAACTTTTTGATTAGTTCGGAAGAATTTTTAACTGAATATTTTGGTTTATAATCAAAACTGGTAACTATATTATTTAGTATTTTTGCTAGCATATGGTTGGGTGCATTTATGTATGATACTACTGGTCTAATGGGCATGTTGGGTTTGTGTATTTTTATTAAACCGTATAGTTTTGGTGGTTGTGGATTTGGATTTATTATTTGTCTTTTCTGATAATCTGTTAAACAAACCTGGCAATTTTCTAATGTTTGTTTTAATTCTTTTTGATAATTTTTGGTAGGATTACTAAAGGTTTTTAAGTTTGAATTGGTTATGAAATCATTAATTTTTTGTAAGTAAATGTCATTGGGTAATATAACTAATGTGTTTCCTTTATCTGCCTTGACAGAAATCAGATTATTTACTGAAATTTTTTCTTTAATCGATTTAAGTAATAAATTATTTTAATTATTTATTTTATTTTTTGATTTATTGGTATTGATTGACATCTCTTTTAATAAATTAGCAATTTGAAATTTTGCATATAGGAAATGTCTTTCTTTAAGAATCAGTTCAGAATTGACTGCTAAAATTTCTTTAATATTATTGGTACATTTTGGAAAAGGGGCAAACTTAAAACCCTTATTTAGGAATTTTATCTGTTGGTCATTGAAATCTGTGTTTGATAAATTTAGAAAACGAGGATGAAAATTTATTATTGTGTCAGGTTTTGTGTGTGGTTGAAGTGCACGTGTGTGTTGTTCTAATCTCGAAAGTTTATTTTTCTGTATTGTGTATTTTTAAAATTGTATTCTACTAACTGATTCTCTAATGTCATTGTCAAATATGTCAATCTCAATTGGATGTAATTTGTGAATGAGTTCTGTGTAAAGTACCTTTATATAAATGTGCAAATTGTCTCGAATTCTAAACCATCTTTTTGATTCTTCTTTCAACCATATTTGTATAGCATTTCTGATTATCTTCTCAGTTATGCTGTTCTTGGTTTTGGTGGAGATATTAATGTAGTTTGGAGTGAGCTTCTTTTTCTGACATTGTTGATTAAACCAAACGTTCTGTGTTGCTACACCATGTTTGATCATGATCTTCTTGTACATTTTAGCTTGTTCTTCTAACGAAGATGACATCACTTTATTTATGCTTTCCAGCTTTACTTCGTTAAAGTCCATATTTAATGAGTATCTGTATATAAAATACTTAATTACTTTAACAATATCTATTTATTTTAACCTTATACGTATTTCGGCATGTTTACATGCCATTGTCAAAGGTTATATGACAAAATAAACAGTTAGTGTTGTTAAAGCAATAGAACTTTGTGACTTATCTTAACATCTTAAACACTTTGTTTAATGCAAAATCAAAAACAGACGATTTGCTAAAATAAGGCATTTACAAATTAAATTGTTCGCATTGTAGTTCGGTTTAGATAGACCAGACAATTAGAAATTTTGATATTAGGTATAAAGAACACGTGCGTTGTTACAAATACAAACACCCACATAAATCCAATTACGCTAAACACTTACTAGACCAAAATCATTCAATGACATCTAATAACACCATAAAATGTTTACACTTTTGTTATGATAAACGTAAATTAGATATACTAGAAGCTTTTGAAATTCACAAACGTTTAAAAACTGTACCGTTAATGAATGAGCAAATTGATCTCTTAAATTCTCCTCTACTGGACGTTTTGGAATGAGAAATCAAGTCATCTGCAGACGATTACCAAGATAAGTCACAAAGTTCCATTGCTATAACAACACTAACTGTTTACTTTTTCATATAACCTTTGACAATGGCATGTAAACATGCCGAAATACGTATAAGGTTAAAATAAATAGATATTGTTAAAGTAATTAAGTATTTTATATACAGATACTCATTAAATATGGACTTTAACGAAGTAAAGCTGGAAAGTATAAATAAACGTTATTATTTGCATTTTTAACTTAGAAAACTTGAAATCACCAGTTTTTGTAAAGTAAAAGTTTACTATCTCAGAGCTTTTACCAAGCGACCTGTCAATTAATTAAATTGCATATTTTTAAAGGTCGACTGACTTGAACATTTTCAAATGTGTTTTTGAAAAAAAAATGTACTAATTTTAGTTTTTCATCACTGATTTTCGCGTATGTTTTTGCTTTTCAATCATGCTATTTTATTACCAAGCAGATACATAATAATTAATGAATACTAGTAGAATCCGTGGGTTACGCCCCCCCCTCCCCACGATTATTCTTTTAGTATCTTCATACCCAGCGCTCGCCGTTTCCTCCGCAAGAATCAGATCTGTTCCCGGAAAGAAAATTTTGGGGAAAATCCTAAAAAAATTTCGGAAAAAATTTTAAGAAAGAGAAACCGTGTTAAAGCTCTAAAAATAACATCGCCTAAAAAATTTCATATCATAAACAATTCTTTTAACTGAAAAGTGGGAAAAAGTTAGTTAAACCGCTGAAGTTAGCAATTTTTCTCATTTCCAAAAGAGTACCTTAACGGAGATTTTCAAACTGTTGTTGGAACTAATACAAACGCACTAAAGAAAACATTTGCATATAATTCTCAAAATGAAATTCACTTTTATTCGTATAAATCTATCAGCTAAAACTTAGAACCTCGTATGTTTCTTAATTATGCAGTAATTCACCAGCAAGAAAGCACACGTGTTTTTGTTTAAGGATTGTTTTTTGTTTTCTCCGGGAAATGACTTCCCTGGTTTATTTATTTCGGATAATGTTTTTAATGAAGCAGAAGTCTTTGCCGTAGCCTTTTTTATACGATGTTTGTTGGTGGGGTTTCCTCCATCAACGTTTATTTTACCGAAGTTGTTCTCGGACTTTTTACTTTCCCATACATCACTTTCGTCTAGAGCTGGCAATTTTTGAAGTTTTAGAATCGATTTTTGATATGTTACAACCAATTATAAATTTAACATTGATGCAAACAAATAATCAAAATAAGTTAATAATCAATTTTAAAAATCAATACCAATAATTGAATAACGATTACAAATTAGGTAAATACTATTTTTCAATTTAACGCGTGTGTAATATTTAGTAGAACCGCCAATTACACAATAGTTTGTTAAAATCAATTTTAATCATTGGTTGCTTTAGGACCAATGTACTAGTCACATCTGGAAAAGAAATACCTATAAGAATGTGCTATAAACTAATTCACATTATTGATCAAGCTTACCTGGGCAATATACACTAATTCAAATCTTTTTCACCTGTCTCAAATTTTAGTAGTGAGGAGCTTTTACTACGAAAACCCACACATTTACAAGGGCATTATATAAAAACCACTTTTCTTTGTAGAATGAACTGCTATAATATTCAACAGAAATTGAATTCTTTGTTGTCTGCTATTTTTTTTTGTATTAATGAAATATAATTTGAACCTAAACCAAGATGAAGCAAGCAGCTCCCGACTGTTTATTTAAAATACTGAAGTAGCACTCGATTTCAACAGCTTGCGGAGAGAGTTGGTGTTAGCGATACGGAGTGACATGCGGCAATTTTAATATAATAATTATGTTTTACTAATAAGAAGAACATCAGTCTTATTATCTAAAAAAATGTATTACATTGCGCAATAGTTAGTAACACAGAAGAACGCAAAATGCTTTCGAATTCCCGGGCTGTCCCAATTTTATATACCATGTTTAAAAAAAGCTGTTGCTTTTAGACGCTATTTAAGGTTTGCGTTGATAACATCTCCGAAAAAAAATGAAAAAGCACTTTGCCTTTATTTTCCCATACTTTTATACAAACTATTTACTCTTATATATCTAATCACAGCAATTACAGCCCATCTAAGTAAGAACTGCTTTGAGTTGTAGTGTATTTAAGAAGCACAACTAATAAGTAACAAAATAACTATTATAAACTATCTGCTGGCTACAAATTTTAGGGTCGTGCGGTACGAAGCTGTACGGTCAGGTCAGCTTCTTACATTATCATGTGATTATACTATGTTCATTGTTCATCTCTTACGCACTGCGTGTTTCGCAATATACCTCGCTCGCTCACAAGTTATTATCGATGCTGCAATATTAACTAAGTTACGATGGAAATTGTTCTTAAGGTTTATCATTTAAAAATGTTTTTTTTTTCATTTCTTGGAAAAAAAATTCGCAGGATTAAACAACTACGAAAGAAGGAAAGACAAATTCGTCCCTCAAAATTAGGAAAAGAGAGGGAAAATTAACCCTCTTAAATAATGCAGAACCTAAAAATAAAATACTGAATCTTATCTTACTATATCACTCATGAGCAAGTTAGTTTAAGCAGAAATTATTCGTCGTTCCCTGTTTATTAAAGATAGACGAATAAGCTTTCGATTTTCAGAAATTGCTAGAAGGCGTCACAGCGAAATTAGCGTACTAGAACACGAACCAAATTGTAGTCTGTCGCTAGCTCTATAAGCTTATGATGCTTTTAAAAAACCGTGTAGCGTATTTTTCAGAAATATTCATTTGATAATATTTAAAATTTTGAAAATATTTTCA
Source organism: Ctenicera cuprea (assembly GCA_958336395.1). Taxonomy (NCBI): domain Eukaryota; kingdom Metazoa; phylum Arthropoda; class Insecta; order Coleoptera; family Elateridae; genus Ctenicera; species Ctenicera cuprea. Next base: position 27,481,618 of record OY284492.1, on the reverse strand, counting down.
GATAGCAGTTTTTATTTTTACAAATGTTGTCTCAGATAGTAACATTGTGTTTCTCTATAGCAATATAAAATTTAAGCCGATCTGTCAACTCGTTTTTGAGCAAATAGACATTAAGTTCGAAATTTTCAAAAAATAGTAGTCACCGTATTTTTAAAGCTAGATAGCTTGGAAAAATATTTTGATTTGTTTAATTCTCTTCCTCCATTCATGAAATTCCGGTTATGGCAAAAACTCTTCCAAAAATACTCATGTACACATATACAGACTTTTTTTAAACAACTTTTTCGCTATATTATTAAAATAATAAACTTTGGGAATTATTTACTCTAGCACGAAACGTTAAATATTCATATTTTTGGCCAAATTTTACTAGATCTAGACAATTTAACTCCAGCGGTACGATTTTTTATACAAAAAAATAGAATTACTTACGTTTTTAAATAACTGGTTAACTTAGCCAATCAGCACCCCTGAGTTAACCATACGTTTTGGTACGATGAAGTAGCACCTAGCACCTTCTTTTATCAATAGAAAGCAAATCAAGTAAATAAATAAGCAGCTGTGAGAATATAATAGAGTACAAGAAGGTTTTGTGAGAATTTGAAGGTTTTTCTTTTTTATTAATAGAAAACAATTTTCACAAAAATGTTACCACCTCACCTACTTGGCCTTTCAATTTTATTTGGAATCAGAAATATTATATCACCGGCAGCGAGATTTTATCGTAGGAATCTGGCCGGATTTTATCACAAATTGAGAACTTAATCGATAATATCCCGTGCTAATTGGTGGCTTTGTTAGGTGTGACATTTTATAGGTAAATATTGGGTTAAAAACGCTTTATATGAAAGTGTTTCACTACATTTTTATCTACGTTTCTGTAAACTTTAAAATGTTTTTTAATTACAATCGCTTCGCAGCGGTTACAGGTACACCAGTATAGTGTAATTATTTTTTTAAGTATTCAGACAAGTAAATAAAAATGTATTAAAAAAATTCATACAAAGAATTTTGTTGTAAAACCAATATTTACACCATCATACTTTTGAACGACCCTGTATAATACTTACATGAAGGAAGAAATGGTAACCAATAAGAATAAGACAAGACCAACAAAACCTTGTGTTTCCGTTTACTGTTCTGTTTGCTTTTTCTCTTTACCAAATCAATGTCGTCAATCCGGGCTACTTATTTACTTCTTCTTGACCTTTATTTACTCACACTAGTGCATTATCGCTGGAATTCTCTTTATGGTTAAAGCTCTCCTGAGATGTGTTCATTCGTCAACGGGTTAACCCTTCTTATATTTAATTGAGCGGTATCCCATTATTTCTTATAACATTGCGTTTTTCGTAACCCTCATTAGTCCTTCCCCCGCATTTTCTTCTCCTATTAATTTCATTGGTGTTTTCATTACTATGCTCACCTTCCAACCTTCGTGTAAGATTAATAAAATAAGCTTTCTTTCTGTATTCCTGGCAGCTAAATATTCCTCTAAGCCAGATTTTGCACACTACAAAGGTTTAATAAAGTTCTTTAAATTAATTATGAAAAGTAGTACAACAATGCTTTTCTATTCAAAACTCTGAAAACGTTTACATAAGATATTGCATTCTTTTGTGAATCACACTTTTATTATGCTGTCTGAATTTTATAGAATATTTGTTATGCAGTCTCCAAGAAAGCCTCTATGCAGGACTTCATGCAGTTTCAGCCGTTCTTTTGTTGGTTTCTAAGAAAAAATGAATATCTTTTATTCGTCTATAAAAAAAATCCTTCGATTTGAATTGACTTCTTTTTTATTGTTAACAAAGAAGGAAAAGGCCAAAGCGACTAGCGTTGTAAGTACACCCCTTAACCCGCACACCCCTTATCCTTTTTTATTAAATAGAAACCATTGAACTCTCGTGCGTATTTTATGTCTTAAGATAGAAGAACATCGTAAGAGATCAACGGGTACATCAAAAACATTTTATTAGAATATATTGTGCTAAAACTGGAATATAGATCAATAGTTTAAAGTGGCAAAGGGACAGTAAGTGGGAACCAAGTAGTCAATTTCTATTCAAAAAGGTTCCACAATCAAAACAATTCTAAAATGTTTTACATGTTATACAATATGAAAATAAGACCTCGATTATCCCCCACAAACTTCCTAAAAATAGCGCTTTATAAATTAGTGATACCTGCAAGTTCTGAAACAAAAACAAATACAATAAGATTATAAAATCAATCTAAAACCTTTTTTAAATTTTAACAGGTTCATTACGGAACAAAGCAAAATATAATAATAAAATTGTTGTGGTTTATTTAAAGCAACGAAAATGTACTAAAATTAATACAGTATTCGGTTGTTTCGTTGTGGATAAATATTTAAATTAAAAAAAGGTGTTTTAAACGTGCCTTAATCAAACCGTATAATTTTGATGATATATAAATTGGTAGACAAGGAATGTCAGAAAGAAGGCTTTGCGTTCCAAAAATGAATAATAATAATCCTTTATGGACAGAAAAAAACAGATCCCTTATTTAAAAATTTACAATTCAGATTGCAACAGCCAACCCCTTTCCGATCGTATATTTATATCAACCCGACGTAAAGGTATTAGTGTCAAAATGGGGAAAGAAAATGTTACAGTTGAAAATTTAGTAATCGATAGCGGAAAACGAGTCACAGTTCATGATACAGGCATTACAAGTTTAATTTTCAAACGAAGTGATTTGCGTTGTTCGAGTCGGAATAAATTACATTATTTTGTTGCGAGCACAAGCTTCTATTGCCCGAAGACAAAATAAATTTAAATGTCAAATTTCGATTTGTTCTGGTTACCGCTGTACACATATCACTGTAGCGAAAATACGTTTCACATAATGGATTTCGAAGTTTTCACGCTCACCGTTTGTCTCCTGTTTATGAAAAGTTTTTACGCATTATTAATAAGCAAAGTTTTCTTTATCATAATAAATGTTGATACATCAAACTACGAAGAACAAGTTCTCGGTTTATGAAATATCAAAATTACGATTGCTATATAAAAGATCTTTTAGAAAGATAAGGTACAAATAGGGAGTTGTATCAACAATGTAATTCTAATTTGGTTACCTAGACACATGTCTTAACAATTCTAATTTTAAAACATGTTACAACTTTTAGGAAATCCAAATTTGAGCAAACAAAATTATTCAAAATAATTATGTTACAGTAACTTGATGTAATCTTATCCGACTGAAAACGAGTCGGTGATCAAAGCCAGTGGCGGTTTGTGAACATTAATTAAAAATGAGCGAAACACTTCGCCTGGACTTTCCTATACTTATAAATTAACATTATTTATATTTTCCAACACTTTTGATATACACCTGTCTAGACCCGGCTAGTAAAAGTAAACAGCGTTTATAAAAACTTCAAGCCTGAAGAGCGTAACTTAAACCTACCATTAGCACGCTGGCTCCGCCTGCAACTGAGTACATGTGAAACAACCGAACTGAAATGAACCGGAGGCACGAGTAAGGAAGCGTGTTGATGTTTGAAAATGTATTAATAACTCGAGAAGTATTATTTTTAGCAAGAAATTACTCTTATTAATTTGTATTTAGAATTTCAAAACCTTTCTGATTTTAAAGCCAAAATGCCACGTTTCCATTTAGAAAAAAGTTATTTTTTACCGTGGCCGCCATATTAAAATTGGAAACTTTTTTTCTTAAACACAATCGAGAAGAATTTGCCATACAACTTTGCTCTTGGGTTTGCGAGTCTATCTATTAAAATAAAAAAGTTAGCCTACACTGAACATTAAACGACTAGTACAAGAATACAACTTCTGTAGAAAGTATGTGAAATTCTTCTAAGGACAAAAAGATTATTAAGGGGCAAAAAATTCAATTTTTTGATTTTTTGTAAAAAGATTCTCCTAGAGCAAACCAAACAAAAAACCAAATTTGGGGGAAGGGGGAACAGTAGCACCCCTAAATATGAAATTAACGAAAAAATATTATGATATTCGGATTTTGCTGTCAATGATGAGCTATATTGCTTTAACAGAAATATTTTAGTGCACCCCGTTAAATAAATAAAAGGGTACCAATTTTCAATTTTCAAAAATTCATAGAGGGCGTCACAGTGAAATTATAACAATGAGCAAAAAACACAATTGTAGCAGATGCCTATCTCTATCAGCTTAAAAAGTTTAAACAAAAACGTGTGGGCAGTTTTTAAGATTTTTTTTTTGAAAATTTCAAAAATTTTGGAGTGGTGCCATTGAGATCGTTTTTCGATTTTCAAAATTAATGATATTTCATGGTATAGTACCCTTAAGGGGCTACCAAACAAGATGTAGTTGATCCCAATCAAACAACTGGTTTTTGAGTAAATGGGCGTATAAGTCGAAATTTTCAAAAATTCGTAGCGGCCGCCATGTTGAAGCTAGAGAGTTCGGTAAAAAAACGCTTGATTTGTTCTAAGCCCTTATATAATTCCCACTGTCCAATTTCCAAAATTCAGTTTCTGAAAAAAATGCTACCAAAAAAACATGTGTAACTTCCGCTTCCGGTTTCGGATTCTTTTTAAAAGCTTATTTTGTCGATGAATTTTTGATATACCTCCTCATTCCAAAGCACATCGAAATCGGTCCAGCCGTTCCGGAGATATGAGCGTTACCCACCCACACACACACACCCACAGACAGACATTTTTTTTAAATCCACTTTTTTAGGATTCTGGAAGCCCAAAACATGTATTTCCGTCAAAATCTCTATTTTGAAAATTTGCATAAAATCAATATTTCCCTATACTGAAAGTATAGGAAAGTAAAAATTCCTAACAATTAAAAACAAGAAACAAAAAAATAGCAATTATATAAATTAAATCTATAGGTCTTTCTTTCTGATTCCGTTGTGTTCGTTTTTACCGTTCCACTTATATATTTTGAATTTTTTACACAAGTCGCTGTGCAGGAAAGAACGCACACACTGCAAGCCATTAATAAACGAATACAACAAAATTAATCTCCTTTCAATTCGCACCCGCAAATGCAGTCCACAGTTTTACATATTCTCTGTTTAATTTTTTTATTTTTTTTTTCTGTTGTAAGATTACTTAATTTGTAAGTTAGGAAGAGGAAGAGTCCATAATTTACATTTGTAGTTTCACCTCTTAAGTATACCGCTGTAACCAGAATAGTAATTATGCATATTTAAAAACCATTATTTAAAAGATAAATTTATTTTAAGTGTTTGTAATATTAATTCAAATCACGTTTTATAAGAACATATTAACCTCTGCAAAGTTTCTAATGAATCGTCGATACCATCCAAAAAAAAACCTAAGAACTCTCTAACGTTCTTGACCGATGTGGGTATTGGAAATGACTGTATACCCTGAATCTCCCCTTCATCTGCTTTAATCCTCTCATTCGTGATGACGTGCCCTAAGTATTTCACTTTCTCCTTCAAAAAATTACTTTTAGATGGTTTCAACTTGATGTTAGCTTTCCTCAAACTTTCAAACACTATGCTTAGTTTGTGCAAATGATTGGCAATTCCGATACCTTTGTGGACTATTATGTCATCTAAATATACTAAACAAGTATCTTCTATTAGTTCTGCTATTATTAAGTTTATAAATCCTTGGAACGTTCGGGGTGCATTCACTAATTCGAATGGCATTTTTCGATATTGGTAGTGGTTGTTTAATGCAGGAAAAGCTGTTTTAGGTATCGAGCTACTTTCGACATATCTCTGATAATAAACCGAGGTGACGTCAAAAACATTAAAAATATCTGAAATTCCCTAGCAATTACCCCTCTAAAATCGATGCACATCCTGACCTTTTCCGCACTAGGCAACGTCTTGATAAACAAAACGATAGGCGCATTCCATGGCGACATGCTAGGTTTAATCACTTTTGCTCGTAGCAATTTGTCTATCTCCTCCTGAAGCATGTCTCGTTAGCTGTAGGGTATGGAATATGGTCGTTTGGTAATTGGGGAAACATTTTTCGTTATAATTTCATGCTTGACATCTGTTGCTCGCTTGCTTTCATGATTCCCAGTGATGGTATCTGATGTATTGTGGCATCTACTAGTTTCACCTGTTTTATGTCTTGCCTCTGTATAACTTTTGCTTTAATGGTGAAGATCGCTGCACCGGAATCTACCAAAAATTCTACCTTTTTCTGGTTTACAAATAGATTAATAATACATGGAACTTCATCTGGGACCTGTGGTGAGATTTGCGGGACGTTGTGGACGATGACTTTTGGCGTTTGTTGGTGTGCGTTTAATGCTGGTTCTCGACTCGGGTTGCAGTCGACGGTCTCTCAGAATTTAAATCTTACTCTTGGTTTTGTTAAATTTTATTTATCCGCTATGAGTTGCTTTGTTGTGGTTCGTTCCTGTGGTATGTTGACGAGTTGTAGTTTTGGTAAGAATTTGAGGCTTGGTTACTGCTTTGGAGTTGATAGTTTTTGTCTTCGTTCCTTCGGTAGTTCCTTTGACGAGTGTAGTGATTGTGCTAAAATCTATTTTGCTGAAAATTGTTTCGCGAGCGAAAATGTTGTTGAAAGTTGTTACGTGTACGATTATTCTCTAGACATTGCTTCGTGAATGGGTGTTGTTGAAATTTCTTCTGGCTGGTGTAAAAATTGCGTCTTTTCTAAATCGATTTTTTGTTGGTATTATGTGTATCTTCGCTCTTGATTGTTATTCCACAAGTTTGAATTTTGTTGATATGACCAAGACTTTCTCGTACAATGACGGGTCTCATGATTTTTCATGCTGCAAAAGGTACAGTTGTATCGGGTGTTTACGACTATTACCCTTAGATTTTGAGGAAAAATTTGAGGTTGAAGCGAAACTGCACAGTTCGTAGCGTTTGGTTATTAATAGCGCTGTCTAATGTCAAATTTGGATTTCTCATTAGCATCGGTGCTACGTGCTTGTAAAAATCGCGCTTTAATCCTGTTCTAAATTGGTTTAGTATAATATCTGCTTTTTTTTTCTTTATGGTTTTCTTTAAGGTGTCTTGCACGTTCTCTAGGTCATCTCCTTGCGTTTATGTGCCTAAACTTAGTAGCCTGTCCTATAGTGCCTCTCGTAACATTTTGATAATCCCAACAGAGTTTTCCCAGGAACTTTTAATTTAATGGTGTGAATCTTGTTTTTATTTTTTTCTACGAACTCTTTTAGTGTAACTTTGTCTAGCGACACTTCGGACCTTACGTATGTCTGTGCTGCACATACCAATCTTAAATTTCTTAAAACAAACAGAACTTGATCTTCTGTCCACTTTTCTTGTGCGGCTTCTTGATAGATTTTGTATAGCCAGTCTTTCATTGAGCCTTTCCCTGAGTATGTGCACCCTGGCTATTAAACCTATTAAGTTCACTGGAACAACCTATAGTGTGGATTGGCTTGATGTTGCTATGGAAGTTTGCTGATCTTGGTTTTTTAGGCATTTTTTTGCTTATTCGATTTGTGGTGTACGTACAACTCTTGATGTTTTTGTCTTTGTTGCAGGATACCAACTTCAAGGAATGTCCAACCTCTCCAGAAGTCTAGAGTATTTCTTCAAGACGGTGGTTGTTTTCCCTGCCACCATTGACTCAAATTTATCTTTTAAATAATGATTTTTTAATTTGGAAAATTACAGTTCGGGTTACACGGCTGCGAATTATTTGTTAAAATTAAGATATAGTTTCCACATTCCATTCAACAAAACTTTAGATGTGCGGTTTTCAAAGACACAAATCTTCGTACGTACGGACGTGTTTTGGTGCTTTAAGTGACACAACTATACAGCGTCTGCAGCTTTACAGGATCTCCGGATCACGGAAGTAACGGAAGCAAAAAGTAGACATATTTTTCTTAATTAATTGCAGAAACTAAACGTTGTAAATTTGAACGCGAAATTTGATAAACAGGTCTTAACCTGCAAAATTGCAGGCAATACAATTTTTTGAAAATTCTGATTAACTGACTTCCTAACGTTTCTTTACTCTAAACGTCAACTTTGCTAGAATGAAATTACATAAAGTGGCGAAATAGCTCTAAAATGAAACAATATTACCTTGTAAAGCAATTTTTGAAATGATTAAAATTGTGAAATTAAAAAGTTTTTAAAATGTTGGAAATTTTATTTAAATATTGCCCTAAGAAGAATCATATCTTTTTTAATTTTTACTGACTCATAGGTTCCTTTTTTAAGTCACAATTGAATATTTCTAAACTAAGAACATAACTTTAGAAAAACCCAGAAATGAATACGCTGTAGTAACGCCACGAACCCGAATAAAAGGATTATGGATTAAAAAGAATAAAAATTTTGGTAAGGTCGTGTGAAATTTTCAATCTTACTCGGCGTTTTAATTTATTAGTAAAAATAACCCAATTAAGTTCAAAATGCAGCAATAACATGTTGATTTAAATTTTGAAAGTTTAATAATTTAAAGATTTAAATCAACAAAAACTTCTCCTATACTTTACAAAAAGCACAGTATAGTATAATGAATTTAAATTACAAAAATTAAACAAATATATTTAAATATATTACAATTTTAAATAAACAATAAATTTTTTTATTTATCAATTCCAGCTTTACTTCGTTAAAGTCCATATTTAATGAGTATCTGTATATAAAATACTTAATCACTTTAACAATTTCTATTTTAGCTTGTTCTTCTAACGAAGATGACATCACTTTATTTATCAATTCCAGCTTTACTTCGTTAAAGTGATTAAGTATTTTATATACAGATACTCATTTAATAAATTTTTTATTTAAATCGATTTTTATTATATACTGATGATAATAAGAAAAGACAAATTTCAATTTTTAGATGCAGTAGGGTTTTAGAGATTAATCTCCCTCCACCACTCTATTTTTCAATAGTTTATTGACAAATTTATATGTTTTTCTAGTGATCCTTCGCATTTTTCGGCTTGTAACTTCTTACCGCCTGTCCACTATACACAAGGCTATTCAACTTTTATCAACTAACTGTTGGGGAAAAAACCTTTCAGGTAGAATATGTTTTAAAAATATAAAACCTAATTATTTTTGAAGTATGGGAAAATTCCACAACGTGCTTTGCCAATTTTTGCAGTTTGTAATAACTTACTAAATATTTCTGCTTGATTCCATTGACCCCTTTAAATTGCGAAAGCTTCAGCCTCAAAGACAATGCATCCAATTGATTTTCGTTTTCAGGTTTTAATAGCTTCTGGAAGCAATTAACGGAAACTTAAATACAGTTTCTACCTAACAATGCCTCAATTAGCAATTAGCTAGCATTCGAAGTCCGACTACCACACATATTTTCTTTCTCTAAAACATATCTTGATGGGGTATATAGTGCAATAATTGCAGGTGTCTGCGCAACTTAGATTTATCAGACACTCGTGCTAAGTAATTAAGGATAATTCCGAACAACTAAGTTTATCATAAAACCGTGGTTACTATCGTGCAGTCAAAAATAATATCAACTAGAGCAAACCTTGATCAGAGTCACATTTTAGATATATTCAGAAAACTAGAATTAAAATTGACATTGACGTTTTTCTGTATGTTGCTGAATACTGGTAAGACGTGACCTACGCTGATCAGTGCCGGTTCTAATTGTTTTTTACCGCATAATGCTTTTCGTTAAAATGACTTTTGTTTAATTTTTTAGTGTTCTTTGTGGTTCTTTATTATTTCTTTATTCATTGTTATAGCCGCATGACACAAATGATGATAGCAAGTGACAAATTAAAATAATTATTGAGTGGTACAAGCAGAGTGATTAGGGAGATCTCAGCGTCTCCAGGGTTATCAACCCAAATCTGGTGACAAAAAATTCCCCTAGATTATTACTAACATAACGCTGATGACAAACAAATCTCCTAAAACCGTTTTTTTTAAAGACATGTCGGTTTAAAATCATTTTTAGTAATAGAGCGGACTCTTTCTAAAAATAACCGCTGCAAAATAACTTTAAACCGCCCTGTTTCTCAAAATAACCGGTTCTATTGGAATTTTTTGTCACCAGAGTTAGGTTGTTAGTTTTACATACTGATATCTTTTTTCACAATATTAATTTTGTTTTTTGTTACATACCAAACTGCGTTACAATCTAAGGAACATTTCGTCTTCTACAACGTTTATAGTCGTGTTTCAAAACTAACCTCACTAGAAGCCTTACAGTTGGAATGGTCCATATTGTGAAAAGTCAAAGCATAGGTGCGAGAAGGATGTACTAATACAGTTTGCTGGGCGTTAGACAATTAGCAATTGTACGTATAATGTTAACTTGCTGTAACATGAAATTATTCACGTGATGCGAATATTTGTTTAAGAAACGTAGTCGTGCAGAACAGCAATTATTTAATAATACAATAAGCATTTAGCCGTAGAAAATTTTAAAAATGCTACAAAAAATGTTAAGTTGAGAACTATAAATGGACAAGACCCTAAAAAAGAAATAAAAATTAAAAATGTTCTAGCAATGTGTCATCCTCGTATGCTTGTGCGTTTTTACAAGTTTTGCATTACATTCCCTGCAACGTTTTACACCTTCTTCAAAAAAAATGCAATGTTTGTTAGTGCAGATGCCGTCTTAGCAGTAAAGAGCTAATACATGTCTTAAGGTTTAAAGGGAAAAACGATTTCAGTGAGAACACGCGAAGAAGTTTCACTTAGAACTTGCGTGCTTGGCATACATTTCCTTTTTTAACCTTTAAACATTTTGTTGTTGAGTACCAAATTTTAACTAACTCTATTTTGCGATCCTTCCGATGCTTTATTTGCACGTTCGTTCACGTCTAGCAAGAAAAAAAAGTTATGCTGTCTTTGTGTATAATACATCTTACTTTGTTTATCCTGCGAGAAAGTCTACTATATTAATAACTAAGTCCCTTCTACCAGCACGGACTATAATTAGGCAACTATTTGCTTCCTGAAATTTTTAAGTAAAATGGTACAATGATCGGTAATTAGTTGATGATGAGGTTTTAATACAACTTTTCTGGATATTTTTATCAGAAACTTTCACGTTGATCGCGTGATGTACGCGACCTTAATTGTTCTGTAGATGTTTCCCTTTCGCGTACCCTTTGACTTATGATAGACTCACAGTGTACTTATTCATATAGTAGCGAAAGTAAAGGTCATTTATGGTAATTATAGCACCAAGCGGCGAACAAGTTACACTAAAGTTTGACAGCTAACGGTAGTAGTGTTTCTCTGCTTTTTGAACGTTATAAGAACAATTTTCAAGTTGTTTGCCAGTGTTTTTATAAAAATTTGATTAGTGATATACCAATCTATTATGAGAGTCTCGAAAGGGAGCGCATGTTCCGCCGTAAACTGCGAAAACAGCAAAGGAAAGAATCCTAACCTTAGTTTTTTTTACATTTCCCAAAGATCCAAAAAGGTAATAAATTCTGATAAATATTAATACATTAAAGTTTGACTTTCTCGTCGTTCTAGATCAAAACAGTGGGTTGTAAACTGTAGACGTGAAGATTTACGTGAAAAGGAGGTGAGATTTTGAATAAAAACTGCACTTTGTGTACGCTGCATTTTGAAGATTCGCAGTTTATAAATGTTAATAAATCATATTACTGGCATTATCTTTGTATTATTTAAAAACCATTATATAATGTAGCTCGTAATTTTTCTGGTTTGCTTATTAAAAATATGGTAACAACAACGAATTGGATTGGAATTTAAAACCCGCCATAATTTAAACGATAGTTTAACTTGTCGACCGCTTGGAGCGCCACTAGTTACAGCTTACCAGGCGTTATATGGGCGCTTTCGCTACTGTGTAAATAAGTATACTGTGATAGACTTATGATTTGCTTGTGGGACTAGGAGATGTCCTACGCCTATGGCAAACATCTATAGAACGATTAAGGTCGCATAGATCACGTGATCAACGGGGCAGTTGACAGCTCTTGTCAACTTCGAGGAAAATTGTGTCAAAACTACAGCTAACTACTGAGAAATAGTCCAATTGTTCGTTCTTGCTATGTTGCGCAGGTACAAGGTACACTTACCTATCAAGATAACAGACTTCCTCGCAGGATAACTAAGGTAAGGTGTATTATAACTATAAGTTTTTTTTTCTTCCTGCTGGACTGTTACGTCAACAAACATAAAAAATAGGGCAGTAGAAAAGTCGCAATACATCAAACTGCAATTTACACCATGGGCGCATTAGTCAATGTTTGGTAATGAGATAAAGTATAATATTTAGATATTCCGATATTCCAGAAGATGTTCGGAAAACGTAATTTTCGGCAAATTCGTAATCTGTAAAAGCTTTTAATTGTTGAAATTCGAATTGGCGATTTTGACCTTTCTCACTACAAGGAGTATAGCTAGAGGCAGGTAATTATTTCACATCAAAATTCTCCCCTTTTATCTATTGCACGAAGAATGCAGATTTCAGTATAAATTTTGAGCATTTGACTAGAAAGTGTAAAACAAAATTAGAATTTCAATTACTGTATATCTCATTTTAATCTCAAAACTTGTATTTGGAAATAACTAGTGGGATATGGAGTTTGAATCAAATATCCCAAGAAACTACTCCCTAGGTCCCGGGTTGGCGCGGGTAGGATGGCCATTCGCTTGCGATCACGGCAGTGCAGCAATGTTCTCCGTGGTCGGTAGTTGCATGGGTGTCCCAAAGCTGCGCAAAACACGGCACCTCGTGCTGGCGGATGGGCACGTAAAACAGTCGGTCCCGACGGTCAAGCTAATACCTTGGTCGTCGTTAGAGGGGTTATAAGAGTCCCTTTCAAAAGTGTAGATGGATGAGCAAATGGACGAGTAAATGTAATGCCAAGGGTTTGGCGTAAGCTGAGGGGGCGTAGTGGTTAAAGGGCCTTACTACTCTCCGAAACATAGCGAATAAGCCAAACCGGGAGTGAATGGGATCAAGCCAAGGGCCTCAATGGCCCGTAGCGCTGAATATATAATAAAATCATCATTGAGAACCGTTATAAGACCGATATTATTTAGAAAGAATAGATTTACAGTACCATAACAATGTAAACACGAGATATTTTAACTAGAAACCTAAAATAAATATAAATGTAAAACAATCAATTACAGTTTGCTACACTTTTTACACGAATGAAAGCATTAAACCGAATTTAACATTTTCGGCCATTTTTCTCTTATTCATAAATATTGGTTATTTTTATTTCAGAGCCAGAAAATCATCAATCTTTATCATGTTGCCGCAAACATTACGTTAAAGTTTGCCTTTTAAAAAGCTTCAATTTACTTCGCACATTAGTATACGTTATCTAAAATTTGGAAATAACGCATTCGCAACCTAAATACCGAATACCTTTACTTTTCCATTTTTCGATGAACTTAGCTCAAAAGACAAATGTGACAAATTTATGACATGATGAACTACCTATTTTCGCCTTTATTAAAGGATTATAAAAAAATAGTTATCTTAAACATTAAATACACTTTTTTTATTTCGTTTAGTAATTAATTACGTTCAGATACTGCTGTCATTAACAGACAAGACTGTAATTAAGTCTCATATCAGATATAAATTCGCCTAAATTTGTGCAGAAAGTTGTTGAGATTGGAATAGTTTAGAATAATTTTTTTTTAATAAATTGTAGTGGCGTTAAAACTATGGGTTTAATTATAATTTAAAAAGATACTGGTTTTGAACCCGCAATTAATAATAAAGTTTGTACCTCATTTGCTACGCTTCGGTACTATCCAAATAAAAATTTCTATAATTTAAAATTTCACTCTTTTACAGTATTGAACGAACCGTAAATACATATGAAAGAGAATTACACAATATTTATTGTGGTCTAGGTTTTTCGATTTCTTTTCAAATCCGAACTGAACTAGAAAACTAAAATATGTATCGTGTACGCCACGCCGACCTACATGTGCTTAGACGATTGGAAAGCTCAAAAATATTATTTTTCTTTATTTCAGCATGGTCTGCAGGGTATGAAATTGGAGAGCAAGCTGCTTTCAAACGAATGCACTTGGCACTTCTAAATCCAAGAAGGCTGCTATCAAAAAAGTAAAATAAAAGTTGTAAAATAGGTTACCTTTTAGGACTGTGCTCTGCAAATTTTGATGAAGAATATTACAACGCCTTCAAGACTCTTTGAGGACTTACTTATTCTTGAAAAAGATTTCAAGTATAACCTAACTCTTCTGAATGTTAGAGACGCCGAGATTGAAAGGTATGTTGTTATATGTGTTTTAGAGAATTCTACTTTTAATAATTTTAAAACAAAAGCTATGTTATAGAAATAATTTAAACTAGCGAAATTCCTGGACTACTTTGTACGATTGTAGTTATTAAAAAAATAATAAATAAGCTGTGTCGAGATGTAAAACATGAACTTAATGCCTGTAGCAGTATACAGAGTGAGGCAGTTATCTGTATATTTCATCCTAATTAGGTAAATATAACAAATAGAAAAAAAGTTTTGAGACAAAAGTTGCACAGTAGAACTGCCTATACATTTTGACGCGTGCGGTTGTTTTCTACTCTCACCTGTTTCAACGCAGAGGTTTTCGTTTTTTTAATGACACGCTATATGTTTTATTGCTATGTTATAGAGAATGTAATTCTCTTTTCAACGATGCCAAAATTAAATACCTTGCTTTACGATTTATACGAGGAAAAAGAACAAAAAACTTATACGTTGTAATAGGCCATGAACAGGTATGTAGATTCGCACTTTGTCACATAAACTGTAGAAAAATGCGGCAAATCCAGATATGTTAAGTGCTTTGACCGTAAGCAATACCTTTTCTTATTTATACACAAAATGGTCAAATTACTGTGTCTATTTATTCGGTGTAAAGTTTGAAAACAAAAAAATCTGTTTATATTAATACTATAAAACATTTATTACATACGCAACAAAAAACTAAATTTATGACAAATTTAACTAAACGTAAGCTAGAAAGGAGCACTTACACTATATGTTTAAATGTTCGTCGTTTCTCGGCAGTACATTTATGACTTCCTTGAATAAAATTTCTACGTTCATTCCTACACATTTCAGGGATAATGCTGTTGGATGCTGCCCTTATACTCTCTTTTATGTCCTCTGCTGTTGTAGGAATAGTTGTATAAACAGCAGTTTTGACGTAACTCCATAGGAAGAAATCCATGGCGGTTAAGCCCGGTGATCTTGATGGCCACGCAACTGTACCGCCTTTCACTGTCCACAAAACAAAAGCTTGGTTTAAATATTTTTTTACTATTAATTATTTGGTGAGGGGGTGCATTGTCATGCTGGAAGATAGTCGACTGTCATAACTCTAAATTGACGTCTTCCATCTAAAGGTTTAATTCATTCTGTAGAAACTTTGAATTTGTGACTCTTCGTAAAGTTTCTTAAAAAAATAGGGGTAATAACGAAGTCTCCAATTACACCTCCCCAAACATTTAATGACCACAAACGCTGGTTTTCTACTTCCCGCATCCAGCGAGTGCATGTTATGCTTATTTACTTTTTGGCGCTTTTGGATGTAGTCTCTTCCAAAAAAAATTTTTAGAAACAGTATAGTTTCATCCTGTCGCAACGGTTACGTTGCTCATTGTGCTGTAAACTAACTATAAACTTCCTAAAATTGATCTTAAATAGTTGCTTATTATAATTTTACAAGTTTTAGAAGCAAAATGAGAACGTACTTCCTATGTTGGGCCTTTAAGTAAATTTCTAGGTGGCAGTAATATAACAAAAAAAATTATTTTCTTCATTTTTCATTTTTTTTGATAAATTGTTTTTCTTCTATATTAATTTCAGTCTTGTATAATATACGAGTACATTAAAAATTTAGTAAATACCAATAATAGTGTGTATAAATATGTACGTATTAAGTTTTACTATTCAAATGTGCCTAAACCATTGTATAAAAATAATTTGTATAAGTCTAAATGTACTTGCGCCTAAATATCCTGTAGCTGAACCGGCGGCGCCGAAACGGTTTCGCGCCGAAACGGCCTTGAGCCAAAACGGCCGACGACTAAACTGTCTCGCGTCGAAACGGTTTCTTGCCGAAAACGGCTCCGCGCCGAATCAGCGACGCCGAAAATTTCCATTCCAGTGCAAATATTTTTTTTTTTTATTTATTAATTTCTTATCTATTTGCAATCTGTAGAAACATTACAATAAGCAAATTTGATGTGTGAAATTGTGTTGACAAGTATACATGTGAGTTAGGGTTCAGTGACCTTAACTCTGTGTTTTCTTAAGATTAAATTGTTGATTATACTAATATAATACTAAATCACACTAACTGCAATTCAGAGCCTATGTGGCAGGTCAAGGGGCTTGAATCTATTTAGTCTTTGGATGCTTTCGCTATTGTCTAAAAGGTTTATTGCTAGGAAGTTACTATGATGCTCAAGTTTATTAAGATATTTTTCACTATACTTTCTAATAGTCTCCTTAACTGTGTCCACTTTCACATCATTCAATATGTCAACATTTCTCACAAAATGAGGAGCGTCGCACATTGCACGTAAAACTTTTGACTGGAATCTTTCCATGATCTGAATGCTGGTGTTCGCTGCAGTTTCCCATAGTTGAATACCATATGTCCAAATTGGTTTAAACACAACATTATATACTAACAATTTATTCCGAAGTAACAATTTGGATTTTCTGCCAAGTAACCAGTAATGCTTGCTGAATTTAGTGCCAAGTTGTTTTCTTTTACACCATATATGTGACCTCCATGTCAAACCCTTGTCCAGGTGCATTCCGAGATATTTGACCTCTGTAACTTGAGGTAAAGGTTTATTGTTAATGAAAACTTGTGGTGAGTTTCCTCTACACTTAGTAAAAGTGATGTGAAAAGATTTAGACTCATTTATTTTAACTCTCCACTTCTTGGTCCATTTTACGATGTCATTTAGATTATTTTGTAGCGTTCTTGCAGCTATTACTGGGTCTTTATGTTTCACCAGGATTGCTTTATCATCAGCAAAGGTGGCTGTGAGCGACTGTTAATTTGTGGGCATATCAGCTGTAAAAAGGATATACAAAAGAGGCCCAAGGACACTGCCCTGAGGTACCCCTGATCTGATCGGATGGATTTCAGTAAGTGTTTGATCATATTTCACCTGGAAGTACCTTTCTTCTAAGTAGGATTTAATTATGATGTAATATGAGTGTGGTAGCAAGCTTTTTAATTTATAAAGTAGGCCATCGTGCCACACCTTATCGAAAGCCTGGCTGTCATCAAGAAAGGCTGCCGCGCAGTAACTTTTTTCTTCGAAGGATTGATTGATTAAGTCGACTACGCGATGGACCTGCTGTATGGTTGAATGCTCATTTCTAAAACCAAACTGATGTGCCGGAATCAGATTCATTTCTTCGATGATTTGTGTGAGTCTTTTAGCTAGCAATTTTTCTAATAGTTTACCGAGTATGGACAAACGACTAATTGGCCTATAAGAAGCAGCCTCGTTGGGTGGTTTACCAGGTTTCAATATAAGTATCACTTGAACCACTTTCCACATTAGCGGGAAATACCCCAGACGTAAGACTGAATTATGTATGACTGTAAGCATGACAAAGCCTTTGCGAGGAAGTTCTTTGATTACCCTCCCTGTTATTTGATCAAAGCCAGGGGCCTTTTTTGGATGTAGTTCATATTTAACCAGATCTTTAACTTCCTTGACTGAGAATAGCTCTGGTAGTGGGGACAATTGATATGGGGTATAGAGATAATTCTTTATTTCAGTGTCTTCTTCTGGTGTTGACGATGAAGGTAGAGGTTGAAATACTTTACTTAGGTGCTGAGCAAAAACATCTGCCTTCTCCAAATCTGTACGTGCCCAGCTGTTGTCTTCTTTGCGTAGTGGGGGGGTTTGTTGATGCTGGTATTTGATCCTTTTTGTTGCTCGCCACAAGGCGTAGTTTGTGTCCACGGTAGGACTTAAATTTTCCAAATACTCTTGAAAGCTTTTATTCTTCAGGTCTTTGATTAAACTTTTGAGTTCAGCAGCAGCTTTATTATAGCGCATTTTGTCAGAAGGGTATCTATTGTTCTGCCAGATTCTCCTAAGCCTTCTCTTTTCGGCAATTTTCTTTTTGATGGCCATTGAGCAGCATTCCTGTTTCCTTGTGATTGGAGTTTCTGGTGTCGCTTCCCTAGCCGATTCTTGAATTACCTGGGTGCAGTTCCATACCGCAGCCTCAAGATCTTCAATGGTTTTGAGGGGTATTCTCATGTTAAGTTTATTGTCCACTAAATATCTAAAATGGCTCCAATCTGTTTTGTTGTTAAATAGTGTTGGTGGTCTTTTTTTTTCAATAATTGTTGCATTTATTGTGGCTATAACCGGAGTGTGATCCGAGTTAAGATCCAGGCATGATGCGATGTCTAGGTACCCCGGAGCAATACCTTTGGTCACAACAGTGCAAATATGAATTGAAGCGTTGTGGATACACTGACGCTAAGGCCAAAGGAATCAATCACATAGTCTGGCCATCATCACTTAGGTCCATTTGTTAAGACTAGACGCGGAAACACGCAAGTGATAGTTGATGCTTTCACACAGTTTATTTTAATCTAACCGGTAAGGAAAACTATATCAAAATATGCTGGTAAAGCTTTGAGGGGCATAATGTAACAGGATAATAATAGATTCAGTGACGCTCTTTTGTTACGTGGTCGGTGTTGCAGGTGCAATTGTACGTTGGCTTGTGCGTACAACCTCGGTGAAATGGTCGAGTGCCAGGTTTTATAATAGATTTTACTTTTTAAACTGGTTTCACTTAGCAAGGTTTTTTTCTAGTAGAATCGCACTTTTGCGGAAGGTTTTCTCCAGTGTGACTGCACTTTTGGGGAAGGCTTTTCCCCAATCGGCCGTAACGGTTCTCTCGCACTCAGTTGAAGACCTGGGTAACTGCAGTAAAAATGACGATTGTCAGGGCTCCTAATTGCTTTACTTAACACAACTACTCGGGCTCGTAAGCTGTTAAAAAGCAAAACATGGCATACAACAACAACAACATATACAGCCTTAAACAAAATATTGTTAAAAGAAATCAAAAGGTTATTTACAGGAAACATGTACAAACATCAATATATTACACTAAACGCGCAAAAATGTACAAGGCAAACAAAGCAAAATATATACATAATAAAATGCGAAAGCAATACGGGGTAAGCAAAATACGTAAACGGTACGGTAGAAATATGGTGGCAAACGGTAACAAGCAAGTTACTGTAGCAAGCAAGTTACAGTAGCAAACGGTAGCGGATAAGATACAGTAGCTTACGGTAACAACTAACTAGTCTACGGCAGCAAACGGTAGCTTACAGTAGCAACTAAGTTACAGTAGTCTACTACTGCATAGTGTGGATTAAAACTTTTACAAAAATCTGCGCGCGTTAATCTAAATTTTTAGAGCGGAGACCTTGGTTCGTTTCACTACGTACAACTAGAGGTCACGCATAAAACTGAATTGCGGGCTTTGATAAAACCTATTTTAATGCTAAAATAATATATAATTCAACAAAATGAATCCTAGATTAAGTAATACATTATTAACTTACATGCTGCGGTAGAATTCAATTAAAATCAAAACACATTTCAACGAAATAAATACTAGAACAAATAATACAACTCTATATTGCATGTTAAATTATAATTAACAAGTGGGACTTCTCGCTCCCTTTAGGCGGCGGATGACCCGAGGGCACGCGCAAAATGTAAGTACACTTCCCGGTCTAAATCAATTTGTCAATTTAAATAAAAGCTCAAATACATTTTGCATTATTACATTATCCCCTTATTTTGCTAAGAAAAGAATTTATTCTTTTCGGCAATCCTCTTTGGCACTAAATAAAATTTTTAAAAATGACACTACTAAAACTTTGAGTGTGCACTGCACAGCACGATCCCAGTACTTCGGTGGCTTACCAGACTTCCTAGGGCGGGCTTCTGCAGAATCTAAACAACAACAACACTGACGGGACATCCTTCCTTCGCTGCCGCACCTGGAGTAAAACATAAATACTAGAACACATAATACAACATTACATTGCATGTTAAATTAAATTCGTTAACGGGAACTCTCGCTTTGTTTAAGCGGCGGATGACCCGAGGTCACGCGTAAAATGTAAGTACACTTGTCGGTCAAAATCAATTTTAAGACATAACAGTACAATGAATGCTAAAATAAATGCTGCATCATTACAACTCGGTAGCAACAATGGGAGCCAATATCGAAGATTAAGATAAAAATAAGAAACTGTAAATAGGGCTATGGGCGCGTCTCCCAGCGAAGACTTAATGAGCATTCGAGTGTTGGCGAATGCCGCTATAGAAACCGTTAACGTTAGTAAATTTGTAGGAATCACACAAAATACCAACAAGATCAAAAACACATTTTGACGTCAAACGAAGTCGACCACACCCGTATACGGTGTCGGTGATTTACTTTTTCTAACGCCAATTTTTGTGCCAATGACCGGAAGTAACTAGAAGTTGCTTCCAAAGTGAATAGGCGCATTTAGAATGTCAAAAGCTTTTGGCAAAGACCGATACGAAGTCAAAGAAATTCCTGAGGCTAAGCGACCAAGAACTCCGTACCTTAAGGAAGCGGGGTGAAAAATATGAAGCCGTGGGCTCACTTTGTGAACTTGTCATCCAGCTAACATAGAGCTTTCACAAATGAAAATAAACTTTTGTGAAAAATTATTTAAAAACATTCTTTTGTGAGGAAAGGTATGAGACACGTCTAGAAAACTTAATACTTATATGCATACACCTTTGTCAGTTTATAGGTTAAGCAGTTTTGTTGAGCTGATAACCGCCATTTTGGTGCTTTTTAGATGGATGGCATTTGTATTACATGTCCTATTCAACTACTAAACTAACAAAACATAACATTATGAAAATTAGTTTACAGAAGGTGTTGAAAATGCCCCCTTCTAACTGGAAATAATTTTAAACTCTTTGTTTTACACCAGTAGCACTCCCGTTTTGCAATATATGTTGCGAATTGTTTATCTTCTTGCATTTATGAACAATCTTTTTTTTAAATCAGTTTAATACATTCGCGGGAGTTTGAAGATTAAATTTTTTATTAGAGATGCAACGAAATAATTTAAGGATGCCAAATCACATGATCGTGATTGCCATATGTTGGGCACATTTCTACTTATCATCTGATCTGCAAAATACTGGCTAGGTAAATTTAATATATATCGTATACAATAGTGCATTGCCCCATCCAGCTTAAAATATCTTCACTGCAATTCAATATTCAATTGATTTGTGAATGAAAGCAATATATGTTTTTGATATCTAACTGCTGTCAACATATCATTAGAAGCATGGAGCCTACTAGTCTCTTCCCACTAAGGTTTACTCAGTTGACAATTTTCTACGGAATATAATGGTTGTCTGTACTTCACATTACCATATTTTTTGAATTTAATGTATCCAAGTAAGTAAAAACCAGGCTTCATCAGGAAAGAATATTTGCTAGTCAACTCGTCATTGTTAATGTTTTATTTAAAAATTCTAGCTTTACTTTGTTAAAGTTTATATTTAATGATTATCTGTATATAAAATACTTAATTACTTTAACAATATTTATTTATTTTCAACAGTTAGTGTTGTTATAGCAATAGAACTTGGTGACTTGATCTCGGTAATCGTCTGCAGATGACTTGACTTCGTATTCCAAAATGTCCAGTACAGGAGAATTTAAGAGATCAATTTGCTCAAAAGGGAACTACTCCTAATGGGAGATTTCAACGGAAAAGTAGGGAAGGAAAATAACGACAAAGTAGGACCATTCGGAGGAGAGGAAAGAAATGATAACGGAGACAGAATCATAAATATGTGTGAAGTACCTAGAAGAATCACCTAAACAAAACAAATGGATACTACAGACACAAAAACATACACAAATACACGTGGCAAGAAGAAGCAAAGAACCGACAATCAGTAGTCGATTACATCATCGCTCGACAGGATTCGAGAATAAGAATCGTCAATGTAAGAGCGTATAGAGGTCCGACATGTGGAACGGATCACTGGTGAAAGCCAAGACAGTGTTTCCACAAGTACACATAAACAATACACCAAAACAGGAAGAGACCGAAAGACAGAGAGAGAAGAAATACAATTTAAAGAGTGTGGAACATCCAAGTGCATACTACCTATACCAGAACAGATTAGACCAGAAGCTAGAGGAACATTAAGAGATGACAAGTATAGAGATATCTGAAAACATCAAGGAAAGCATACACCAAGCAGCGTATGAGACAATAGGATATGAGCCTAGCAAAAAAAGAAAGGGAATGTACTGGGAAGACGAGGAGATAGAACAGGATATAAAAGTCAAACAATAATTACATAAGAGGTGGTTAAGTACTAAGAAGGAGAGAGACAAGGAAGCATATAAAGAACAACAAAGACTAGTTAAACGTAAAGTAAAAAATGCGAAACAGGCCACTTGGGAATCGTAATGTAGAGAGATATAGTCGTACATTGGAGGAAAAAGAACGAGCGAAGTCTGGAGATTTATAAGGACAATAAAATCTCCGCTCAATGAAAAGATAAAGATTCACCCAATCACCGAAAAACAATGGCAAGAACACTATAGAGAACTATTAACGTAGGATCGTCCGCAATTCCGCATTAAACAACAGTCACAAAGCGAAAACGGTCAAGAGATAGATATACCCCAAAGTACAATAGAAGAAACAATAAAGACATTAAAAAACAAGAAAGAGCCGGGGCCAGGGGGATTCCCGAACAACCTGATTAAAAGTGGAACGGAGAAGGTGTTTAAACTTCTGACTAGATTAATAAATCAATGGATAAATGGAGACGAAATTCCAATAGAATGGAAAACAGCATGGATATTCCCCATACACAAAATGGAAGGAAGAGATATATATGTAACAACTACAGAGGAATTGCGGTCCTAAATAGTTTTAGTAAAATATACAGCCGAGTAATAAGAAACGTAGTAGAAGAACAATACAAAGATAGGAAATCAGAAGAACATAGCGGATTTAGGGCGGGTAGGTCCTGTTTAGACAACCTATTTACATTGTCCCAAATAGTACAAAAGAAAAAAGCCACAGGAAGAGAATTACACCTCGTGCTGATAGATCTGGCAAAAGCATACGATAACGTACCAATACAGAAAATGTGGGAAGCGCTCGAGGAAAATGTAGAAGATACGCTGGTTAAAGCCGTGAAAAACTTGTATGAAGGTCAAGTAGCCAAAGTCAAGAAGGGAGCGGAATTAACTCAGCCATTTAGAGTAACGAAGGGACTGAGACATGGATGCCCGCTGTCACCAACACGATTTAAAGTTTACGTGGATGAAGCCCTACGAGAGTGGAAAAGAAAATGCAGCGGAATGGGAATACTTATAGAAGAGAGAACAATATATACATTGCAGTTCGCGGATAACCAAGTGGTCATCGCACAAGACAAAGATGATGCTGAATATATGACCAGGAAGCTAAGGGAAGAATATGAAAAATGGGGATTAACACTAAACGTTGACAAGACAAAATATTTGCCGCTAGGGACCCAGACGGAAGAATTAGAATTGGACACAGAATAGATAATAGAAAAATGTAAAGAATACACATGTTTAGGAACGAGAAGAAAGGAAAAAAGAAAGCGAAATAAATGAAATAATTAAAAAGAACAAAAAAGTAACAGGAGCAATAAATAGCTTACTCTGGGATAAGGATATAAGTAGGAAAACAAAAATAAAGATACATATATAACACAATGATAAAAAGCGTGGCACTATATGGAGCAGACGTTTCGCAAATGACTGAACAAAATAAGAGCAAGCTGAGCGTGTTAGAAATAGACTTCCTGAGAAGAGCATCAGGGGTAGCAAGAATCGAAAGAGTGAGGAACGATAGAATAAGGGAAATGATGGGAATAGAAAAGGATATAGTCGAAGACACAGAACGAAGACAATTAATATGGTTCGGTCATGTCCAAAAAATGGAAGAGGGACGAATACCTAGAATGGCGATGGAATGGGTCCCTCCAGAGAGGAGAAAACGAGGAAGGCCAAGAAGGAGATGGCACGAAGGAGTCCAAACCGCAATGGAGAGAAGAAACATACAACAAGGAGAATGGATGGACCGAACACAATAGAGAAATCTTCTGGGAACCGGAAGGGACCGACAGGACCCGTGACACCGGAAAGAGACAGAGAATTTGCTCATTCATAAGAAATTTATAAGAAATTATTTTTTGAAAATAAGCGCTTATAATAAGCTTGATAATGATAAATCAGAAAAAAAGTATAGGAAACCAAAAAATAAGCAAAATAAAAACCCCATCATTTTAATTTGTTTTGCATAAGAATGAGGTATTGTTACAAATATTTCAATAAAGAATAAAAACTGGAAAATGTAATTAACAACAATTAAAAATATACTTTGACGGTGCAGTTTTTAAATGTTTGTGAATTTCGCCGAGATCAAGTCACCAAGTTCTATTGGTATAACAACAATAAGTGTTTACTTTTCCATATAACTTTTGACAATGGCATGTAAACATGCCGAAATATGTATAAGGTTAAAATAAATAAATATTGTTAAAGTAATTAAGTATTTTATATACAGATAATCATTTTTAATATTGTTTAAAAACTAGTTTTAGTGTTGTCATTTTTCTACAAAGTTTCTTCAAAAAGGTTTCTGCAATCATTGATTAGGGAACGTTACTAA